>BPLQ01004374.1:89344-340304 GCA_021605075.1 Caerostris darwini
ATATATATATATATATATATATATATATATATATATATATAACGTATATTGTCTACTTTATTTCGTACGTACACATTTGGGTAAATTAAGCTATTCATCGAGGAAATTTAGTTTAACGATCATTTCAATATTTAGATAAACTCATTAATATCATTATCAATAAGAACAAAAACAGTTACATTCTCTTTAGCTGAAAAAAGACAGTTTAAGCCATTATTTAATTGATGAAACAAGCACATTTAACTAAAGTTAATTTATTTAAAAAAAATATATATTATTCATACTTTCCTCTTACAACATTGGTCTACGAAACTTGCTCTCCTGTTGCATGCGTGTGATTTATATAAAGGTTCTGACAAACAACGAATTATTTAGCATTTATCATTGGCCTCGAGGGGATATTTTATCAAAGTGATCTCGTAGCTCAAAGGTTTAACTACGATTCATTCTCGTTTTAATCGTCCAGCAGGGAGAATTGCAATCGTTACAATAATTAAAATGATTGTGATCTAAATGATGCTAGCGGTATAAAACGGTATTACCTACCGAAAATGATTCAAAAGGTCAAATATACTGGATTAATTTTTGATGCTACGTTCTCTTTCTTGTCCCAATGGTTTTGATATATAGTGTGCACGAGAGCACAAATTCAGTAGCAGATATAATGAAGGGCGCTGTATTTACTGCTCTCAAACGCGTAGGTTCTGTGATGGTTGCGCTTCGATAATTTTATTGTGGGGTTGGAGTTTTTAATGATTTTCTTAAGGAATTAAGAGATTTTAGGGGATTAGGGGAATTTCTTGCCAAAGAAATAGTTTTTAGGGATTTTTTTAGGGATATGCCAAATGAATTCAGACCGTTCTAGTGGTAATGCTACATTTACATTTTCAATAAACACACACATATATATATATTTATATGTGAGTGTGTATGTATGTGTGTGTGTTTATTGTTTGACACATATACATATATATATATATATATATATATATGTGTGTGTGTGTGTGTGTGTGTGTTTATTGAAAATTAAAATATTACAATTTCAAAACAAAAAAAAAGAATTACATTAATCAAAATATTACATTTTTCATTAGTGGATAATCTGTTAGTCTTCTAAACGCTAAGATTTCTATCCAATAGGCGAAGCTAAATCGAAAGTTTCCATAACCATGCAGGTGATGGGTACGATAAATAAGCTATGTATAGAGGTATATATACCTATATAATTAGGCACTATATATATATATATATATATATATACTATACTAGATACTATAGGTACGATAAATAATAAAAAATATACGCTAGAGTATCTTTCTGATGGACAGCAAGAGAATGTGATTACATCAATTGCTAACCTACAGAGGTGTCCGTTCAAAATTCGGATGGGCCACTATAGTGGCAGCCACTCCATATTGCAGCCTGATAAACTTTGAATTTGTTGCTTATCAGACGTTCTAGTGGTAAATGGTACCAAATCAAAAAGATGAACATTTGAAAACAACCACGGTCATTTGAATTGTAATTATAAATACATTTATACACGGAAATCGTGTGAAATTTATCATTGAAAAAATTATATGTTATCATAAAAAATATTTAAACTCCCGACACTATGGTTTTTCTTCATTCATCTGATACAGATGACTTATAATAAATTTCAGGTCGAATTCTTTGTAATTAACTGTTACCTGTTTGAGTAATTTCTAACTAATGAGTACTATTACTGACCTATAAATTATTATAAATATTTCATTTTTTAAAATTTAATAGACAAAAAAAAACAGATATAGTTTAGTTTTCTTTTAACTTTAAAAAATTTTCATTTATTGCAGAAAATATGAGGTAGTAATACGATTAATAAATAGAATTTGCACAAAAAGTATATCATTCAAATATTCAACAATAGTTTAAAATCTGAATATTAATGATTTAAGTTAAAGATTAAATAAATATTTTTAAATACAATGATAATAAAAGACAATAATGGATGGAATAAACAATAATAGAAAACGTTTCTCCAATAATAAATTATTTACAATATTTTAACGGATAGCAGTATTTTGTTAACATTGACTATTAGTGTTTTATATAAAATAAATTTTGCTAATAATTACGATAGCCCATTATCATGTCACGTGATCTGTAGGACATTTTAAATTGTTCACGCATATCAAGTACGGAGAATGTGCGATTCCAAAATTTCACTGATTCAGTTCACATTCCTCTGTGATTAAATACACATAGCTGAAATTTACGCATCCTAGATAATTAAAGAATGAAATATTCATTCGTTTTTTTATGTAGGTTTTTTATGTGTGTCTTCTTTTGTTCTTGAACAACTATTTTCATTTAGCAAAAACAGATAATAATTACGATTGGATAATTAATTATTTCGATATTTTAATGAAAGCATGAAATGCTAAAAATAAATCAAATCAAATCAAATCAAATAAATAGTACTAGTTGAACAAATTTGGAAGCTACAAAATTGATTGATTGTTATTGAGAGTCTGCAAAAATCTTTAATTTAAGTTTTGTCATATAATTTGAGTTTTATTTTCTCTTTCATAGCTAAAAATAAATGAATTTTAAGTAATAAAATAACTAATACTTAGTTTAAAATAGCTTTAAGTAGTAATTTGCATTAAAATTTAAGGAATCGTATAAAGACCATTTGTGCATTGTAAAAGCTCAGTTACACATCGATTAGCATTTTACATTCAAGTTGCATTAAGGAAATAAGCGATAAAAATGATTCACAAATGATAAATTGAAATTCGTTAATGATTTCAATTTTTTGGATATGATTAATTTTGAATTGTTAATAAATATTGAAATGCACTTAATTCACGATTTTTTAATCGATTTTTTTTAGCAGTTCTTATTTCGTAGTATTTTTTTCCTTTTCAAATTCAAATAATAGAATCTTTAGAAAATAATTCCACATGATCTGCAATTAACTTTTTTAAAGATTTATTCAATCTTTGCAAAAGGACTTTTCTTATAAACATTTTTTTTATACAAAATATAGAAAAAATAAATTATATTTATTATACTACACTTTATATAAATTACAGAACAAATTTTTATAATAATTCTTCTGCATTTAATATGTTGTAATCAAAATTGTATTGTAGTTCATTATATATGTCTCTTATCAATCTTAACATGCCATTTAAATATTAAAAAATGATTATTCGATTTTTAAAATTTATTAATGGATGACATTTTAATACAAAATAATTTTACGTAAGATATACTTTATAGAGGGATCAAGTAGTTGAAAGCACACAAAATATTTGACACGAGACCATTTTTATGTCAATTTATTTCGATATATTTTAAATTTTAATTTAATCAATATTGTTAATAATTATTCGCAATTAAAATATTTTAAAACTTAAACGTATTAAAAATAACATGGTAAAAGCAAATTTACGATTAAAATTAAAATTAAAAATCTTATATTGTGGCCAATTTGGTTGATTTTAATTCAATGTAAAAAAATAATTATTTGATTTATACAATTTATTAACAGAAGGCATTTTAACACAAAATAATTTTTATGTAAGATATGTTTTATAAATGGATCAATAGTTGAAAGCACAATACAAAAAAATTAGACGCAAGACAATTTTTCATGTGAACTTATGTCGATATAATTGAGGTTTTGTGTTTAAATTCCTCGCGCTGTTCTAAATATTTTAAATTAATTCCTTACAACTGCCTAGATGAAAAAAGTTCGCTTCTGTTATTATTATTATTATTTTTTTTTTTACATGCAACTGATTTCATCAACATCTTCAATTTTGAAATTTTTGTTATTCTTCATTTTTTAATTTTATTAAATAAATAAATCTTTTCTTAAAAAAAGGGCATTCAATGATCTATTTTTCTTATTAACTCAAAGGGCATGAGACCACCGCTATGTTTTAACGTTTTACATTGAAGGAGCTAGTGCCCGCTACGCGGCCAAGGATCTTCGTGTTAATCTACAATAAGATGTGTTTAAATTTTGATTTAATTATTGTTAATAACTCTTCACAATTAAACTATTTTTAAAGTTAAATATATTAAAAATAACATAGTAAAAGCAAATTTACGATTAAAATTAAAAGTAAAAAGCTTACAATGTGGCCAATTTGGGTTATGTTTTTCACATATTGATCATTATTGTCATGTGAAATATTTCAGTTAGCTTCGTTATTAAACTCAAATAGCAAAATTGTGAATGCCATTAAAATTGTAATATGAAGAGGGCACATCTGTATATATATATATATATATATATATTTTTTTTTTTTTTTGAAAATATATGCACTTTTAAAAGAGATGCCATTTAAATGCAAAAAAATGATTATTCTATTTATACAATTTATTAATAGATGGTATTTTAATACAAAACAATTTTTACGTAAGATATGTTCATAGATGGATCAAGTGGTTGAAAGCACAAAAAAAAAGATTAGACATGATGCAATTTTTCATGTCCCTTTATTTCAATATAATTGAGACTTAGTATTTAAATTGTGATTTAATCAATATTGTTAATAAATGTTCGCAATTAAAATATTTTTAAAGTTAAATGTATTAAAAATAACATGGTAAAATCAAATTTACGATTTAAAATAAAAATGAAAAGCTTACAGTGTGGCTAATTTGAATGATTTTTTTCACATATTGATCATTGTTCTCCTGTGAATTTTTTCAATTAGATCATTTATAAAACTCAAATAACAAAATTAGGGATATCATTACAATTGTAATGTGAAAAGGGTATAATTGCATATTTCTTTTTGAAAAAGCATGCAATATTGCAAGTGATGTGATATTACCATTGTATCATTTTCAGTTAAAAAAACTACCTTAAAAAATGAAAGTTTTCCTATCTGTTTTCTTTTATATGCAAAATATCTAATTGCTTCTTTTTTTCTCATATAGCTTTATTTAAGTTAAATCTGCATTTTTAAAATCCTAAAATGTATGTAAACGCATTTATCTCCTCTACAGCTAAACCGATTTGGGAATCATGAAACATACCACATTATTTATTAACAATGCAAGGAAAATCTTTTCAGCCATTTTTATTTTCCCTACTCTTGAATTTTCCAGATACTGGATAAAATCCAAAGAAAAATGGCTTATATAAGATTTTACTTTGTTTTCCTCATCCTTCAAAAATTTCTGAGAAAAATAGTGAAGAACCAAATTTGATAAGTTGTACTGTTTAAAATTGCGCCATCTAGGTAATTTATCATTATTTATTTTGCCATTTTAAAACACAAAATTTTTAGGTTTCGAACGTTGTGGGTAAAAGACAAAAAATATTTATTTTTACAATAAAAAAAAAGTATATTTTTTTCCTGAATCGCATTTGACAATTATTCAGTTAGTGGGTTCTTTCAAATTTCGGTTTTTTAATCTTTAGCAATAGCAACATTTACTAATGAAATTTCAAATTTTAACATTGAAAATATAATTGAAATTTCATCAATTTATAATCATCGATGGATGTTAGTTTCTGATGAAAATTCAAAGTTGAACATTGAAAATATAACTAATGAAATTTCATCAATCTATAATCAGCATATTGAAAATACCAATGTCTTTTGCAACTCCGATCTTCAATATTTTCGACTAAAAATCACATAATACATAGATTTTGATGATTTTTCATAGATTATTAAATTTCACTGCTTAAACTTCACAATTCAACATATTTCAATTTCTTTTCACTTTCTATGAGTTCACAAACATTAAAAATATTATTTTTTTAATTCTGAAAATTGGGTTATTATGATAGAAAGTCTAAAATGCCTAAAAATAGAATGCCTAAATAAAGAAATTGAATTAGAATGCCTAAAAAATAAATTATTAAAGAAAATTGCAACATATCGAAAAGTCATATAGCTATTACTAGTTTGAAGTTCAAAATAAATAATGCATTTTCTTCTGTTATGAGATCGATAATTACGCGCAGTTTGTCGAACTAATAAATTGACTAATAAATTTAAGTAAAAAAAATAATAATAATGAACTAAGTACTTTTTGGTGGTCTACAAAAAAAAAAAAATGAAATAATATTTATTGAAAAAATGTTGTATAAACTATATTATTTATAAATATTTAATATGGTACAAAATATATTATTAATATAAAATTAAAATTATTATATTATTAATATAAAATATATTATTGATATAAGATTAAAATTATAATAATTATATTATTAAAAATATATTTATTTATATTAGCATCATAATTATGCATTTTCCTATTTAATTATATAGGCAAAATGAGCTATAATGAAAATAACATTTATATAAAGAAAAAAGATTATGAATTTTAGAAAACAATAATTGCATTGCTAACAAACAAAGTATTTTATATAAAAATATATCTCAAAAGGTAAATTTCATAGGACGAGAAAATATGTAACATGCATTGAATATTTTTATAATTTAAGAAAATACAAGAAAACATTTTACAACATATAGAAATACCTTATAAGAAAAGAAATATTTTAGAAAGAAATTTAGAAATTTTAGAAAAATTAGGAATGTTTATTTTATTTAAGAAAAATTTTAAGAAGCTAAAAATGTTTTTAAAAGAATGAAATTTACTTATATAAAACTGAATATTTTTCTTTATTAGGTATACTGGTTCCTGTTAAAAATATTGCACAAAATGAAGTTTGACAGATAATTGAACAGAAGCATACATAAATAGAAAACTAAACAATATGGAATAGTAAAAAATTTTTCAAGTTAAAAATATATTACTCTTATATATTTATACTAATTTCGTAAAGTAAAATAAACATTTGCTCACATATATTTTGCTGTACATTTTAATATTATTTAGAAAAAAAAAAGATACATATATATATATATATATATAAATCAAAACGCATAATAAAAATTGGAGAAAAATTACGTAACGCATAATATTTCATAAAATTCGTAAATAAATTTTTTAAATAATAAGTTTATATTTTCTATATTTTTTTTCCATTTTTAACAATGTTTTTAAAAGAATTTATAAACTCACGACGCTAATTAAATTTTCTAATAGTTCATTACTCATCAATATAATAAGTAGTAGAATAAATACAATAAACATTATTAAAAAATTAATTTATATTTTTTCATTTAAATTAGCTAAGAAAAATTTGGAATAAATATCAACACATCCCAGCAACATGAATACATATAATTACAACTACATCTAGATAATACAAATAATAATTCAGTATAATACATTCGGCTATTTAAGCAAAACGTAATTTTTCTTCTAAATTAAGATATCGCAATTTTATTTATAAATTTATTCTAAAACACAAATACGAACAATCCCAAAAATTTTTACATTTATTTATCTTTTAATCTTGTTTTAAATGTAAGAATACTCTAAAAATATGTATACGTATATAAATGATTCTTGAAAGAAATTGACAGTTTTCATATGTGAATTAAGAATATAATTTTTCATTAAGAATACAATTTTCCATTAAGAATTAAGAATTCCACATTAAGAAAATCATTTTTATACATGATACCGTTCTTCGAAGGAATCTTATGGAAGGCATTAATATAATTGCAGTACATTATTCACAAAATAATTATAATGAATTAATCTTTAGTATCGCAACAAGTTTTATTTAAAGAATTTTATTTTTTATAATAAATGCAAATTTTATTTAGTGTTTTATAATTAATATAAGTTCACAAAATTAATCATTTACCTGTTAATTCTTTCTGAAATCACTCAAACTTTTTTAGAACATCTTGTAAATTCCATGCGTATATAATTATACTGTATTATTTAGAAAAATTTATAAGAATAAGCACATAATCGTTTGCATTCAAATATCGTTTGCCTTAGAATTTAAATCGAAAAAATTAAATACAAATTTTAAATTAAAAGGCGAATTATCGTTTGCTGTCTGATCAAAATAAAATTCTATTTTTTTTCATTATTTTCATTATTTTCTTTTATTATATTTATATTATTCTGTTATTAATTACTTTTGTTATTATTTTATTTTATTTTTTTTCTTGTCTATTTTTATATTCACGTGTGTTTACGTTTGATGAGATTTCTCAATTTTTTTTATTAATCGAATTAATTTTTTTCTCACAAAAATGAAAAAATGCTTTTCCTACTCTAGAAAAATGTTCATAAATAATTTTTAATTTTATTATATATATAAAAATTGTTTTTTCATCCTCAAATTATAATAGTAATAAATTTAAATTAGTTCTAGTTTTTAGAGTAAAATTAGTAGTGCCTTCAAAATGAGTAGAGCCTTCAAAATATGAATTATTTTAAAATTCCAGTATTATATAAAATGCGTTTATATAATACAATACTTGTTTAGGTTTATATAATACATGATAATTTGAAATTTGTCACGGTATTTCGGTTTATTATTTTTTTTTTCGCTTAAAGATTTACTATCATGAATTCCATAATAAAAATGATCATTTGACACTTACTGTACTTGAAGGCTTCATCTTCCCTGTCAGATGACCACCATCTCCATGGCAACCACGCAGCCATTCAACTAGATTTTTTCTGGTTTAAAAAACCTTTACTTCAAAACTTGGCAGTCTATTAAACTCATTCAGACGTGAAAAATACATCGCGATTTTTTTTTCTCTTCTCAAAATGAAACTACTATTTTTAAGAATTTTCACGGCGTTGTTAAAAGTTTACCACTTTCAAACTGCAGAAGTGCTTTGTAGAAAGTAGTCATAATCAGGTAAAGTTTATAGAAATGGATGCTGACGATGATTAATCGAATTATTTTACAAATTTTTTTTTTGCTGAGAAAGAGAGAGGAAACTTTGGTAAAAAATAGTTTTATGGCACTGATACTTTTCGTTTTTAATATGAATTTAAAAAAAGCAAATTCCAATTTGCAACTTTGTATCGATAACATCTAGTATTTTTCATTTTTCATCACAATTTTTTTAGAGATGCAAAAAAGGTAATTTTTCACAGACTTAGCTCCACAGATGGAAATTCCTGCCAAAAAGGAACTTTTTATTTGAGCAAATTGTTTTCAAAATATTTTTTTTTCTCTTTTATCACACATAATTATCAATTTCTCTAAAGCTATTGTGTTGCCAGTTACTAAAAATTTAATAATATTTTTTTTTCAGTGTTATTTTCTATTAAAAAGCTTCTTAATACTATTTACAAATTTTTGCTGCAATTTTTTAATCAGAATTTTTAGAGTTAGATATATCTCTTAAAAAGTTCTTGTTGACATGAGCATCAATAATAAAGAAATCTTTATTATCTGGTAGTAACACTTGAAGATCTTCTGCTATTGCTATATGAGGTGTTCTTTGTTAAGTTTTACATCTAATGTTGAGTTGAAATTTAATATCACATTCGTAAGTTTCAAATTTTCTTTTCACATAACACCTGTATAATGTACTACATTTAAATATCATTTACAAAGAGATATCAATATGACACAAATGCAAGTGCTGTGAGAGAATAGTTGACATCTATGTCACTGTCATCTAACTAAGTATTATTGAATTCGTAATTTTTCAGCATATCTTGGCAAAACAATTCTTAAATATTTCATTGTCAGATTGTTTCAAATAACCACCAAGCAATTCCTCCAGATGATGTATGACACATTTTCAACTACTGTTTTACAAAATAACTCAAAGATTATTTTCTCACAACTAAAAGGAAAAATTTTTACAGAGCAATAAAGTGCACTTTCCGTCAAACTTTTTAGGTATAAAGCAATGTGATTTCTTTAAGTAGGCAACTATTTAAAAAACAAATGACATCTAGCTACCTTACATCTCTAACACGGCGTCTCCTTTCACTTGACTTCGGAACCATGAAATTCTTAACTGCAACTGCAAAGGAAGGGAAACGAAACGTCAACTAGGAACGAACCAGAACCGGAACCGTCTAAGATGTTGTAGAAGAAACAGCATTTCTTCTGGGCCGTGACATTTCCCGCATCGGATGCGGATGCAACGCTGTCGCACGTTAAAGAAGGGAGAGAAATTGATTTCTACATAACTTGGGGATGTCTAAAGAACGATTTCTAGCTACGGAGAGCGGCTACACAGATTTCCTCCTAGCATTGAGGCAAAGCGTGCTTCTCAGGCGTCGGGTTGCCACTTTGGCGAGACTACTGGACGGTAATATCGCCAAGAGACTGGCGATGTTTCCATCTAAGTTGCGGTTCTCAAAACTTTTAATCTACATGTTTTCCCCATCCCCTAAATTGATAAAATAATGTCGTCGTCCTTTTACAAAATAAATCCTTTTCCCACTGACCTTTTTTAATATAATGACTGTAATTTTCACATTTTAACATATTTGATTTGGAAATAAAATGTATAAGTAATTTATTAAATATTTAGCAAAAACAGCACAGAAATTAAAATTAAACGTGCAAATAATCAATATGAATATTTAAATTGTCATCACGAATTACGACTGCAAACTGTCAACGTGAATTTTAACCTCCTCTTATTGTAGATTAACACGGAGATCCTTGGCCGCGTAGCGGCCACTAGCTCCTTCACTGTAAAATTTTGAAACATAGCGGTGGTCTCATGCCCTTTGAGTTAATAAGAAAAATAGTATAATTAAATGCCCTTTTTTTAAAAAAAAGATTTATTTATTTGATAAAATTAAAAAATAAAAAATAACAAAAATTTCAAAAGTGTAGATGTTGATGAAATCAGTTGCATGTAAAAAAAAAAAATAATAATAATAATAACGGAAGCGAACTTTTTTCATCTAGGCAGTTGTAAGGAATTAATTTAAAATATTTAGAACAGTGCGAAATCTTTTGCTATGTTTGCGGGAAGAAATATCATAATCGTAATTTTGTAGGATTTTTAAAACTGGGTTATTGAATGAATTTTAACCTCATAAAAATTATAGATGGGAGTAATTTTTACAGAACTCTCTTCAATATATCTTTTTCTTCCAAAAGAGTTATGAATATTTTTTATAGATTTTTTTTAAACTGCTACAAAAGTAAATTCTAATTGTCATTTCTAATGAAATTTAAGTAGACATGAATTTATATTTTGATCAAATATTAAAAATAAGGTTAAAATTATTTAATTCTCAATTATTTTGTTGCCAGAATTATTATACTTCTTATTTCCTCAAATATACTTTAATTTTAAAGATGTAATATTTGTCTTTGTGGATATAGAAGAACTGTTGAAAATATTTTCTCAAACAAAATTGCATCTAAGGTAGATTAATATTTATTTTTAGTAATATTTTTCGTACTCTTCTCCTCCTTAGTTTAAAAACGCAGAAATAAAACATCAAAGAAAAGTAAAAAGGGAAATCTTTATGAAATTTTTATTTCGCTCGCTTGCTAATTTGGCATCGCTAAAGCTAAATAAATTATTGATTTAAAGCTCTTATTTTTATTACCAAAAATTAGCATAACATCTTTAACATAAAAAGTTATTTAAGATATATTAATACATTTCTGTATAATAAACATATAAAATTTTTTGGAAATTAGTATCAGTATATTTTTTTTCTGACGCTTGGTGCCACAGGTTCGGGTTCTAATCCCGGCGGTGTCGTGAATGTTTGTAGTAGTTCGGAATCCACTTTAAACCGTAAGTCTCGATCTGATATGATTGTAGAGCGTTGGTCGCAGGACTGACAACCCTACCCTATAAAAAACACCTCCTGCCTCGAAATCAGCCAGTAAGCAAACGGCTTTGACTTATTATGGGGTTGTTGCGCCAATTAAGAAGAAGAATTAGTATCTGCTTATGAAAGTTGATACACATTTGAGCCCCAATCGAAGTAGTATAATATCTTAAGGTTTCAATTCTTCCATAACTTGCAAATTGAAGATATGAAAATTTTTCTCCTACATAGTGCATTGGCATTCAGTAAGCAACATCACCTTCAGCGATTAATCCTCTCAAATTCTCAATGATTTTTTAATACGCAGGACGCAAAAAATAAATAAATAAAACAACAGCCTGTTTATAGATCCTCATATATATATATTTCTTTTCATTTTGAATCAGCTTATATTAAAATAAAAATTAAAAACAAATACTTCTTTATAAACTAGAAATCACTGCTTTACTTTTGATTATCACTGGAAATTCTATCCAAAGATTTATTAGTAGCAGCCCACATTTTTCCTTCATAGTGACAAAAAACGTTTTATAAATTTTGTAATAAGAAGAAATATTTTAGCTAATTATCATTCCATTACCATAAGATTACTTAATTCCAACTCTAAATAATAATATTTTAATATTTTTAAGTCATGCTTGCTGAACAGCTGTTCGGCTTCGTGTCCCATATACCAAGAAAAGCACATAAAAGGATAATGAAGAGAGGATACTACATTCCAAGAAAACTAAAAATAATGCCAGCATTATGTGTCGTGCGGGAAAAAACACTAAGCATTCTTCCCCCAAAACACCCTGACAATTGATTACGCATTTTATCATAATTGTCACATAGTCTTCACATTTCTGAAAGATACGACAATAAAGAATGACCTCAATGGATCTGCTTGCATTCTAGATGCGTACGCTACCAAGTAGGACACACGTCTGACAGCTGACAACTCCTATATACAATATCAGCTATGGATAAGTGCAATTGTGTCTTATGAAATTTTTGTTTTGCATAAATAATCAAACAAGTTGTTCACTAATTTTTAGAACACATGACACATGTCCCAATTGCAGCGCTTGTAACAGTATGCAGCAATACTGAGATTTGAGTCATAACAGGATGTGTTGCCATCACTGTGTCCATCAATCAGACTCATATAAGTATGTATAAGCAACTCAAATCGACAAGAATTGGGGAATTTTCTAGAATTACTCCACATGAATTGCAAATTAAAGCCTGTTATTTCAGAAAACCTTTCCATCACTGTTTTTAAAAAATGTTAACATGTTTGATAAACTGTTTTTATCAAACATGTTGATATTAACAAACATGTTGAAGTCAACTGACATAGGAATTAGATAACATGCCACGTGCTCCAATGACAGCGCTTGTGGCAATACTCAGATTCGAGTCACTGGCAGGATGTGTTGCCATCACTGTTTTCATCAATTAGACTCATGTAAAAGTGTGTATATGCAGCTCATCCCTAAAACAAAGCCCCTTCGCTGACGTTCAGCCCCTATTATATTAAATATGTATCATTATATATACACTGAAGTGACAAAAGTCATGGGATACCTCTTAATATCGTGTCGGCCCTCCTTTCGCCCGGCGAAGTGCAGCAACTCGACGTGGCAAGGACTCAACAAGTCGTTGGAAGTCTTCTGCAGGAATATTGAGCCATGCTGTCTCGATAGACGTCCATAATCGTGAAAGCGTTGATGGTGCAGGATTTTGGGCACGAACAGACCTCTCGATGATGTCCCATAAATGCTCGATGGGATTCATGTCGGGCGATCTAGGTGGCCAGATCATTCGTTGGAATTGTCCAGAATGTTCTTCAAACCAATCGCGAACAGTTGTGGCCCGGTGACATGGCGCATTGTCATCCATAAAAATCCCATCGTTGTTTGGGTACATGAAGTCCATGAATGGCTGCAAGTGATCTCCAAGTAGCTGAACATAAGCATTTCCAGTCAATGTTCGGTCCAGTCGCACCAGAGGACCAAGTCCATGCCATGAAAAAACAGCCCACACCATTACGGAGCCACCACCAGCTTGAACAGTGCCTTGCTGACAGTTTGGGTCCATGGCTTCGTGGGGTCTGCGCCACACTCGAACCCTACCATCAGCTCTTACCAACTGAAATCGTGACTCATCGGACCAGGCCACGGTTTTCCATTCATCTAGGGACCAACCGATATGCTCACGTGCCCACGAGAGTCGCTGCAAGCGATGTCGTTCTGTCAATAAAGGCACTCGAGTCGGTCTTCTGCTGGAATAGCCCAAGAAAGCAAAATTTCTCCGCACAGTTCTAACAGACAAGTCCCTTGTACGTCCCACATTGATTTCTGCGGTTATTTGACGCAGTGTTGCTTGTCTGTTAGAATTTACGACTCTTTGCAGACGTCGCCGGTCTCGGTCGTTAAGTGCCGGTGGTCGACCACAGCGCTGCCCATGGTGGGATGTTATGCCTGAAATTTCATACTCTCGGCACACTCTTGACACAGTGGATCTGGGAATGTTGAATTCCCTAACGATTTCCGAAATGGCATGACCCATGCGTCTAGCTCCAACTAACATTCCGCGTTCAAAGTCTGTTAATTCCCGTCGTGCGGTCATCATCACGTCAAAACCTCTTCACATGTATAACTTGAACAGAAATGAAAGCTCTGCGAAAGCAATGCGCATTTATACCTGTTCTACGCGATGCTACTGCCATCTGAAAATTTGCATATTGCTATCCCATGACTTTTGTCACTTCAGTGTATTTATTCTTGTATTAAACAGTCAAAAGCCAGATTTTGTGCAGTATTTAGGATGAAAACGAATAAATCATATTTGATTGTTAACTTTCTAGTTGTGGCATAATTATTTGTGTAAATTAATTTTTCTTCTGCATTGGCGCAACGGCTTTATGGATAATGGCTAGCGTTCTGGACATTGGCCTCACAGGCTTCAGATTCGAATCCTTGGTGGTGGTATAGATATTTATGAATGATTCGGAATCCACGTTAAGCTGTAGGTCCCAGTCTAATCAACCTAAAACGTGAAAAAAAATGTCCCTTACAGTGACAAACCAAACAAACCAACTCTTCATTGGCGTAACAACCCCATGTTGGGTCAAGGCCGTCTACTTACTGGTAGATTTCGAGACAGGAGATGTCATCATCACGTCAAAAAGTCTTCACATGAATAACTTGAACAGAAATGAAAGCTCTGCGAAAGCACTGCGCATTTATACCTGTTCTACGCGATGCTACTGCTATCTGAAAATTTGCATATTGCTATCCCATGACTTTTGTCACTTCAGTGTAAAATTATATTATAAACAATCTGCAAACTAACTCAAATAAGCATCTTCCACGCTCTTGTTGGAACACACGACTTGGCGATGAGTAAGTTGGCCTATTGAAATTTGAACCGTTTTCCTATTTTGAATTTCAATATATTAATTGTGTCGTCAACTTGCAACTACTCAACACTTTAGTGTAACGTATGTACTTAAGTATTTATTGTGGCCTAAGTTAATTGATAGTTTTCTATAATTTTTGTTGTCTTTTTGTCATGTCTGAAAGTCCAAGAGACCCCGGGCGGCCATGCGAAATGAATTCGCATAAACTATTATACTTAAGAAAATAATAGAAAGAAATTATAACTTTCTGAGATAAATAAAGTCTACTTTTTAAGCTCAGAACTTGCATTAAGAGGATTTATTCTGAAAGCCAATTAGGTTTTGCGATGCCATTTAATATTCACACAATTGCATAAACTAGAGTAAGGTCTCAAGTTTTGCAAAAAAAAAAAAAGCCAATTAGGTTTTGAAAAAAAATTTAAATTTAGAGTAATGCTTCTAATTTAGTTGCTCAGCAATCCTAACTTTATTATAATAACTGATAACATTATGCGAGATAGAATTTAAATTTTGGATGGAATTCCTTGAAAAAGCGGCTTTTTTATAATTTAAATAAACTAAATAAAATAATAATTTATAATATGTAATGGACTGGCGCCTGATGATCGAGTGAGTATAGCTCTAGCTTTCGATATCACAGGTTTTGGATTTGAGTGCCAGCGGTGTCATGAATGTTTGCAGTGGTCCGGAATCTATTATAAACGGTAGGTCTCGATCTAATATACTGTAGAGCGCAGGGCTGACAATCCTACCCTCTAAAACGAAAACATCTCATGTTCCAGAATCTGCCAGTAGACAGACGGTCTTGGACCACCATGAGTTGATGCTCCATTGAAGAAGAAGAAATAATGGACCTAATTATTAATAATGGATAGTTAATAGAGAGTTTTTGCATAACTTTTTTTATCGTCCGATATTTTTCTTCCTAGCGCGAATGCTCATAGGAATAGCTCACTAGTGCAGTATTAGAGATACGCATGCGCGCTAGGAAGAAAAAATATCGCATGATAAAAAAAACGTTATGCAAAAACTCTCTAATAATGTACTTAATAAACGTATGGGTGAGAAGAAAAATTGTGTAGATTGACAAACATAGAATGTCATCCATAGTCCTATTTTATATGCGTTTGTTTATTGTTAATTTTTCTAAATAAATTGCGAAATCTTTTAAAAATGACAAACAAAACAAACATAATTGCCCTGTACGCAAAGGTTATAAAAAGCAGTAATTTTTATAAAGAGGACAATATACGATAGGAAAGTGAAAATATAGCATAAGACAGAATTATATAGCTGTTGAAAAACTACAAATAAGTTCTTTCAATTGAAAAATAAACTGGTAAAAGCAAGCAAAGTTTCACTGTATACTAAGTAGTGAAGAATAATTAAAAACACTTTCTTATGGTAGTTGTAGTAAACATTAGGAAAAAAAAATTAAAAAGCATTTTTAAAGCATTATAAATATAAATGACGATACTGTTTAAGGCAGATTTCAAAGTTTTGTGTCAAAACCCGGAATTCCGAGATATTTTTAATTATTCGAACATGTATAAAAATCAGAAGGGTTTAAAATTGAATAGTGATTGATCTCAAGAACTGATCTGATATTGAACGACCAAAGTAGAATATTCATATTTGTTAAGGATGGAAGAAAACAATTTAGGAAAAATACTGGAAAATATAAGTCCCATCTGCCGTGTTTTGCTGTGGAGATGTATGACAGCGATAAACATGGGAACATGGGAAGCATTTGGACGTTTGCATGAAATACGACATTTTAAATAACGGAAAAGCATCTGATGTGTACTTGAATCAAAATAAATACCATCAGAATCTGATATCTTTGGGGATAATAACTTCCAGTTGGAGCTCAATTACTGTCATTTTTTTTGTTCAATAAAAAAATGACTCTTCTGAAAAATTATATTATGGTGCTGTATTGGCCATTCACTGGGCCATTCATCAAACGCAATCCCAGAATAAAGCATAGCTAACTAACCCAATTGCCCAATCATATGCAATATGGTATTATAACACCTAAATAATTATAACTATCGCTTCATTCCCCAAGAGATCGTTGGTAGGCTGTAATTACTACAAGATATTTTCTGTCTATGGTGTAGGAAAACAAATAAAAGTTTTCCTATACCACATGTAAAGGTAAGCAATTACTTTTGAAAGTCCTCCAATAAAAAATATTCATACGTCCTGTACGTAGCATATGTCAGTTGAACCGAGACCCACTCTTGCATATACACTATTAAAAAAAGTGTAGAATGTCTGTTGGGCACGATATAAAATACATGGTAAATGTCAGTCATGTACTTAAGTGTGTATATATACATTATTTATGTATATATATATATATATATATACATACATATATGTTTGTTGTTGTTGCTTCTTATCCCACTTGGCTCGCCAAGCCCACGAGCCCATATGGACTCATGATTGAAGGGGAAGGAAGCAGCTTCTGTTGTGATGGAGCACCCGTAGGTAGAAGCCTGACTTTGGCTCCGTGACGCTCTTACAGTCATAGAGACCGGGACCTACGGCAAAGTGGATTCGAACCACTACAAACATCCATGGCATCGCCGGGATTCGAACCCGAAACCTGTGGCACCGAGCGCCAGAGCGCTAGACACTCAGCCATTCAGGTCCCAAATTTGCCAACGGCACGCGGTGTTCCCAGGTGGTCACCCACCCAAGTACTGACCGCGCCCAATGATGCTTGACTTCGGTGATCTAACGAGAACCGGTATATTCAGCATAGTATGACCGTTGGCTTGTATATATATATAATATATATATATATATGTATTCACAGTAGTTACCATAGGATGACTTTTAAGCAACATTTAAGTGGTAAATTTGAGTAATTCACGATAGGCAGCATGATTTTAGAAATAAGACCGATTATATACGTTGTCACAATCGCTACCGAGTTTACTCGTTTCTGAAATTAGCAATTCACGTCCCCAGTGGATTATAATTTGACCAATCCAGACCGCTATTTGCGTATTTTTATCATTCGGCCAGCATATATATATATTGCAAATAATTGAGTTTTATGAAGTTTAAAGTTAAAAATAATTAAACTTTATAAAGTTATTTACTTAAAAACAAACTTTATAAAGTTTGTTTTTAAGATGTGCCCTTAACTGAGCGTGGAATTTTTTTTTAAAGTTTTATACATTTTCGCCAATTATCCAAAACCTGTTCGTGAACACAAGTAGCTGGAATATAGCCACAATTGAAATGTATATTGTAGATTTTTTTTGCATGCTTATTTTCTGAAATAAAATATAATAATTCCATTTGTTAAAAGAAAGCACAATTACTGACATATATAAGCTCAAAACAATATTATTAAGTTTGTAATAATA
Source organism: Caerostris darwini (assembly GCA_021605075.1). Classification (NCBI taxonomy): domain Eukaryota; kingdom Metazoa; phylum Arthropoda; class Arachnida; order Araneae; family Araneidae; genus Caerostris; species Caerostris darwini. The sequence continues at coordinate 107,816 of BPLQ01004374.1, forward strand.
ATTAATGACATTGATATATTTGGAGGTTGATAATATCTTGCTGTTGTTTTAAATAATTATGATTGAAAAGAAAAAGTTCATTTAAATCCCAAAATGAAAGAAATTAAAACGTAAATAGAGGAAAATTTAGATGACTAGAAAATTAACGGAAATTCCATACCACAATTGAAAGCAGATGCTAAAACAAATTTTAACTGATGCATTCAATAAAGAAAAATATTGTATTATTGTCGAATAATTTAATTTTCATTCTCATACTAATACCTACTTATTTTTTAAATATAATTATAAATGCATATGAATACTGAAAAAGTGTACTTTTTTCGATTTATTTTTGAAACATGCATTATGTTTTGATGAAAAGTCTTAGACCTAATTTAGATTTTTTTTTGTGTGTTGATTCAGATGCAGGTCTTGTTCTAACACTTTGATTAATTAATAAGATCAAAATTGATTAATTTGATTAATTAATGCGATTAAGAATGATAAAAATTTTCGACATCTCTGATGTATAGTTATTGGATAAAATAACTCTACTTTATTGACAAATAAAATCAATGAAATATTTTCTGATATATTTTTAACTAAAATTTTAATATGATTGAGTAATATCTGTAAACGGACGAGAACTACCATTTCATTATTTTTTTAACATCAAAATTTGAGTGTACTTTACGCATGTTTGTTTATACTTAGTTCTTACAAACTTATTACAAACAAAGGAACTTTTTTCTGAAACAGATATCATATAATAAATGTAAATATGATATTTACTTCAGAACAAAAACATTATTTTTAATTGAAACATAAAAGAAAAAAAAAATTTGAAATTGTAACCAACATTTTAAAAATTTTATTATTTTTATTCATAATTTTTTTTTCTTATTTTTTTAAAAATGTTTTTACTAAAACGCTGCAAAAAACAACTAAACCCGATTGTTGTATTTTATTTTTCTTAATTATATATTTATATGAATTCTTATTTAATGCACAGAATTAAAATATCTATAACAATTACAAAAACAAATAAATTTTAAAATAAATATAAAAAACAATAAATAAATATAATAAAAAATGAATAAAATAATAAATTAGTAAATTAAATCATAAAAATAATAATATTAAATTAACTACATCAATAAAAATATAATTCATAAATTAAATAATAAAAACAATAAAATAATAAATTTAATAAATAAATAATTTTGTAATTTTAAATGTATTTGCATCATCAAATATTAAAATCTGAGAAAGAAAAGCGATTTAGATGCTTTAAATGTTAATAAAATAAATCGTTATTACTCCATGTATAATTATACAAGTTACATCAAATTATTTAAAGTCAAAAAAACATATTAAAAACCGACAACTTGATCATTTTTTGGGTACCATTTTATACTATCAAATATAAAAACAAAAAAGTAATAATTTCTTGGATCGCAACAAAATTGCCAATGTGAAGATAAGTGCACCTCTCTGGCAACCCTGTCGGGAATTATGACGCCATCGAATAAAAGCGCCCTCTGTGTGGCAGCTCTTCGATGAGCAATGTTTTGTTGAAAAATAAGGAAAAATTTCTAGTTAATGGTTTGTGTTAAAGCCAGTAGCGTCGTTAGCTTACTGGGAAAAGGTGGAGCGTACTTGGTGTAAGTTCACGACTTCTCTGCGCTGTTAAAGGTGCTTTTTCTTTTTTTACTTTTTTTTTTTACAATCGAAGAGCTCGTTTTGTATCCACAAAAGCGAGATTTTTCTCCGAGCACGAAGCGCTGCAATGGATTTACTGCAAACCGCCACTTTTAAAGTGGAACGCATTTCTTAATTAAAGTTTTATAAAGTTGTTCGAACTAATGAAATGAAAAGGAAAATGTGTTAAAATAAAAATAAAAAGTTTCTTCGGTTTTCATTCTTTGTGGAAGCAGGTTTTAAAGATTTCGTATTTTTGAATTCCAGTTTATATATATATATATATATAAAGTAGTAATAAATTATTATTATTCAGAATTCTGATGTTAAGAATAATTTGGAACGAAATTAAATTAATTTTCTATTAGTTCCAATGCTGATTAACTAAATTATATTGTAATATCTTTTTAAGTTGTTAGAAATAGTGAATATGGATTAAGGATATTAAATAAAATAAGATTTTAAGTTGGCAAATTTGAGCGGGAAAAAATATTTGGATACACTTATGATTGAATATTTCTTCGCTACACACTTACAATATTTCTTGGCATCAGCATTTTCAGTAATTACATAAATTGCAATTAATGAAAATGCTGATACTGTGAAATTTTATAAATAAAAAAGTAATTAAAAGTTAATTCAACCATTCTTCTTCAAAATATTTAAATGGTTTAACAGAATCATTATTCTTATTTTGTATTAGTTGTTTTTCATCCACCACGTGATCCACTGGTAATGTAGGCAGATAGCATGTAGAAGAGTTCCAGTTACTATTTTCAGGAGAAATTCAATGACAATTTACACAAAGTGGGACGGATGGAAGTTTTCCGGTTTGTTACTTATACAATACACATATGTGAGATATTTACTCGTAAAAGACCTCTGGAATGTAATGCTTGTTTTTTACCATACTTTGGTGAGCTATTTAGCTATTCATAAGTGGAATACCAAGTCCACCAATGAACAATAACAAACAGTAGTGGTTCGGAATCCACTTTAAATCGTAGGTCCCGGTCTTATATGATCGTACAACGTTACGGGGGTAGTGTTACTCGCATCCATAGCATATCTTCAAGCTACACGTGGCTCCTAGGTAGTGCTAAATGAGTAACAGAGGTGCAGCCCTTACTTATGGCATAAAGATTGGCTGTCTCTGCATTGCCAGCTGCATTAGAACAACAACAATAACAAACAAAAAAATCACAGTTAAAAAAATCACAATAAAAAAAAACACAATTACAGTGCAGATTAAAAATGCTTTTTTAATCTGCACTGTAATTATAAAATCGATTTTGAGTTTGAATAGATTTTTAAACTGTTACGATTGAATATTTTTTTTCCTGAGTATTTGTGAAATTTCATACATGTTTTAAAAAAATTGATTTAAGAATTAATGATATCTTTAAATTTTGACGTACTTAAAGTATGAGATTTGTGTGTATCTCATTCTATTTGTAGGTTTACAAATTAATTAAAATACAGTTAACATTTGTGTCACTATATTTTTTAAATGCTACTTAACTAAGCATTACGGAAAAAATTTTATTAGTAAATTTTTAATTAAATAAAGATTCTTAATTATTCATTGTTAAAAATGTATCCAATATATTCAGTTCTAAACTTTTACAAGTATTTTTAATTAAATAAAGATTCTTAATTCTTTATTATTAAAAATAGATTCAATAATCTTTTGCTTTACTCAGAGCATTGATTACTAATCAAAAAAATAGTAAGTAAATGAAAATAATTATATAATAGAAGAATTATAATTTATAATGCAATAACATAAAACTAAGTATTCTAGTTTTAAAAATCGGTGTAATTCGATATAAAATTATTATAATATATCGATATAATTTTCGAATTTTATATTTTATTTTATCGCTAACTTACATTAAAAATTTTTAATTTTATTTAGTTAAAAGAAAATTTTTTAAATTTTTTTAAAAAATTGTACGGAATTTCATACAATTAATAAATCCTATGAAAAAAATTGGATATCTTACGATTCATTAGTTTAATGAAATTGAGTAAAAATTTTAAAAAATTTAATAAGCTTTAAATAAAAGTAGAATTTTTTCAAAGTAAATTAGCCATAAAAATAAATTTTAAATTCGAAAATAAAAATAATTAGCATTACATTTATTAAGACGTAATAAAAAAAAAAAACCGTAAATATGTGAGGAAATGAGATAGAGAATTATTTTGTATTTGTTTTAAAAAATGTTCTTGTGATTAATATAGTATGTTCTTCAAGTTTTTGTGTTTGTGTTGTTTTATTATTTTTTAATTTTAATTAATTTTTTTTATTTAAAATTATTGAATGTTTTATTATTTTATAAGCTTACAATTTATGTTTTTTTTATATTCTGAATTATTTTATTTATAATTCACGCTTTATTTTATTTCGGCACAATAAAATTGGGTGCAAAAATTTCTATTCTTTAAATTAAAATATTAAAATACTATTTGTAAAAACATTTTATATGAATATGATTTTATAGCAAAGTTTTTATTAAGTAACTATAGTAAAGTATTAAGTATATAAGTATACTATTAAGTATAGTATTAAATATTTATCGTAAAGTATTTATTTTTTCATTATTGATTAAGCCAAACTGTATTTATGTGGGAAAAAACATTGATTCATCGACTAATAATTAACGATTTCAAGCATCACATATGAATTACACAAAAAAAGTATTTTGTGCAGTCTAGCAGAAAAAAAAAAACCTATTCTTTTAAATTTTTATTTGTAATTTATTTCATTTTCATTTTATGCATTTTTATTTTATTGAGTTCATTTATTTATTTATTCATTTTGTTATTTATATTGCTTTTATATATTAAAACTACTTTATTAGTGACATTAAACATATCAAATAGTAGAAGAATTATATTAGACTTTTATAGCAAGTCATGAAATTGCAATTTAATAGTATTATAATTAGGGGGCTTTCACCTCCCCCTTCTCCAAAAAATAAGCACTATATACTATAGCAATTTACTTTTAGGAAAATCTATTTTTAAAAATTATATTAACTAAACATGTATGTGGGTTCTGATAGCCGAGTGACCAACCAGTCGTCATTACATGCTGTTCGATGGCCAATTGGTTAGCTCTGTGGTGCTCAGTACCACAGGCTTCAGGTTCGAATTCTGAGGGTATCATGGATATTTATTAGTGGTTCGGAATCCACGTTAAACCCAGTCTAATTAGCCCAATGTGTTCAAAGAAATTACCTTAAAGCGAAACCACAAACCAAATAATCATGGATGTGGTTTTCATAACAACACGGTACCTATTGAAAGGAAACAACCTTTACAGATTTTTAGCAGAAATAAATTCACGTGCGTTTGCACAAGAAAAAATAAGGCATCGTCTTAAATGAATGAATTTATTCTACATTTTTACCACATAAATTTATGTTTCAAAGAAACATTAAATTCAATAAGTATGAAAGCTATGTAATAGATGCTGGTTTGTCCTAAACGTATACATCATAAACGTTTTCAACAGAAGGGCCTTTCGGTCAACATCTATTATGGCATATGAACGAAAGCTTTAAGTTTGGTAAAGACCGACCAGGAATCGAACAAAACTTCTTAGCTCGAGAATCCAACCTACTATCCACCCGATTTCTCTTGACCGTTTCAGATTAATTTGTTCTATTTGACTATTAGTGCATTTAAACAAATTGGAATATTAAATAAAGAGAAAACAACTTAAACGATTCAGCGAAGAGCTTCAGAACACTTGTCGAGATCATCAATGAATGAATTAGGACTTATGGCAAAATAGAAACCGTTGGGATTTGGCAATAAGTCGCCAAATGTGGTTAACGCAGATTTCACTTCACTTATAATAGCAACCTTAAGAGTATGCAGCAACGCTCCAAGAGTGATCACTTTCGTGAGACTTCGTATAGGCTGTGTGTCTTAAAATAGAATGCGGGCTACCTGTCCCAATCTAAGAAAGTTGAGATTCAACATTCCCTTGCCAGCTACAATGTTGGCACTTTCGGTGGTCTATGACTGTTTGGCGAGCCATCTGCACCACATTGGCATTTTTGATAGCCCAAATTGCCCCCTCTGTGGGAAAGACGAGATCATGGACAGAAACCATATAGCATAATGACTTGCGTGCTAAATCCGACGTGAAAAGATATTGGAGCAATAGAACTTTGCTGATGAGACATTGACTTTTTTCTCTTATTGTTTTCTTTTTTCTTGTGTGTGTTTTACACTGTTTGGATCTGGTAAGAGTTTTCCATTTTCTCTTGCCATGGGAAATAAAAATAATAATAATCGCAACCCTTTCCTTGGCGCACTATGGCGAAAAGAAATTTTGAAGCCAAATCCCAACGGCCCCTATTCTACGATTTTGGCGAGGATTTATTCTTGATACTGAGTAATTATGCAATGTGACAGGTAGCATCCCTCTTCAATGCTGATCTCTGCCCAAGGCATATACGATATTAGTCCTTCTAAGTCTTTAGATAGAGGACATATGTAAAGAATATAACAAACAACCATCCATATTAAGATAAAAATTTTAATAAATAAATTTTTAAAATTTATGGTGCCTAGTCTTTAAGTACTTGTAGCTTTCAAAATATGCTTATTATTGTAACTATTTAGATTAAAAAATGTTTTTTAAAATATAAACGACTTACAAAACATTAGAAATTAGGAGTTCTGCACTTTTGTGTTCAACTTGTTTTTTTACGATTATTTTTATTTTCTCCAAATCCCCTCCTAAACAAATAAAATATCATTGACCTATTTTCTTTCATTGGCCTTTGACGATTCCATTTGGCGCGAAAAGCGAAACTAGGCGGAATCGGAATCCTAAAATGCAGAATCTCCTAAAAGTTTTTATTTACATTTCATTACTTTGCTTTTTAATTATTTCATTTATGATTTCATTACACCAGTTCTTGATACTGCAACTTAAAACTTTTTTATTGTTATTTATGTTATATGTGCACATACCATAAATTCCGTTAATATAAAAAAAAAAATTCATAAGAAAAAGCAAGTTGCAATTATTTAACCATAAAAACGTTTTTTCTATAAACGAAAGTATAATATATTCACGAAAGTTGCGCGTTTTGTAGAATAGTTACCAATTATCGGCAAAATTGCAAAATAGGGGCCGCTGAGATTTGGCGTCAAAGATTTTTTTCGTCAATGAGCACCAAAAAAAAGGTTGCTATTATAAGTGAAGTGAATTGCAAACAGTACAAGAAATCTGGGTTGCCACATTTAGCGATTATCCCTCAATTGGAGCACAAGAAAAGGCGTCAAATCCTAACTGCCTCTATTTTGCAATTTGGCCGTGTTACCGATTGTTTTCAGATAAGTAATAATAGATTTACATAGACAATTAATCAGAAAATTTAAGATATTTATTTCAAACGCTGATGTATTTTCAGAACAAACTAATATATTCGAGATAAATATTTATAAATAATTAATTACAGAACATAAAATTAAATAAATTTTTAAAAAACTGATGAAAGCAAGCTTTTTAAAATCAAGTGTTTTACTTTATATTTTAGGAAACATTACTTGCGTGTTATGTTTTAGTAAAAAAAAAACTTTTAGGTAAACAATATTCCATAATGAATGCGTTTGATGTTTACCTATATTGCAAGGATCTTTTTAACAATATATGTAAAATAAATATATCCGTTAAACAAAGATTAAGCTACCCTTTTTTAAGCTGATGATAAACATGCAGTTTAACTGCCACTCGTGGAGGTATATTAAAAATCCTCAGATTTGGAATATTCAAACATTAGCCGACTACGGAGTGAGTAAAAAGTTGATACTGAATTTGGAGAATAATTGTCAAAATTTAATATTAAATAGTGTGAGTTAAACTGCATTGTAACTAAACTGAAAAAAATGTATTCGATTCCAAACCCACAAGTTGCAACTGTATTGCGGAAACGTGGTGGTTTTCAAAATCCCTCTACTAAAAATCTTAAACCGTCTGATTTACACGCATATCGATTACAAACAAGAAGAAATCCGATGATGCAGAACAATTTTAGTCCATCACAATGGATAGGAAAGAACAGTATTCAGAATAGAAACGTAATCAGAAAATTTACACCTTTTGATAATTTAAATCAACAATCTAAAATATTGCAGTCATCCTTACCAAGTAAGCCAAGGAAACCTTTTATACCTTTTGATAATTTGAATGAACAATCTAAAGTAATGCAGTCATCCTTACCAATTAAGCAGCCATCCTTACCAATTAAACAGTCATTATCGCCAATTAAGCCAAGAAACACTTTTATACCTTTTGATAATTTGAATGAACAATCTAAAGTACTGCAGTCATTCAGACCAATTAAGCAGTCATCCTTACCAATTAAACAGTCATCAATTGAGCCAAGAATACCTTTTGATCATTTAAATAAACAATCTGAAATGCTGCAGTCATCATTACCAATTAAGTCAAGAAAATTTAATTATAATTCTTTCCGAGGAGTTGATTATAACCAAAAATATCATCTGGCTACACCAATAAATAAAATAAAATGGATATATCCCCAAATTACTGAATCTTCAAAAATTCATCAAGATGCACAGTATTGGAATCCTTTTACGGAAATGCATCAGCAAAGAAAACAGCGTCAACCGGCAATTCTCCGAAAAGGGTACAACATCAAAAGACATGAACTCTTCCCAAGGCTTGCTAATGGTATCCAAAATGGAACGGAGAGTGGTCGTGATGTTACAAAGTCCCCCACTCTTACAATGGCATCAAATCGTGTGATGGGTTTCTTCCAGTATCTTGGTAGCAGTCAAACGGTTTCTGCGATCTTCATTGGTGTTTTAATATTCTGCATAGTAATCATAATTATACTTGTCTGCTACATCTGTAAGAAAATTAGGCCAAAGGGCAAATATAAGACACAAAACCCACATGTAAAGTATTCTAAAATACCCAATTATGGTCCATTCAATTTACACAGTGCTTATGGATTTAAATTCAAGCAAAGTTGTGAAGAAGAACTGTTATCAGCAAATGCAACACCATACGAACAAGATTTCTCCATGAAAAGTGATCTCGATTCTTACACTGGTAAAGCCCAAACTACCGATGTAACATTTACAAACGAAGAGACAGTGATTAGCGAAAAGTCTGATAACAGAAAACCAAATATGTACATTTTACCTTGTGTAAATCTGTTGTCCTACAATGGCTATAATTTTAAATCTTATCAATCTGATTCTAGTGAAATTGAAAGCATATATAGTGATTTACATTATGAAACTGCACAAAGCAGTGAATACTCCGGTCTATTGGAAAATCAAAGTAATGCTATAATGGATGGGGAAAATTTGATTCAAGAAGTAAATGCCACTTCTCTTGCAAATACTGAGATGTCACAAGGAAGAGATAATCTTGCAAAAAATAATGGAAAAGGAAACTCCTTAAATTATGTTAGCCAAATGGAGAGCATCACTGCCACTGATAATAGTACGAAAACATTCAATACTTTTGTTAAAATACCTTCTCCAAAGAGTTTCCATGAGATAGAAATAAAAGTACCAGAAAAAGAGGTAACTGTACCAGAAAAATTTATCAACTTAGCACAAAAAGAAGCTGAAGTAAAAATGTCCGCAAAATCCTCCACTATGCCAAATACATGTTTAGAAACTGAAAAGAACATTATAGACCCTAAGTGTTCTGTAGAATCAGAAAAGCCAACGAAATCCATCATAACAACGAGCGAGAATATGAATGTAAAAACTTTGATTAAGAAGTTCTCCGAAACGTCAACTCTACCTTTTAAAATTAGAAATCAATACGGATTTGATATAAAAACCCCAAAAAGATTCACTTATTTATCCAGTACACCAATTAAACTACGAAAAGAGGAAGTGGATCAAACTCTTCATTCTAAAAAAGGTTACTCAAATTCTTCATTTGAAGAGTTTAATTCGCTTTCTAGTGAATCAAATTCTTCATTGGAAAATGATAAAACAAATGAAAACAATGAAATATCGCCCACTAAACTATCTGAAAAATCAATCACTATAATTAATAATGTTCAAAAACAAAATAAAACCGATTTAGATATAAAATCAAACAAAAAAAATTTCTGATTCACCAAATACTTCCTTGAAAATAACTATAAGACATGAAATACCAAATGAACCACTGAATTTTGACGATGCAAGAAATGTAATCGATTTAAAGTCAACCACTAATTTTCATAAAGATTCACTTATTCCACTGATGGCTGATCAAAATAAATTAACAACTTCTGAGAAATATTTTGAAGAGTCAAAAATTCCAGTCAAAATCAATAAAAGTCCTTTAACAGCACTAAAAAAGGTTTTTAAAGTTTCAAAGACTCCGGTGAAAATTAATGAAAATGATGTGTCACCTCCTAAGAAGTCGAATATTAATAAAACAAAAGATAAAACAAGCATGTCGCTAACTAAGAAATCTCCTAATATATCTAACACAGCGCAGATGAGAAAAACAAATAAATATTATTATACATCAAATGAAAAATTTAGTGAATCAAGCATCTCGATAAAAATCGATAAAGATTCAAAGGAGACCAAAAAATTGATCGATACATTAAATAAATCCTTGGTTATCGAAAATAACATAAAATCTACGAAGTTTTTATCAAAACCACTTTCTTCGCCAGCCATAAAAAAATTAAAAAGAAATGAAATCAATGCAAGACCTGAACTAAAAATTGAATCTCCAAAAATAATTAAGAAAGGGACAAACGACAAAAAAAATTTAGGAAGTTCACCTTATTCAAGTCACAAGATTCAATATAGATCTGAGATGAAAGAAAAGCCGATACAGAATTCTAAAGATTCATCTGTTGGTATAAGGACCAAACCTCACACAGATTCAAGAAAAATTACAAGCACGACTGATTCACATCATTTGGTCTCAAATTCTAGAAAGAAGCAAAACATGAAAATCAGTCGTAATGATCAACAATATTTTCCTTCATCAACTAATTCTAAAGAAGACTTCATCTCTAGAGCAAGAGCTTATCGACAAAACAATTGCAAGACATCACCTGTTTCTACATGCAATCAGTCCATAAATGATTATGATAAATCTTGTACAACAAGAATTCCAAGAAAAGATTCCCCTAAAAATTTGAAAAAAGAGTGCTTGAAAGCCGATCATTCTTTCCTGAAGACTGAAAAAGAGCAAATGATATCTTCAATACACCATGAACATAAACTGAACAATGATCAAACAATCGCTTTTGCTAACATTCCTTCAAGAGAATCAAATCTTTTGAAAGGAAAACGTCCAACGGGAAATGAGATTCCCATTGCCTCAAAAACTACTACAAAATCAATAATTAACACCAGAGAAATATCTCCAATGTTCAAAATGGGTCCGACCAAAACTTCACCAGCTCCTCCAAAAGCTCTGAGAATCAGTTCTTTTATGACTTTATCATCAGATTCCTACGGTTGAGTCTATAGATCCAAAGGATTCATATGACCTTTCCGAAAAGAAGATACATCTTATATTGATTTTCAATTGTACAACCTGTGAAACAATATTATGCCGATGGCACCTTTAATCTTATCAAAATGTATCCAATCATCGGTGGGACACGATTAAGAACAATTCTGGATTTTCCCTGATACAAAATGGCTAAGAAGGAAAATATATTAAGAAATCGTAAGCAAGATTTAATAATGTGTGCTAGAAATTGAAATTTAATTTTGGTTGAACAGTTGGAATGTCCGAATATTTCATTGAAATGTGCCAAATAAACGTATTTATGTATGGCCATGAAACATTACTTCTGGAAATGAAATTCGGCGTCCAGTACCAGCGAACAAGGTTGCAGTTGAGATATTAATCTATTCTTATTGAAAATCAAACATGAAAAGATTGATGAGACATTTTATAGCTTTTAGTTTCTTGAACATAAATTTTGATTTATGTGTGAGGAGAGTGCAATGTATTTAGAAACATTCTTCTGTGATCATTGCCCAAAGATTGAATCGCGTCTTTGAATTTGTTGGCGTCAATCATATGATTTAAATCCAGCGATTTCATTTGCATTTAAATATGACATTATATCCTCTGAATTATGACATTATATCCTCAATTATGACATTATATCCTCTGAATTTAAATATGACAAGGAATTTTTCTTCTAATTCTAAATAAAATCGAAAAAGATATCAATTTATAAATAAAATAATTTTAAAAATTCCCTCTGCAAATTTTTTGTCAACTAAAATTAAATTAGAACCCACAGAAAATGTTACTAACATTTGAAGATCCTAAGAAGATGTTGGCGTAGTCCAATGGTTCTTCCCAGTCATCCCAAACATGAGGATTATAATCCAGCGATCTCACTGGTGCATGGAGTAATTTTGGCCAATTTTCTAAAAGCAAGGATTTTAACGCCTTGAAAATCCTGAGAGCATGTTGGCGTCAATCAATGGTTCTTCCCGGGTCATCCCAAACTTGAGGATTTAAATCCAGCGATTTCATTTGCACACGAAGGATAAATTTTAGCCAATTTTCTAAATGCAAGAATTTTAACACCATGAAGATCCGGAAAGGATGTTGGCGTCATTCAATGGTTCTTCCTAGAGCATCCCAAAAGTGAGGATGTAAATCCGGCGATATCACGGGCACACGATGGATAAACACATCGATAAAAAATGGTCTAAGAGAAATCGTCGACGAGAATTAAGATATCTGTGATAATTACTTTATCTTGCAGGAAAATAATATCATGTTCAACAGATTTCCGAAAAAGCCCAACTTAGCTATCAAGGCTTTCATTTCTACAGATCCGTGCTGAAATTGTGCCTTCATTTGCTACGCCAGCTCAACATGATGCCTTCTCTCGAAGATTTTATTTTCAACAAACTAATTGTACAATAACAGGATTAAGGCTCTTTCCATATGAAGGCGAATATGAATCATTTGGATACTAAAAATATAGTTATCATTTACATTATTTAAAACAAATCCCTTGATACTAAAACTATAGTCATCCATTACATTATTTAACACTAGTCCATTGTGAATCATTTGGATATTAAAAATATATTCAGCATTTACATTATTTAGCACGTCCATTGTGAAACAGTTGGTCATTTACATTATTTAACACTAGTCCATTGTGAATCACTTCGATATTAAAAATATATTCATTATTTACATTATTTAACACAAGTCTATTTTTTCTTGTTGTATATGACTCTACAATGGTTTGTCTGACTTTCTTCTGCTAGTTTTTACAAAATATACACGCCAATGATGAAGGAAGTAATAATAATTATTCACATTATTTTTATAAATGTAACAATAAAATTGTATGGTTTATAATAAAATGTCATCACAGACCCACAGCTAAATAAAATTATTTTATATTATGGCATTTCAAACTCATTTATTATTTTAAAACATAGAATCATTACAAAAAGATCTTTACATATAAAGCATTTAATATTCATTTATTTTATACTTTGTGTAAATCATACAAAATATATTTAAATGTATATACAATTATTATTTATTTGTTGTAACTACATGTATTAAACACAGAAAAATAAAACTCAATTATATTTCGAAATGTTTTGAGATGATCCATGATGTTATTTGATGATAAGTGTTTTATATTTGTTTTTATGATGATAATGAAGTTATTTGATGATATATGTTTGAATTCATACGAAAGCTCATCTACTACAATAGCACTAATTCAATATTTTCAAAGAATTAATATTTATTTCTAAGGAAATCTTTGCATCAGTGGTACTTTTAGATTACATCTTGTTCTTTTTAAATCATAGAAAAGCAAGCTTATCAACTTCTATAATTGCATATTTATTTTTATGAATAATAAATTAATGATTAATTTTTTAACGAAATTTGGAATGGTGTCTAAATAAGGGATATTTTTGAAAATTCTTCTGTTTCTGAACATTGCATGCAATAAAAGATTAAATTAATTTCATGTATTTAATTATAAATGAATTTAGTTTTATATAATGATTTGCATGCATTTTAAATTTTATACATTTAAAAAATTGGATATTAAATTGTAAAAAAAAATCGAAATGTCTGTATTATAAAAAGATTTTAGTTTAATTCTCCCGCGAGATTAAGTAAAGTTTAAAATTACAAAGATTAAAATGTCAGTCACAATTGATTTTTCTGTGTTATAATAAAATATAATTTATTCAATTTTTTAAAGCTTCTTCTTGAATTCTTTACTGATATTAGTTCAATTTAATAATTCATTATTATTTTTTGAACTAAAAAAACAGCTAAGGGAGGTTAAACAACAAAACTGCTGTTTTTATAAATGTTTTAAAGATTACTTAAAGGTTTTGATAGGGGCTAGATGCTGTGTGACTAGCGCTCTGATGCACAGTGCCACATACTCAGGGTTTGAGTCCCGGTTGTGACATGCATGCTTGTAGGGTTCAGAATCCACTCTTAACTGTAGGTTCCGGTCAAATATGATTGTTGGGCGTAAAGCTGACAACCTTACACCATAAAAGAAAAACATCTCTGTCACAAAATCTGTCAGTAGGTAGACAGCCTTAGCCCGGCATGAGGATGTCGCGCCAGAAGGAAGAAGAATGGTTTTATGAACAAAATTTGAGTTAAATTTAAATTCTAAAAAATAATAAGCCCAACAACAATAAAAAAGTTTAACTAAGTCAAAAATAATTAAGACTGCTATATTATGTACTATAATATTGCTCTTTCTTCTTTGAAATTGTTAGATAAATAGATAAGACTGTTAATGTATCTAGAATATAAAACTTGGGCTAAGTACACAAAATCAATAAAAAGGGTTACAAGAAAAAAGATTTACAATCAATGGAAAAATTGTAAGATAAACACACATTATGAAGAGGAGCACAAATTCCCTCTGAAACCGTGAAAACTCAACCATGTATAGACGATGTATCTACGAAATTCCGATGAATATCTGGAGACCACACTGTCAATTGCTAATGGAAATGTACAGTATATGGAAGATATGCTAATATACATCAATTCATGAGCAACCACTGGAAATCCATAATTACTGTAGGTGGTTACACGTCCGAGCACCTCTTGTAAAAAGTTTAGTCATAAGAATGTTTCTTTTGGCTTTCCTGTATTTCTCACTTATTAGTCGTTTATTTTTTTTTTACATGCTAGCATTTAAAAGCGTCATTTTCTCACATATATTTCATAACAATATGTATATATTATATATATATATTAATTAGGCATATATCAACTATTTCGCTCCCTTCTACCTGCCTTTCCATTTTTGCCAAATATTTTAAGAGACACCCTATGCACTTATTTTTTTGAAATTATAATTATATAAATAATATTTAAAAAAAAACAAACTAAATTTAAAAAAAATTAATTAATGAAAAATTTTCATTTTTTAAAAACAATAAAAATAAAATTAATGAAATATTTGTTTGATTAATGAAATATTCCATTAAAAAAATTATTTAAAACAATGAAACATTTGTTTAAAAAATATTTATAAAATTTAATTTTAAAAAAAAAGGAAAAAAAAATTAAATGAATTAAATAAAAATATTTGACTAAATTAATTAATTATTGAGAAAAAATATAAAAAATTAAAATTAATGAAAAAATTAAAAAATTAAAATTAATGAAAAAATTAAAAAAATTAAAAAACAAATTTTAATTTAAAAAAAAAAAATGAAATGCAAAATTTAAAAAAAACTTAAAAATTAATAAAATATTTGTTAAATTAATGAAAATAATTAAAATATTAAAATTTAAATTTAACAAAAATGAAATGAAAAACTAATTTTTTTAATTAATGAAATATTTATTTAATTAATGAAAACTTTAAAAAAAATTTAAATTAATGAAATATTTGTTTTCAGCAATTGTATTGTATTTAAAATTGAATTTGTATTTAAACTTCTTCATCTATATAACGATTTAAAAAAATTCTACGCAAAAGACAGCATTATTATTAGCATTCTTTCATTGAACAGATATTATATTTTACATTATTTAGTGTTTTTGCATGACATTTGCTTTAAAGTTATAATAAAATATTTTAAGTCTCCTTTTTAGTAATATTTTCTATTTACAATGTCCATAATATTTCTTATTTTAATGAATAAAACTTCTTTATCCGTTTAATGATTTAAAAAAAATCCTAAGCAAAAGATACAAAGCCTCATTATTCTACATCATTCTTTACTAGGTTTGAATAGATTTTATATTTTACATCATTTAGTGATTTATTTTGCATAACATTTGTTATAAAGTTATAATAAAATATTTTAAGTCTCGTTCAAATGCGGTTCATGAAAGCCAAGAAATTTGACATCTTTCTTTTAATTTTTATCTATCTAAAATACATCCATATCCCTTTCCAGCCAGTTCTGGGACACGGCCCAAATCAATCATCCATTTTGTGTCTCCATGAAGATATAACAGAGTGGCTTTCGGCTTTAGGAGAAAATGCTTAAAATCTATGTTCTGAAAGGGAATCCTAAAATAACAAATCTTCGGCTATTCCATCACAATTGGGGGGAGATAAATCGAGTCGAACTCCAATATTTATGTTCGGATGAACAGCGAAAAGAAACGCCAGCGAAAATGAGCTCTGACTTCAGCAGCGAGCAAATATTTATTTCGACAACAATTCGAACAAGATTTTCAGAAAGTGAGGTTTCGAAACTCGCTAACTTTATTTGCTTAGTTTGTTCTTTCTTTGGATAATCTGTAAAATAACTATGAGTTGTTTCTTTTTTACTTTTTTATCAGTCTGTCTAGAAATTCGTGACGCTTTGTTAACTCTGAAAGCTACCCAATCATGGTGTCGCCACAATCTACAAGGACTATTGGGGCAGTTGAAATGAAAAACTGCATCCTCCTTTCATCTCTTCAAATAAAACAAGTAATATAAAAAAAATTTAAAAGTCAATTCCTACTTGTTTTTCACTCTATTGTAGAAAGTTTTTTATAAATAAAGTTGAAATTTTTCTCTTACATCTGGCGCCATCTATTGGTGGATACATACAACTTAAATCTAAAAAAAACTAAAATTAACTAATTAATTAATATTTGAAAAAACTGTATTAACATCCAGTGTTCATCCCCAACAAGTTTAAAAAAATGTATTTGAACTTGATTGGATGAATAAAAGCATTCTATTAAAGATTGAAAATTTGAACAAAATATATATAAAGGCTTGTGAACTAATAGTAGGAATTGAAAAAAAAAGCATAATAAGAAAAATAATGAATTAAGAAAATCTAAGGACTTGGGACCTGAAGAGCCGAGTGCCTAGCGCTTTGGCATTCGGTACCACTGGTTTGAAAGTTTGAGTCCCGGCGGTGCCCTAGGTGTTTGCAATGGTTCTGAATCCACTTCAAGCCGTAGGTCTCGGTCTCATATGTAGAGCGTCACTGAGCCAAGTCAGACTTCTACCCAAGGGTGCTCCACAGAAGGTGCCGCCTTTCCCTTCAACCATGAATTAATACGGGTTCGTGGACTTAGTCTAGATGTCTACCAAGTGGTAAAAGAATCAACAACAACTTGTGAAGACTTAGCTACTCAAATGTTAAAAAAAAAACTATTCAGTGTCATAACTATTTAAAAACTATTCAGTGTCATAAGCGAGACGTAGGTTTGGTTTCTGTTCGGCTTGTCGTCCTACGATAATTTTTGCTCTTTAAGCTACTTAGACTGGCAATGAATTCCGAACCACTCACAAACATCCATACCACCGCCAATATTCAAGCCTCAAGCACAATAGACCCAAGCGCTAGCCAATAGGTCATCAGGACACTTAATATATTGGAGGAGAAATTGTTGCATTTTAAATAGGTGAAACACACGAATTATTCAGGCATTCAGTAAGTTACAATTTTCGTTGTTATTATACAATAGTATTTATGAATATTCTTCTTCTTCAATGGCGCGATACCCCCATGGTTGTCCATTTCCTACTGGTAGGTTCCAAAACATGAGATATTGTTTTCTTTTTACGGAGTAAGATTGCCAGCCCTACTCCTAACGTTCTGCAGTCATATTAGACCATGGTCATATTAGTCATATTAACCGTGACCAACGGTTTAAAATGGATTCAGAACCATTACATACATCCATGGCAGCGTCGGGACTCAAATCTCGAAACCTAGTCACTCGGCCGTCGGGCCCTTTTATATCTATCTGCATTTTCTATTTATATTTTCTATAATATTTCTTATTTTATGAATAATACTTCTTCATCTGTTTATCGATTTAAAAAAGCAAAGCGTTATTATTATACATCATTCTTTATTTTCTTTGATAGATTTTATATTTTACATTATTTAGTGATTTCTTTTGCATAATATTTGTTATAAAGTTATAATAAAATATTTTAAGTCTCCTTCAAAAGCGGTTCATGAAAGCCAAGAAATTTGACATCTTTCTTTTAATTTTTATCTATCTAAAATACATCCATATCCCTTTCCGGCCAGTTTTGGGACACAGCCCGAATCAATCATCCATTTTGTCCTCATGAAGATATAACAAAGTGTCCTTCTGCTTTTATAGAAAATGCTTAAAATCTACGTTCTGAAAGGGAATCCTAAAATAACAAATCTTCGGCCATTCCATCACAATTCGGGGGAGATAAATCGAGTCGAACTCCAATATTTATGTTCGGATCGACGGCGAAAAGAAACGCCGGCGTAAATGAGCTCTGACTTCAGCAGCGAGCAAATATTTATTTCGACAACGGTTCAAACAAGATTTGGAGAAAGTGAGGCTTCGAAACTCGCTAACTTTGTTTATTTAGTTTGTTCTTTCTTTGGATAATCTGTAAAATAACTATGAATTGTTTCTTTTTACTTTTTTATCGATCGGTTTAAGAATTCGTGACGCTTGTTAACTTTGAAAGGTACGCAATCATGGTGTCACCACGATCTGAAATGACTATGGTGGCAGTTGAAATAAAAAACTGCATCCTCCTTTCATTTATTCACATTATAAAAAAAGAAAAAAGTATAATAAGTAAAGTAATGAAAAAAGAAAATGTAAGGACTTGGCTGGTCATAGGTATAATCTATTCAGTGTCATGAGCGACACGTAGTTTTGGTTTATTTCTCTACGGGCATTTTGTGCACACTTCAGACTCATTAGATAGGGACCTGCAGTTTAACGTGAATTCTGAATAACTATCAAACATCTATGCCATCGATAGTATTCGAGCCTGAAGCACCAAAGACCAAAGCGCTGGCCAATGGGTCATCAGGACACTTAATATATTGGAGAAGAAATCGTTGTGTTTTCTATAGATAAAACAAAAGAATTATTCAGGCATTCAGTAAGTTACAATTTTCATTGTTAATATACAATAGTATTTATGATTCTTCTTCTTCTTCGATGGGGCGACACCCCTATAGGGTTCCAAGGCCTTCTGCCTACTCGCAGATACCGAATGACGAGATATTGTTTTTTTTTACGGAGTTAGGTTGTCAGCCCTACTCCCAACGTTCTGCAATCATATTAGACCGGGACCAACGGTTTAAAGTGGCCTCCGAATGCTACATACATCCATTGAACCATTGGGACTCGAACCCGAAACCTGTGGCCCCAAGCACCAATCACTCGGCCGTCGGACTCTTTTTATATCTATCGACATTTTTTATTTACAATGTCTATAATATTTCTTATTTTAATGAATAAAACTTCTTTATCTGTTTAATGATTTAAAAAAACTCCTAAGCAAAGTATTATTATTCTACATCACTATTTATCTTCTTTGAATAGATTTTATATTTATCATCCTTTAGTGTTCTTTTACATAACATTTGTTATTAAGTTATAATAAAATATTTTAAATCTCTTTCAAATACACCCCACAAAATTTGACATCTTTCTTTTAATTTTTATCTATCTAAACTACATCCATATCCCTTTCCAGCCAGTTCTGGGACACAGCCCAAATCAATCATCCGTTTTGTCCAACGCATAGCAGAGTGGCTTTCGGCTTTTGTAGAAAATGCTTAAAATCTATGTTCTGAAAGGGAATCCTGAAATAACAAATCTTCGGCTATTCCATCACAATTCGGGGGAGATAAATCGAGTCGAACTCCAATATTTATGTTCGGATCGAAAAGAAACGCCGGCGAAAATGAGCTCTGACTTCAGCAGCGAGCAAATATTTATTTCGACAACGGTTCAAACAAGATTTGGAGAAGGTGAGGTTTCGAAACTCGCTAACTTTATTTATTTAGTTTGTTCTTTCTTTGGATAATCTGTAAAATAACTACGAATTGTTTCTTTTTTACTTTTTTATCGCTCGGTTTAAGAATTCGTGACGCCTTGTTAACTTTGAAAGGTGCCCAATCATGGTGTCACCACGATCTGAAATGTGTATGGTGGCAGTTGAAATAAAAAACTGCATCCCCCTTTAATTTCTTCACAGTAAACAAGTAATATAAAAAAAAACACTATAATGCAGAATTGTTTTTTCACTATATTGCAGAAAGTCCTTCATAAATAATTTTCATTCATTTTTTACGTTTATTTGGCGCCATCTATTGGTAGATGTATGCAACTTGAATCTAAAAGAAACTAAAATTAATTAATTAAATTCAATTAATGAATTAATATTTGAAAACACTGTATTAACATCCAGTGTCATCCACTACAAGTTTCAAACAACGTATTTCAATTTAAGTGGATGAATAAAAACGATTTAAAACTTTATGAACGATTGAAAACTTTATCAAGATATATAAAGGGAGAGTGTGAGCTAATAGAAGGAATTTAAAAATTGCATCCTCCTTTCATCTCTTCAAATAAAACAAGTAATATAAAAAAAAATATGAAAGTCAATTTCTACTTTTTTTTCACTCTATTGCAGAAAGGTCCTTTACAAATAAAGCTGAAATTTTCCTCTTACATCTGGCGCCATCTATTATTAGATACATGCAACTTAAATCTAAAAAAAACTAAAATTAAAAAATTTAATTTAATTACTGAATTAATATTTGAAAAAACTGCATTAACATCAAGTGTCATCCACTACAAGTTCAAAAAAAAATGTATTTGAACATGAGTGGATGAATTAAAAGTATTTTAAGAATGTTTGAAAATTTGAACAAGATATATATGTGAACTAATAGAAAGGAATTTAAAAATAGCATCCTCCTTTCATCTCTTCAAATAAAAAAAAATAAAAAGTTTAATAAAAAAAAGTATCATAAGAAAAGTAATTAAAAAGAAATTGTAAGGGCTTGGGGTAGTAGTTTGCAATAGTTCGGAATCCACTTTAAACTGTAGGCCCCGGTCTCATGTGTAGAGCATCACTGAGCCAAGTCAGACTTCTACCTACGGGTGCTCCATTACAACAGAAGCTGCCCATTTTTCCTTCATCCATAAGTACATACAGGTTCGTAGACTAAGAAACCTGTCAAATTCTACCAAGTGGGATAAGTCGCTCTACGGTCATTTCGTATTAATTAGACAGATACTTATAGTTTAACATGGATTCCGAACCACTAACAAATATCCATGCCACCGCCAGGATTTGAACGTGAAGCCTTTGCTACCAAAGGCCAGAGCGCTAGACAATTGGCTATTCGCGAGACGTAGACGATCACACTGTTCTCTGTCCAAAACGTTCGCGACGACTTACTTATATTCGAGTAAATTATTTACCTGCGAGAATGATTAACTTTTTTTAAACTTACCTAAAACGATCTGAATGTCAATGCTTCAATGTTTTAGAGGTGGTCTGGCAGTGAAAGTAACTATCAAGCTTAAAGTTTGCATCTGGGTTAATTGCTTTATACTTGGAATGCTAATATTGCCATTTTAGGCTTTTTAAACTTATATTATCAGTTGTATATTAGATTTTGTAACATTATAATTTTTTTTTTGAAATTAGACATTTGGAGTTCAATGGGAAAAAAATAAAGAACGGGAAAGAAGTCCGATTGTAAACCGATCTCCACTCAAACGGGTTATTATTTTAAAAAATAATTTGAAAACATTATGAAAACACAAAACGACAGTTTCCAGCATGAATTTTAGAGTTGTGAGAATTCTCGGTACTGAAAATTCTCCAAATGTCAGTGGGTCAATTTTTTGCCTTCTTTTATGCCAAAACATCATGTTTATTATCAGAACAACATATACTTTCTTTACCAAAATCTCCTTTCCTATACCAAGTCGAGGAAATGACGGCTTCCGGCAAAATGAGAAAGTTGTGATAATTCTCGCTGAATAGTAGTTTAACCAAACATCAGTGGGTCAATAAGATCTCTTCATTATCAAAATGTAGTGTATTTTCTCTATTAGAATATTCATCCCATACCGCGTCGATTCAATGGCATCTTCAGGCAAGAAAGAGAAGGTTATGAAAGTTATCGCTGAAGAGCAATTTCTCCTGTGGTTAGCTGGATGATGGTATTTGGTTCCACAGTCTTCAAGTTCAAAACCTAGCGGTAGTATAGATGTTTGTTGATGGTTCGGAATCCACATTAAACTGTAGATCCCGGTGCAATTAGCTTAAAGTATGCAAAAATGACTGTAAAGAGGCAAACCAAATCAATGTGAACGTCAATCAGTCGACGGAAGTACTTCAGTCTCAGAATAACATATACTTTTTCTACCAGAACGTTTCTCCTATACTGTATGGAGGGAATAACAACTTTGATCAAGAAGAGAAAATTGTGAGAATTTTCCTTTAAGAATTTTTCTCTACTGAGTCAAGTTTCCGAACGTCATTGAGTCGAATAGAGTCTCGAATCGAATTCAGTCTCAGAACAAAGTGATCAACTATTTATCGTTCAGGTCGTTGAATTGACTGAAACTCATAGTCAATTGACTAGATTCATACAGCGATATATTGCTCACTAACATAGTCACTTGTTACGAAGTACAAGTCAGTTACTTGTCATAATAGTCACTTGATTGCTTTATACTATGAATGTTGCTTCATTGTTAGTTACCTCACAAGCAGCTTTATGAACTCAATTTAGAAGCATAAATTAAGTATTCTTTCACACAAATATATCAGCTACATATTAAATTGATATAATTTTATCACTAAATTACAGAATGCATATTAATTTACTAAATAATTTCTAACAATACAATAAACTACTCACCATTATCGCTGTTTCCAGCATCCCCAAAGGAACAAGAGTCGGATCCACTAGAGTCGTAAGAAGAACAACCAGCGGATGTCCTAGGATAGTCCGTGGCGCTGTCGTCGGAAGGCGTCCACTGCGTCCTGGTATTGCCGTACGATTCGACGTTCAGGGTGTTGATGAGAACTGAACCGTTCTTTTTGAAGTTTTCAACGAAGTTTTCGATTTGCGTTTCTATTTGATTGTGGTACGATATCAGAGGCATGGTGGAAAGTCACTGAAGACGATAATAGTCTTCGTGCTCCTGTCCAGTTTCCAAATAATGCAGATGTCTTTGATATAAACACAGTTAAATCCCTTAGGTCTTAGCGAAAGTATCGCGTCCCTTAAGTAATCAACGTGATGTTTATTGTCCAGTACTTGAATAAGTTAAAAAGTATCATCAGAAAACGTTTCTTCTGGTAAAGATCTTTTTATCGCCTTTAGTATCTATGGATAGCCACGATTATAAATGTCATATCACTTATTTTAACATGTATAATCCTTAAAGCTTGAAAATGACAAAATTAATTTTAGGATATATACTTGAGCAACTTAAGGACTTGTTTAATTAATCGAATTGAACATATAGGTAGCACCAATAAATGTGTCCCAATTTGAACTCCTGTGTGCTGTTAATACTGCAAATATACTTAAAACGAATTACTAATCGGTGTTCCAAAGTATCCAGCCATTTTTTTCATGAAATCATGGGGAAACTCTTACAAACATAAAGCTGTTAATTCACAGTACTTGCCAAAAATATATTTATTCCTTTACTTAGGGTGAAAAATGATTTTGATTGATATTTTAGCACATTATAGATTAAAATTTTCACGTTTTTTTAGAAAGTATTCTGCATCAAAACAGTTATCTTACTGTCGACTAAATTTTTTCAATAATTACAAATATGACTTTATAGACTTTGATAATCTAACATATTAAAAGGCAAAAATGTTGTTAATTTTTTTATTCTAAATCTATAGCGGCAAGTATAAATTTAATATTTGATGCGATGCATTTATTATGGCAGTAATAATATGATTTCAAAGTATTATGTATTTTTTTCTAGATTATTATGAATAGTATCAGTTTTTTACCCTGTGACAGGCAGTTATATGTAACAAGGCAGTCGTAGAGCAAGTTTAAAAATTGTATTAAGTTTTTTTGTTAAGAGTCTGTTAAGTTTCTGTTTCTTTCAAAGTACATGAATATAGTTATTCATTTCATCAGTATGCTATTATAGGAAGAAGAAAAGTCCTTTCATCAACTAATTAAAGTTTGAAGTCTATAGTATTTGTATAAAAGTGCTTAATTAGAGGAAAAAACGTGTCTTAACGTGCTTTTGTGCTCAGCGTATAAAACATCAACAATTTTTCTGAACATTTCATAATTGTTTACAGTCAGATAAGATGATGGCGAATGTCTAATCGAAAAATTTGAGCATTGTTACAAAAAATGTTTGAAAAAGATTGAGCAAATTTTAAAATTTTCTCTTGGAAAAACTTACGATTAGTTACTATTATTTAAAATGTGACTATTTCAAATACGCCTATAGTGTAGTTAAGAAAGCATTGGAAAAATTTTGCGTCTTAAAAATTTACATTCAAGAGTCCAGAGCTCGTTTTTTTTAGATCATTTTAAACTTTTTTTTTGTAAGCATTGAAATGATTCCGTTTTTTCCAAGAATATAATTCTGTACAATTTTGACGGACATAATAATTTGGAAACTTTGAATTTTGAAGATTGTCTTGGTTTTGGTTTTTTTAATCTCACAGATTACTTGAAACGTCACCTAAAATAAAAAGATAAATTTTTTATTCTAAATTATTTTTTTAATAATGAAAACATTTAAACTATAACAAAAAAGATACTTTTTTATATTAACTTAATTCCACTACTGAACGATTTTACCTCACAACCTTATGGAATTTTGAAGCAATCATCTTACTTTGTTTTATGTCTTGTGCATTTGTACCAAATTTATTAACTGTAGCATTTTTTTTCTCACGGTAAGAGTTATGGCATTTCATTCCCAGAAGAGAGGAATGTATGTTACTTGACAAGTATATAATAACAGCCCATTACTCAAATTTGACAACCGACAAGCAGTGTTGTGGATAGTTATGTTACACGCAATTAGAGATTATACTACTGAGAACAACCTGCCACTCAAATCTGATAACAGATATTCAGTGTCATGGATAATGAGAAAAAAATTAGCGAATGTATGTGCGATCTTCACAAGTCAAAACAACTACAGATTGAATATGAACTATACCATGAGTTGTTCCATCGTGATTGATGAACTGAGAAAGTGTCTTCACCAATGACAAGTGAGGGAAGTTGACTCTCCCCTCTTGACGGATTGTCTTAAAGGAGCTTTTTGGTGAATAAGGAGAGAATCCTGCGACGAGTCGACCAGAAATGTAGTTTTTATTTTTTTTTCTCTGAAGTAGCTGAATAGGAAGGAGTTGGGACATCGAGTGCTAGTCGCTCGGCCATCAGGCACCATAAAAATTGCTTATTAAACCTTTTTATTAACACTATATAAAATAATTAATAAATAAACACTTTATCGAAGAACACAAGGCAAGAAACAAAAAGGCACTAGACCAAAGACCTGCTTAAAGTACAATAAGTCTTTGTATCTCTTTCTCTCTAATTTACATATATGAATCAATGTTAATTGTTAAATCTTAAAATATGCAATGTGACCAAAAATTACTATACGTAGAACATTTTAAAGAGCACATTCGAGACATATTATGCAAACATTACTGAGAGCGCATATAAATTAAGTACATTATTATATTATGTTATATTGCATAGAGGAGATGCAAAATGCAAAATGCCCTTTTACAATGCAACTTTACAATTTTATAAACTTACGTGTAAATACTATAATTTTTCGAAGAAGGTCTAAGTGGTATTCGATTTCATGCCATTTACAAGCATCTCGGGAGTTGTGAATTTAATAGCAGCTGTTATGCATTGCTTCGGTTCCTACTAATTAGTACGGGGCTTTCGAGAGAGACAATCGTTCACGCGATCTCCATGCGAGCTAAATAGCAGACGGCATCCACTTAGAATTCCATACCTCCTCAAATGGTTACCAACGCATGAATATCGCTTGGCTTATCCAGTAAAATTCGAGTATCACTTGGGCGTACAACGAGCAACTAATGGATTTCAAATCGGTATGTATTGATACTTATGGTTTATTTGCAAGTTAAAAAATATATTTTGCTTTAGCCTATTTTTTAACATAATTTTGTAATGTTCCTCACGATACTGGGGCATTTTGTATGATAATTGTTAATATTTATCAGTTTTAACATATTATTGTTGGACCTCATGACCGAGTGATTACTGCGTTGACGCTCGGTGCCACAGGTCTTGGGTTGGAATCCCAAAGGTGTCATGGACATTTCCAATGGTTCGGAATCTACTTTAAACCGTAGGTCCCGATCCAATATGACTGTTGGTTGATGGACTATTACTACACCACACCACATCACTGTGCATAGAGCTTAGTTGCCTCTTTACAGTTTGGGAATGATGTGAGTGAGAATAAGTCTGATTGGGCTCTGTGACGCTCTACTGTCATATGAGACCGGGATCTACAATTTAATGTGGATTCCTAACCACTACAAACATCCAGGGCACTGCTGGGACTCGAATCTGAAGCCTGTGGCACCGAGGCCAGATCACCAGTTCCCAGGTGGTCCCAAAGTACTGGCCGCGCCTGTCTAATATGAAGGTTGGGCATAAAGCTGAAAAACCTACCCCGTAAAAAATGAAAACATTTCCTGCCTCGGAATCTGCCAGCAGGCAGACGGCATTGGCCCACTCTGGGGCTGTTGCGTCAATGAAGAAGAAGATGAATTTGTTGTTATCATGTTGCAAAATCATAACTTTGAGAGGTTTATAGACTTATGGATTAGGTCTAATAGCTAGACCCTATCGGGGATCAGAAACAACAATAACATATAAATATTATAGAATTAAAGAAATATTTAAATCTTATCGTTCATAATAAATATGTTATAATACTGTATAAGTAGGAGAAACTTAAGTTATACAATATAGAAAAATGAACTAGGGTTATATACATGATATGGAATGTAATATATAAAAACATTATAACAGCGTTCAAGTCTGAGTAATAAAAAATAATAAAATGTTATTGTTTAAGGTAAAGGACTAGGAGCAGATGATTATTTTAGTATATCAAGAATACTGATTTATTATTCATTACCTTCTATAAAGTTTATTAAATTGAATTGATTTTTATGAGTAGTAAATTCTATTTCTGGACTAACAAATATGAAATTGTTCAGAGGAGATTTTAAGATACCCTGATTCTAGTAGAGTACAAATAGTTTCATAATGGAATAAATTACCTGGTCTGGTGGCCATGCAGCTAGCGCTTTGGCCTTTCGTACCACAGGCTTCAGTTTCGAATCCTGGCGGTGGCATGTTTAAGTTTAATTTGGAAGGTGGGGTTGTGTTTTGAAAGGTTTGCTACCATCTGGGAATGAATCGCTTGGACGTCGGTGTCGCATTCAAATTAATTAATTTGTCGCATTTCGAAACAATAAATTCGCAACCAGTTTTAGGACCATCTAAGAATTTTAACATTATCCTTAAATTTAAATTAAAACGGAGAGTTCTGAGCTACCGTGTGGCATGGATCAGGTTTTAATCTACTGCTTTTATCCGATGTAGTTATACTTTTGAAAACATGGAGATTTGAATGTGAGTATAACAGCGTGTGTAAATTGTTTCAAATAGTTTGTCAGCTGTTTGGAGAGAGTTTTCTGGATTTTCGCACATAAGACACACAAATGAAGGGTAGTTTACCTTAAAGGCCTCCCATCACGAACGAGATTTACCAATGTTCAGAAAAAAAATTATAACTACGTATATATTATTAAATTAATATAATAATATATGTGTTAGATTTTAAAATTATACTAATTATAAAATCATATATGTCTTAAAACACTATTTTTAATATATTTATAAGTTATAAATGTTAAAAGCTAATCATAATTTAAAAAATATATCTATTCTTATAATTTTAATGATATTAATTACATTAAAATTTAGACCATGGTACATGAATTTTAGGCAAAAATTTTCTAAAAAATCTTTATTTCTTTCCTATTATTGCTTGTTAAGAACATCAGTCTTTTTGATGTCACCCTATAAATTATTATAATTTTAATTAATTAATGCAACATTTATTACAACATTTTTTTATAAATACAAAATCATTTTTATTATTATGAAATATTGTAATTTCCCGAACTTAAACAATTCGATTGTAAAGCAGTAACTAAATAATGCACAATTTTTAATAATTGTTTAACGTTAAGTTTTAAAGAAATTAGCTTGAAGGAAAGCCGAATATTATTGAATAAGAAGAATAATTAATTTAACAATGAATTAAGACGTAAAAATAAATTTTTATTCTATAATTTAAAATGGAATATATATTTTTAATTATTAATTTTAAGTGAATCTATATTTTAAAAACTTTTTTTGTGGTTTTATGGAAGGAGTGGCAATTTCTGTTGCGATGGAGCACCCATAGGTATAAGTGTGACTTGGCTCCGTGTCTCCAAAGAAGGAGGGCAATTCCTTCCGGGAGGACATTTAGGGGAACTACCCTGCATTTGCGTATCGTACGGGAGAAAACCCGAAAAACTTCCACAGGTAATCCGATTAACAAGGCAAGACACTGAACATCCCAAACGCCATCAAGAGTCCCCGTTTTTTGAAAGAGTTTCTACAACAAAGCCGGCAGTGGATTGAACCTCAACCCCAATGCTCACCAGCTGCGCACGGTTGCCACTGAGCCACGAGTCAGGTTAAAATAAGTATTAAAACCTGTACACAAAACATGATTATTTAGGTATGCAATATTCATCTATAAATTCAACTAAATTCAGTTCGCATTATTTTAAAACAGGATACAAAATCTTCATTTTTGGATTTTGGAACCAATTATTAAACTAATTTTTGATTGAACAAAAAAAGGTACAGTAGTTATTCCAAAAATTCTTCCCTTTATCTCGTGTCGGTGGGCTGTTTGCCGTACATTTAAGTGGTAAACGAGGCCCATAGATCTACAAAAAAAAGTTAACAGAGGATAAAGGTTGAAATTCTCTGGTGGCAACCCGCGCAGCTGGGGAACATTAGAGCTGGTGGCTTTGTTGTAGACAATGTTTCAAAAAACGAGGAGGCTCGATGACGTTTGGGATGTTCAGTGTCTTGCTTCGTGGTGGGAGTTTTCCCGGTTTTCTCCCATACGATATGCAAATGCAAAGTAGTTCTCCCTAAAAGTCTTCCCGAAAAGGCGCTGCCCTCCTTCTTCAGCGAATCGGAGCCAAGTGCGACTTCTACCTACGGGTGCTACATCCCAACAGAAGCTACACTCCCCCTCCTTTCCTTCTCCTTTCCTCTGTCCATGAGACCCAACAAGGTTCTTGGGCTTGGTCTAGGTGTCGCTGTCTACCAAGTGGGATAAGAAAAAAAAATCTGTTGATATGTATATTTCAGTTACTCCTTGTTTAAACAAAGACGTTAGGTGATTTGGTTTTGTCTCTCCACCGTCATTTTTTGCACACTTTAGGACAATTAGGCCGGGACCTACAGTTTAATTTGGATTCCGAACCACTGATAAACATCCATGCCAACGTTGCCTGTTGTACCAAAGGCCAGAGCTCTAGGCAATTGTCATCAGGCCGCAAGACATATGGTGGAGATTAGACAGTGCAAGCGTCCTGTACCGTTAGTCGTATCGGAGTATGGAAGTTATCTGAGTTTTCTTATATACGAAACGTAAATGCGGATATGTTACTTCTAAAGGGCATTTCTTTCGCTGGTAGCAACGAAACAATGCAGAACGACAACAAAAAAATCGTCTTCTTTTAATGTAGCGCCCATCTTTATATTGTGTGGGTGGTCTCCTCTAAAGAGTCATTATTGGTATACAAGGTTTTTTATCTTCCTCTAATGCAGATGGCAAACACTTAAACACTTGGTCTTGAATGCCTTAAGGCAAACTTTGCACAAACGTTACTCACTTTGCATTACCCAGAGGGCGCATGTAACTTGAAGATAAGCCACGGACGCGGAATAACAATGCCCCCGAAACGCTCTACGATCATATTCGACCGGGACCTACGGTTTAAAGTGGATTCTGAATCACTACAACATCCATGGCACCGCCGGGACTCGAACCCGAAACCTGTGGTACCGTGCGCCCGAGCGCTAGCCACTCAGCCATTCAGGCCCTTGGTATACAAGGTACAAATGTTAAAATAAATACCCCAATAATTAAAAAAAAACATTTTTACCAACAGTTTAGGAGATATATAAGTTTCTTTACTGATTTAAAAGTTCATTTATGAATAAAAAGTTCAAATATTAAAATAAAAACATTCGAAATCTAAAAATTTCTTCTCCCTCACCCAGACGATACCAGAACTTTTCAAAACTAATGTTTCATTTTAAGTGCACCCTTCGCAGACAAGAGGACTGGCGTCGAATCGTCTGTTCCCGCACTTTTCGAAGGTCTTCTTCGCCATCCATATCAATCGTTTGGCCGCAAACGATCATTGACTCCGCAAATTGCTTCACTTCGGATCATTAAAAAGAAGAGGGGGAAAAATGGTAAGTACTCGAAACCTTGTACAGGAGAACATTTAACTCCAACGAAGCCGCGAATTGATTTTTAGAGAAACTAGACGAAAAGGTGTTTCTAATTCAACCAGAAAGGTTTTAATCTGAATTATCAAAAGGTTCTCTTTTAATTAAATTATGGGATAACTGTTTTCAACATTGGCATTGTTAAATGAAGAGAAGTTAAATTCTATTTCACATTCTCATTTTAAATGATATTAATTTTTTTAAAAATATTTGAACATAATTTAATTAAATCTGAAACAATAAGATTTTTGCGCCAGTCAATTATTTCTTTTTACTAATTTGGCTGTAAAAATGTCCCACTTTAATTCAAATAGAAAAGTTAAAGCATTAATTCATATTTTCTATAATTTCATCATATTTCCTACTCGAACTTTTGGAAAAGATTTTTAAAATTGAATTAAATTCTACTTCTTTTAATAAGTTTTGATCAAATAGGATGACATTGTTCCTGGAGTAAGGGTACAGCTTCAAAGGACAAAACCATTTAGAATATTAAATTATTTCCATTATCATTTTAGGAGAAACTTTTATATTATTTCGTTATTGAAAGCAATATAATGTAGAGCTATAAGGGATTTGCAAAAAAATAAAAGCAAATGCATTATTTATCCATAACAGTAATATATATTATTGATTTTATACTCTTCGTCTTCTTTTTCTTCATTGGCGCAACAGCCCATAGTGAGACAAGGTCGACTCCATAATGGCAGATTTCGAGACAGGAGATTTTCTTTTTTTTACGTGGTAGGATTATCAGACCCAAGCCCAACTCTCTAGAGTCCTATTATACCGGGACCTATGGTTTAAAATATATTCAGAACCAATTAAACCATCCATGGTACTGCTGGGACTCGAACCCAAAACTTGTGACAATGAGTTCCAGATCCTTAGTCAATAGGCTATCAGACCTCCAGTTGCAAAGTTACTCCAGTACTCCAGTTACTCCAGTGTGCAAATTTTAAACATGGATTTATTTTTCAAAGTAAATTCAAAATCATTACTTGGCCGACATGAAAACCAGAATTCATAAAATGTATTTTGTATCGAAAAGACATACTAACTCAAAGATGAACAGGACGCATTTAATATGAAATCAATCAAGCAAAATAGACTTTATTAAATGATTGGTAATAATACAAATTCGTATTTGCAAAAATTCCCAAACGAAAAAATTAAACAAATATTTCGACACCGTTAACAGTAGTGATCCCATGGCAATTGTCTCTCCATATTCAACACCAAATGACTAAATATGTTTAATCCAGGCCTAAAACATAATACATATTATTCAAATGTTTAATTTGAAGACTTTTAATGGATACTTTGACTGTATTATGCTCTTTATAACAGAATTTGTTTTCGTTAAAAAACCTTGTACAGGGGTTAAGGTTTAGTTCAGTTATTAAAGGTTTTTCACTTCATCTCTTCTAACTACTCTCTAGGGTTTCAGAAATAGTAATAGGCTATAATGTTTTATCAGCAGATAAAAAAAAAACAGGAATTTATAACTTCCTCTAAAATTACGCTTCTAAAGATATGTTGAAAACCAATTACATATATCATTCAATACTAATTTTTCGCCGTATTAAGTACTTTGAAGTTTTGCAAAATGTGACCTGGTTTTATCCTGGTTCAAATTTTTCCCATGATAAAAAAGTTGTTTTGATGAAAAAAAACAAACACTTAAAACAATTCTGGCTATATAACGAGTTGATTTTAGTATTTTCCCTCGTTTTAAAATTTCGTATTGTGAAAAAATATACTGAAGTTGGAAAAAAAATTTATTGAAACTTTCTTTGCGTTGTCGGGTCAAGATTTATATATATTTTTTTTACCTCAATATTAGATACTGTATAAGCTTATAATTTTTTCATATTTTTTTATTTAATAAAAATTGTTTCTATGCTATGTTGTTATCGTTATGTTATTTTTAGGATAGTTTTCATAAAAATCATTTTAGTTTTTTTCATTTCATTAATTAACAGAACAGAAATTAAAACAGAACGCAACAGAAATTTTATTTCAATTTTCAGAAATTTTTTTTAAAATTTTTTTAATGAAACAAATATTTGTGATAGTAAGAAAATTTATAGTAAGAAAAAATTCGAAAAACTAACAAAACCTACATAAATTTTTTATATAACATTGTATTTGATATTGAATACACATAATAACAAATTGTGCTATTATTAAAATATTAATTCATAAAAATCCTTTGACTAACAATAATAATTGTTTTTATTTCGTTAATGTTTTAAGAATATAAATTTTATGTTAAAGCTAGCCATACACAAAAACTATGTTTACCTTTTTCAAAATTAGTATTTTCGTGTCATTATTTTTACATCTTTGAATTATTATATTTTTGGCATAATTCAGAAGGAAAAAGATTATTATTCTTTGAACAAATAACAGTTTTAGATAAAAACATCGAAAATCCATTTTAAAAGTAAAATGTATTAAAGTTTGAATATTTTAAATTAATAAAAATTTTTTAATAAAAGCAAAAATATTTATTTAGATTAAACGATAATTTCAAAAAAATGTATTTCTTTGCATTTATAATTAATATTATAAAATAAATATTCATTTAAAAATAAATCTTATCTTAATATCCAACAAACAATGTGAAGAATATCTAAAAAGAACAACAACTTCTTATTCTAAATAAACTTTGGTAAAAAAACTGGCAACTCCTTAAAATCGCTTGTCGAAAATAAATTATTCTCACATGAAATTTGCGTCGTATTTTGCATAATGACGACAGTTTCTATTTTTCGATTTATGAATAATTAATGCTGGGAGATTACAGAAACAGAGAAAGTGGATGCTCGGAAGATGATATGTAATTTAATTTCGCGTCTACTTTAGTCTGAATAAATTTGGGCGAGATTGTTTGTCATCTTCCTTTCACAACCGACGCCGAGAACAATGGCGGGCGAGATCATCGAGTTCCATCATAATTTGCATTTTATTCTCCGCCGCGTAATACGTGGTCTTTTGTTCGGATATCAGTTCTTAATTAGCCAAAAGAGGAGGAGGTTTGTTGGTGGAATATTTCTATGGATTTGGGGAACTGTCTCTTTTGAAAAAGCTGGCTTAGGCTATTTATTGTTTCACTTCGAATAAGTGAAATGAAACTGTTTTAGAACAAGGAACATCCTTATTGGAATGAATATGAATGCTACTTAGATGAGTTTCGAAAATATTGTGACAGGAAATTCACCAGACAAGACATTAAAACACAAAATCTGCTGCACTCTATAAAAATTTTCTTCTTTAGTAAGAATGTCTCAAACTGTAGGATGCGACCTACAAATAAAATTACAAATATTCTGTATATTATAATGGACGAAAAATAAATTTGCAAAAACTGATACATATTTGATCATTGAATAAGAAAACATTAAAATGTTTTAAAATTTCGCTATAAGAAATTATTAATTATTAATTATTTGTAGTAAAGTATTCTTAAATTATTTATAATTAATCATTTTCTGAATATTTTTAATTTCAAAGTGTTAAACTCCTATGTAAAAAATAATATATATATATATATATATATATATTTAAAAGTTAGTCATACTTAAAAACTAAATTGACCTTTTACTAAATAAGCATTATTATTTAATTATTTTCTAATCTTTGAATTATATATACTTTTTTGTTATAATTCGGTATGAAAAAAATTGTTATCATTAGAAAAAGTTATAGTTTAAAAAATATCGACAATCTATTTTTAAAAAAAAACGCATTTCAGCATGAAAAATATTTTCGTGAAATTCGAATATTTTTAATTAATATAATTTTTTATAAAAATAAATGTATTTATTTAGATTAAAGAATGATTTTCATAATGGATTTGTTTGTTGAAATATTTGCTTTCAAAACAATTGCATTTATAATTAATAATATGAAATAAATATCCATTTAAAAAAAAAATTTAATATCCTCCAAAACAATATAAATAATATCTAAAAAAGAAAAACTTCTTATTCCAAATAAACTTTGGTAGAAAAAAAATGGCAACTGCTCAAAATCGTTTGTCGAAAACAAATTATTCTCACTTGGAATCTGCGTCGTATTTTACATAATGACGACTGTTTCTTTTTTCGATTTATGAATAATTAATGCTGGGAGATTACAGAAACAGGAGAAAGTGCATGTCCGGAAGATGATATGTAATTTAATTTCGCGTCTCATTTAGTCTGAATAAATTTGGCAGAGCTTGTTTGTCATCTTCCTTTCACAGCGACGTCGTGAACAACGGCGGGCCAGATCATCGAGTCCCATCATAATTTGCATTTTATTCTCCGCCGCGTAATACGCTGTCCTTTGTTCGGATATCAGTTCTTAATTAGCAAAAACAGAAGGAGGTTTGTTGGTGGAATGTTTTCTATAGACTTGGGGAACTGCTTCTTTTGAAAAAGCGTGTTTAGGATATTAATTGTTTTGCTTCGAATAAGTGAAATGAAACTGTATTAGAACAAGGAACATCGTTATTTGAATACATCTTAGATGAGTTTCGAAAATAATGTGACAGGAAATTCACCAGACAATACATTCAAACACAAAATGTGCTGCTCTTCATAAGAATTTTCTTCATTAGTAAGAATGTCTCAAACTGTGTGACGCAATCTACCGGTAATATTACCAATATTCTGTTAAAATATTTGACGAAAAATGAATTCATAAAAACTGATAATTATTAGATTATTGACTAAGGCGCCAACAAAATATTTTACAATTTTTCTGTAAGAATTTATTAATTAG
Organism: Caerostris darwini; assembly: GCA_021605075.1. Lineage (NCBI taxonomy): Eukaryota > Metazoa > Arthropoda > Arachnida > Araneae > Araneidae > Caerostris > Caerostris darwini. The sequence continues at coordinate 143,183 of BPLQ01004374.1, forward strand.
GCAATATTAAATTATTTATAATTAATAATTTTCTGAATACTTTTAATTTCAAAGCGTTAAACTCCTGCTATACATATTATTATTATTATTATTATTATTATTAACAGTTAAAAAAATTTCAAAAATATATCAGAAAAAGAAAGTGAATTTTAACAAATATTTTTCATAAAATTCGAATTTTTTAATTAATAAAATTTTTTATAAAATAAAAATATTTATTTAGATTAAAATATAATTTTAAAAATGGATTTCATTTTTGTAATATTTGTATTAATTTTTGCAATTATAATTAATAATATAAATTTAAAATCCATCTAAAAATAAATCTTTTTTTAGTATCCTTCAAAACAATGTAAACAATATCTAAAAAGAAAACATCTTATTATTTCAAACAAGTTTTGGGAAAAAAAATGGCAACTCCTTAAAATCGTTTGTCGAAAACAAATTATTCTCACATGGAATTTGCGTCGTATTTTGCATAATGACGACAGTTTCTTTTTACGATTTATGAATAATTAATGCTGGGAGATTACAGAAACAGAGAAAGTGGATGTTCAGAAGATGATACGTAATTTAATTTCGCGTCTCATTTAGTCTGAATAAATTTGGCAGAGCTTGTTTGTCATCTTCCTTTCACAGCCAACGCCGTGAACAATGGCAGGCCAGATCATCGAGTTCCATCATAATTTGCATTTTATTCTCCTCCGCGTAATACGCTGTCTTTTGCTCGGATATCAGTTCTTAATTAGTAAAAAGAGAAGGAGGTTTGTTGGTGGAATGTTTTCTATAGACTTGGGGAACTGCTTCTTTTGAAAAAGCGTGTTTAGGATATTCATTGTTTTGCTTCGAATAAGTGAAATGAAACTGTATTAGAACAAGGAACATCCTTATTTGAATACATCTTAGATGAGTTTCGAAAATAATGTGACAGGAAATTCACCAGACAATACATTAAAGCACAAAATGTGCTGTTCTTCATAAGAATTTTCTTCTTTAGTAAGAATGTCTCAAACTGTGTGACGCAATCTACCGGTAATATTACAAATATTCTGTTAAAATATTTGACAAAAAATGAATTCGTAAAAACTGATAACTATTAGATTATTGACTAAGACGACAACAAAAAATTTTACAATTTTGCTATAAGAATTTATTAATTAGGCAATATTAAATTATTTATAATTAAAAAATTTCTGAATACTTTTAATTTCAAAGCGTTAAACTCCTGCTATACATATTATTATTATTATTATTAAGTAACAGTTAAAAAAAATCGAAAAAATATCATAAAAAGAAAATGAATTTTAACAAATATTTTTCATAAAATTCGAATTTTTTAATTAATAAAATTTTTTATAAAATAAAAATATTTATTTAGATTAAAATATAATTTTCAAAATGGATTTCATTTTTTGTAATATTTGTATTAATTTTTGCATTTGAAAAATTTGCAATTCTAATTAATAATATAAATTTAAAATCCATTCTAAAAATTAATCTTATTTTAGTATCCTTCAGAACAATGTAAACAATATCTAAAAAGAAAACATCTTCTTATTTCAAACAAGTTTTGGAACAAAAAATGGCAACTCCTCAAAATCGTTTGTCGAAAACAAATTATTCTCGCATGGAATTTGCGTCGTATTTTGCATAATGACGACAGTTTCTTTTTTCGATTTATGAATAATTAATGCTGGGAGATTACAGAAACAGAAGAAAGTGGATGTTCAGAAGATGATAAGTAATTTAATTTCGCGTATCATTTAGTCTGAATAAATTTGGCCGGGCTTGTTTGTCATCTTCCTTTCACAGCCGACGCTGAGAACAATGGCGGGCAGATCATCGAGTTCCATCATAATTTGCATTTTATTCTCCTCCGCGTAATACGTGGTCTTTTGTTCGGATATCAGTTCTTAATTAACAAAAAGAGAAGGAGGTGGTTTGTTGATGGAATATTTCTATAGATTGGGGAACTGCTTCTTTTGAAAAAGAGCGTTTAGGAAATTTATTGTTTCGTTACGAATAAGTGAAATGAAACTGTTTTAGAAAGGGGAACATTCTTATTTGAATAAATATATGGATGCAACTTAGATGAGTTTCGAAAATAATATTTCAAGAAATTAACCAGACAAGACATTATATATGTCTTGTCTTGTCTGCACAAAATATGTGGCTCTCCATATATATATATGTATATATATAGGCATCAAGTTTTTAACAAATTCCCTTTTCGTCAAATATGATATTAGAACATTAGTAATTTTACTTGTAGATTGCATCCCACAGTTTCAGATATTCTTACAAAAGAAGAAAATTCTTATCGAAAACCGCATATTTTGTGCTTTAATGTCTTGTCTAGTGAATTTCCTGTCATATTATTTTCGAAACTCGTCTAAGGTGCATTCCAATAAGGATGTTCCCTGCTCTAAAACTGTTTCATCTCACATATTCGAAACGAAACAATAAAGTTCCTAAACACAGCTTTTTCAAACGAAACAGTTCCCCAAGTCTATAGAAATATTCCACCAACAAACCTCCTTCTCTTTTGGCTAATTAAGAACTGATATCCGAACAAAAGACCACGTATTACGCAGCGGAGAATAAAATGCAAATTATGATGGAACTCGATGATCTGGCCCACCATTGTTCTCGGCGTCGGTTGTGAAAGGAAGATGACAAACAAGCTCTGCCAAATTTATTCAGACTAAATGAGACGCGAAATTAAATTACTTATCATCTTCTGAACATCCGCTTTCCCCTGTTTCTGTAATCTCCCAGCATTAATTATTCATAAATTGAAAAAAGAAACCGTCGTCATTATGCAAAATACGACGCAGATTCCATGTGAGAATAATTTGTTTTCGACAAACGATTTTAAGGAGATGCCATTTTTTTTTACCACTGCCTATTTGGAAATAAGAAGTAGTTTTTCTTTTTTAGATATTGTTTGCATTGTTTTGGAGAATATTAAGAAAAGATTTATGTTTGGACGGATATTTATTTTATAATATTAATTATAAATAAAAAATTTTCAAATGCAAATATTTAAACAAAAAAAATCTATTTTAAAAATTATCCTTTAATTCAAATAATTACTTTTATTTTTATATAAAAAATTGATTAATTAAAAATATTCAAAGTTTATGAAAAATATTATTTATACTGAAATGCATTTTCTTTTTATAATAGAATTTCTATATTTTCTAAAAACTATTACTTAATAATAATTTTATTCTGGATTATGTCAAAAAGTACAGTTAGTAAAGTATAGTAACAGTTCTGTGTTCGTCGTATAGTCAACATTACCCAAGATGCACAAGGGAGATTGCTGCTCTGCGTCACCTGCTGTTAAACAGCAATACGGAAAGAAATCTCGCAGAAGTAACAATTTGTGATCATTTTTAACATAGCTAATTAAATGATCATTCCGATTTATGGATTTATAATAACGATCTTCAGCATATATCAGATCTTTCCATAAGTTCGAATTGTGAGCATAAATCTGTTAATTCAAGTGTCAATGAGCTATGCAGTAAGCCGCTCTGTTTGATTTATTAATGCAACACAATGCCAATTGGCTAGCTCTCTGGCCATTGGTACCACAGGCTTCAAGTTCGAATCCTGGCGGTGGCAATTATGTTTGTTAGTAGTTAAGAGTCTTTAAACTGTAGGTTCCGATCTAATTAGCCTAAAGTGTGCAAAAAAATGACCGTAGAGCTACAAACCAACCAACACAATGGGCTTTTCAACTTATTTTTTATAACATCACACAGCACAAAAAGAGCTGAAAATATTTCCTTTTAGACAAAATATTTATAATTTCCTCAAACAGCACCTACAGTTTTGAGTTCTACTTTTTTGGTACATGAGACCGTATGTTCTTGAGTGAAATATTTTAATGGATTTCCTCATATGTAACTTAGGGCAACCACCAGACCACAAATAATGCATATTTTTCAGTGTTGAAATCCCCAAAAAGTGAAACAGCAATAGGAAATCCTCCCTCCTGAAGGCATTTTTCACATGTAACTCCTTCGAAACTCCCAGAGCTCCTTCGTGGTGCTGAGGAGCTTAGGCCGGCGAATCTTGGCTACTTGTAAGCAGCGGGAGAGAGCGGAGTTGGCGATAAATCACTGAAGATCACGCCATTCATTCTAAAATCCGAAGGGATATCGGAGAAATGCGCCAATGCTGTTTCTCATATTGTTTTTTCTTGCCATCGGGAAAGAAGTACCTTTATTGTCAGAGCAATGCGATACTATTTCTTTATCGTAAATTAGTTTTAAGAATGAAGTATTGCGAAACTATATACTGAAAGAAGGGTAAAATCAGTATGTTTCCACTCGAAATAAAGTTCGTTGCTACTGATATAGATAGTAGAAAATGAACTTAAATCAAAAAGGCATGACATAAGTACAGTTTCTAATTAGATATATTTATTTAGAAGTAACATAAATTTCTCATTCTTGTATAGAGATATTGTTTCCATTATTTAATGATTGTAAATTACACTACTGTGAACAGTGTAACTTCTTCTGCAACTTCAAGAGTTAACACTTCTTGATCAGTGCAACTCGGCCTGATTGCCAATTGGCTGGTGCTGCCTTTGGTACCACAGACTTCAGATTTGAATCCTGGACATGGCATGGATGTTTGATAGTGGCTCAGAGTCCACTTCAAACTGTAAACCACTGCCTTTTAAGCCAAAAATGTGCAAATGTATTACAGTAGAGAGATAAACCAACCAACACAATGGGTTTTTCAATTTATTCTTTAACAATATTAAACAGCACAAAAAGAGCCGAGAGCGTTTCTTTTAAACAAAATATATATAATTTCCTTGCCCATCACGTAGAGCTTTGTATTCTACTTTTTTTGGCACAAGGAATCGTATGTTCTAGAATGAAATATTTTAATGGATTTCTTTATATAAATCGAAGTAACTTGGGACAACCACTAGACCACAAATAATGCATATTTTTCAGCGTTGAAATACCCAAAAGGGGAAACAGCAATAGGAAATTCTTCTACTGAAGGCATTTTTCACATGTAACTCCTTCGAAACTCCCAGAGCTCCTTCGTGGGCTTGAGGAGCATAGACCAGCGAATTTTGGCTACTTGTAAGCAGCGGGAGAGAGCGGAGTTGGCGATAAATCACTGAAGATCACGCCATTCATTCTAAAGTCCGAAGGGATATCGGAGAAATGCACCAACGCTGTTTCTCATATTGTTTTTCCTTGCCATCCGGAAAGAAGTACCTTTATTTTCAGTTCAATGCGATACTATTTCTTTATCGTAAACTGATATTAAGAAAATGGTATCACGAAACTCTCTAGTGAAGGAAGGCTAAAATCGGCGTGTTTCCACTTGATATAAAGTTCGCTGCTTCTGATATAGTATAAGATGAACTTAACAAATACATTATGACATACGTGCAGTTTCTAATTAGACATATAAATATATTTAGATGTAACATTTCTTTTTTTTTTAATATGGATATTTCTTCCATTCTTTATTGATTGTAAATTACACTACTTCTTCTTGAACAGTGCAACTCGGCCTGATTGCCAATTGGATAGTGCTCTAGCCTTTGGTAACAAGGGCTTCAGGTGGTATTTATGATTGTTAGTAGTTCAGAGTCCACTTTAAACTGTAGGTTCCGGTCTAATTAGCCTGAAGTGTGCAAAAAAAAAAAAAATGATCGTAGTGCGACAAACCAACCAACACAATAAGCTTTTTAATTTACTTTTTAATAATATCAAACAGCACAAAAAAGTTGGGTGTATTTTCTTTTAGACAAAATATTTATAATTTTCTTGAACAGAATTTACAGTTCTGTGCCGTACTTTTTTGGTACATGGAATCATATATTCTTCAGTGAAATATTTTAATGAATTTCTTTGTATAAAGCAAAGTAACATGGGACAACCACAAATAATGCATATTTTTCAGCGTTGAAATACCCAAAACGTGAAACAGCAATAGGAAATCCTTCCTTCTGAAGGCATATTTCACATGTAACTGCTTCGAAACTCTCAGAGCTCCTTCGTGGTGTTGAGGAGCTTAGGCCAGCGAATCTTGGCTACTTGTAAGCAGCGGGAGAGAGCGGAGTTGGCGATAAATCACTGAAGATCACGCCATTCATTCTACCTTCCCTTTAAAGTCCAAAGGGATATCGGAGAAATGCGTCAAGGCTGTTTCTCATATTGTTTTTCCTTGCCATCGGGAAAGAAGTACTTTTATTTTCAGTGCAATGCGATACTATTTTTTTTATCGTAAATTGATTTTAAGAAAGTAGTAGCACAAAATCTACACTAAAGGAAAGATATATCGAAATGTTTCCATTCGAAATAAAGTTCGTGGCTGCTGATAGAGATAGTAGGAGATGAACATAAACAGAAATGGTACGACATAAACGCAGTTTCTAATTAGACATATTTATTTCGATGTAACATTTCTTTATTACTTTTAAATAGTGATATTTCTTCCATTCTTATTGTAAATTACACTATTAACCAAAATAAATCTATAAACTAAGGCTTGGCCTGGCCTAGCCTAGAGTTTTGCTCTACTGTCATCTTGTGTACACGAGGGCTAAACAGATCGATACCTGCAGTTTAAAGTGAATTCTGAACCACTTACAAACATCCATGCCATCTCCCGAATTCGAACCTGACGACAAACTAAGAAGCTGCTCACTCTGAATCTCGGTGCCACAAGTTTCGGGTTCGAGTACCAGGTGATACCATGGATGTCTTTTAGTGGTTCGAAATCCGGTAGGCTTCTTTCTAATATGATTGTAGAGCGTTGGGTATAGATCTGGCACCTAACCGCCGTAAAAAGAAGTTTGGATTTTAGGAATCTGCTACTATGCAGACGGCCTTAGTGCACCATTTTAGATTTGGTTTGGTTTGCCGCTCTACGGTCCTTTTAAGCTAATTAGATTGGGACCTACAGTTTAACGTAGATTGCGAACCACTAGAAAACATCTATGCCATTTACAGGATTGGAACACGAAGCCTGTGGTACCAAAGATCAGAGTGCTAGCCGATTGGCCATCAGGCCACTTCGAAACACTAAGGATTTACGCTAATGAGGTGAAACTAAAAGATGGAAGGAATGTGTGCAATAAAAGAAAGGATTAAAATTAAATGCCTCCCTCTCAGATCAGTGCTACAGCGTTTGATACATTCAAAAGTGCCAGCTTATCAGACCTCAAAAGAGCTGAGATGATTATCGATACTGTTGGAATTTTCTGAATCGCAATGTTTCGGCAAAGATTGTTTCAGTTTTTCTGAGCAAAATAAAACTGAAAAACCAATCTAAGACATTATTTAATCATAAACATATCCACCGTTTTTTTCAATGATATTTTCCTCTCAGCTTCCCATGTCTTTTTCATAAAATTCAAAACTGGTTTTGCTTTGAAAAAAATCTAGTTTCCTGGTGTATTACACAAGCTGCATAATGGTGGAAAGAACTTTTTTTAACGCATCATTTGTTAGATGTCGACTGTAGCATTTTTTTTTTCTCACGGAAAGAGTTTTGGCATTTCATTTCAAGGAGAGAGTAATATATGTTATTTTACATGCATATAATAAAAACCCGTCACTAAAATTTGACAGCAGACAGGCTGTATAATGGGTAGTAATATTACATGCAATTAAGGTTTTGTACTAATGAGATCGACCTGTCACTCAAATCTGATAGCAGATATTCGGTATCATGTAGAATGAGGAAAATAGTGAATGTCTATGCCACTTTCACAGGTCGAAACATCTGCAGAGTGAATATGATATACCATGAGTTGTTCCATCGTGATGGGTGATAGACCACGAGTTTAGAAATGCTTACTCCAATGACAAGTGATAGAAGCTGACACCCCCTTGACTGATTGTCTTAAAAGAAGAGTTTTGGGGAAGAAGAGAGAAAGTTCTGCGACGAGTCGTCCAGAAGTGTTTTTCTTTCTGAAGGGACTGAATAGGCCGGGTTTTTCCGCCTGTTTACAAAGTGAGCTCCTTGTGGTTTCGTGTGTCACACCGTGTGATTATTAAGGTCTACCGCAGACCCGAGAGCATTAGATTCGTCGTAGATTCGAGAACTCTGAAACTCTCCGACCTTGGAAAGAACTGCGTTTGTATATCTAATTTATTTTCTTAATTTCCATTATGTAAATAGAGATTTGTATATATATATTCTTGTAAATAAAGATTAAAGTGTTCCGATGAACCTGAATGTGGCCCTCCTCATGAAGTCGTTATAGGTCTAGTATATTACGAGATGTTACACTACCTATATAACAGTTAAGGACTTAAGTCAAAGTAGCAGGTATTTGAAAAAAAAATATTTCAGATGTAGGATAGCGAACATTTTCGACAAAGTTAAACAGACTTTCGAATTAAATTTGTAAATTTTTCCAGGAACTTCACCCTTAGTTTATTATGCCAATTCACGTCGTATACATGGAAAAATTCGGTTCATCTTCGCTTTTTAAGCTTCGAACCAATTCGAAAGTTCACAACAGTGTTCCTCCCAAAACCAAACTTTGTGTTTGTTGGCACGTTCCTTAACCCCGAGCAGAATCGGGCGATAAGAAGAGAATTGATCGCCCCGGAGTGAAGGGCGAGGTCGTCTTTTATGCACGCCAAGGAACGTTACATTTAATTACGCCGAAAAGGAACTCGTGTCTTCGCTGCGCGCCCAGATGATTTCTGTCCACAATTTTATGAGCGATGTCATTCCGTGGTTACATTAGTTTTCACGATAACGGAACACCTTTCAGGGGATCAGCAACAAAGTGCACCAAAGTTTTTAAGTATGGCTGCAAGAACCTGCAGAACGCGGCATTGGTTTACTATGGTTTAACAAAAAAAAGGTACATATTGATTTGGTTTGGTTTGCCGCTCTATGGTCCTCTTGTGCACACCTTAGGATAATTAGACGGGAACCTACAGTTTAACGTGGATTCCGAACCACTCACAAACATTCATGCCACTGCCATTCGTATTCGAACATGAAACCTGTGGTACCAAAGATCAGATGGCTAGCCGATTGGCCATCAGGCCGCGAAATAGGAACGTTTACTGTTGAATAGATATAAATATATATACTATTTAATTTAGTACTAGTTTGTCCATTACAGCAATCCTCAAGTACTACAATGTTGTTAAGAACGGGGAAGAAAATTTAAACCTGAATTTAATATTATTTATCTCAATAAAAAAAGAAAATGTTTGTGTCTCTATTGGCTTAAATGCCATCCTGACATTGGGTTTGGGAAAGATGGTAGGAATGTGAAAACCCGAAAATTTTTTCCGTGCGGAAGTTCTTCGAGTATTGTGGAGGTAATGTGTAAGCTGAGTTTAAGCTGCAGTGGCTCAGTATAAGCTGTAGTAGCTCAGCACTTTTTTAATCCTATGCCGGTCTCCGACCTCTCGATCGTTAGTCGACGAGCAGCCCAATACAGTAAAGAACGACAAAAACAATCACTAAAGGCATTGACAGTAACACGAAAAAAAATACAGTAAATAACAGTAGAACATATGAGATGCTCTCCAGTCGTAAACACGCCATAGTCGCAAAGTGGGCAGATATCTGAGAATAGGCTATAGTAACTTGTAGTGGATGTAGAGGCTGACCGGGATAGTAACCTCCATAATCTTGAATCTACTAATATAATACGGTTGAGCGGCCTAATGGCCAATTGGCTAGAGCTCTGATCTTTGGGGCTTCAGGTTCGAATCTTGACGGGGACATGGTTGTTTGTTAGCTGTTCGGAATTCACGTTGAACTGTAGGTCTCGGTCTAATTACTCTAAAAGTGTGCAAAAACTGTGGTAGTAGTAGCAATTAGAAAAATTGCATTTAGAGTAGAGGTTTTCTCCTTTCTTTGTGTTTTTAACAATGTAATTTTAAATTCATTTTTTTTTTAAATTATGAAATATTTAAAAATTTTTGAGATTCACGCAGTTTTTCTGCCATTTCAGAGGTTTTCTGAAACACAAATTTCTGCACTACTTTTGCAGTCAATTATATATTTCCAGCGACACCATGCATCACGTATCAGAGCAATATCATGTTCACGTAGGATTATAAAAAATATGTGAAAGCATTTTAAATCGTCTATTTATCCTAGGTATTCTCAGATTTCAACCCCTACTTAAAAATATAAATGATAGTAGAATTTCAGATTTTGATTAAAGACTGAAACTGCAAACATGCTCCGCTTTAATTTAACAAAATAATAATAATAAATAAACATCTAAGTATCAGAAAAAAAATATGTTGAAAGTTTTTATTTTATAGTAAATTAAAAGTTTAGATCTTTATTTAATAACATGCTTAGTTTGGATTGCAAAATAAACGATATTTATTGCCAAAAACTGCATCATTTTAGAAAATGCGCTCAGAAAAATAGATGCAGTAGTTTTCAAATAATACATTAATAAGCATAAGATATTTGAATCAACATATATTTGTAAACAAATACGTTAATAAGCATGCAAATAAAAAATTAATCAATCAAACCATTGATTCTTTATTTTTACACTTGATGTGTACAAAAATGACTATTGATTCTTTACCACTACACTTTATGACTACAAAAATGACTATTGATTCTTCACTATTACATTTGATGACTACAAAAATGACTATTGATTCTTCACTATTACATTTGATGACTACAAAAATGACTATAGATTCTTCACTTACATTTGATGACAAAATGACTATTGAATCTTCATTACTACATTTGAGGACTACAAAACAAAACTATTGACTTAATGACTACAAAAAGACTACTGATTCTACATTTTTACACTTGAAGACTACAAAAAAGACTATTGTTTCTTCAGTTTTACACTTGATGACTGCAAAAAAGGCTATTGATTCATCACTTTTACACGTGATGACTACAAAAATGACTATTGATTCTTCACTACTACATTTGATGGTTACAAAACAAAACTATTGATTCTTCACTTGATGACTACAAAAGGACTATTGATTTTATGACTACAAAAAGACTACTGATTCTTCACTTTTACACTTGATGACTACAAAAATGACTGATTTTTCACTGGTACATTTGATGACTACTACTATTACTACTAACCAAATTCTAAAACACCTAATCAACTATTGTAATATCAAAGCATCAAATCCTTTATTTACCTTTATGTTTAACATATATAATAGATAGTTTGTAATTATTTTCTTGTGTGTAAAACTTGAGGCGGTGACAATTATAATAGGCGATCCATGGAATTCTCAAATATGTGGATTTTTTTCCTAGAAATAAATGACATCAAGAATTATAAAGACCTTCTTCTTTATCACATTATTGCAAAACAAGCATGAAACTCTCTTAGAGGATTTTCATCCCAACACTTTAACCAAAAAAAATCTACATTCAACCAAGCAAGTCGTCGGAAATGGTATCTGCAAATCCCATCAAAAGATCCGGTCTCACATCAAATGGTGAAACACCCATTTGTTCGAGAGTGAAAAGAAGAGTAACAAAAAATGAAAACTTCCCCAACGCGTGTTATTTCTATGCAAATAAAAAGCCATCGAACGCGCAGATCCCATCGGAGACGACCTCCCTCCGAACATTGACCGCTCTCTCTTTTGGACCGACGCCAATCCTCAGTTCGGGGCCGTCTCGGCCCTCGCTCGCTCATCAGCCGGATTTCGTATCGATGTTTTCGGCTGTATGCTAGTTGGAAGTCTTGTAGCTTTTGGGCGGAAGGTCTGCTTCAGTGGTTCGCAAAAACTGTGGGCGGCAACCATCAAAGGATGGTACAGATATGTCAAAAAAGGAGAGCGTGTTAATAATCGATTAGATAAAAATTAACATGTGCAAGAGTTACAGAAACAGAAAAAAAGCTAATAATCCCTAGTTTTCATACACTTCCAAAATAACTAATAATAAATACATTTTTAATGGTACCGATTTTAAATACTAAAATTTAGAAGTCCTAATTTTTTTCACATCAAAATGCATTAATATTACGTTAATAAGTTAAATTAAATATTACCTAATAACATGAAAGACTTTTTTTTTTTTTTGGTTATAAATTGAATAAAAAAATTTTTAACAAATATGTTACCAGTTTGGTAGATGACGAATGAGGTATGAATGTGAAATTATTATTTTTTTTCACTAAGGAAAAACACAGTGTAATACAATTGAATTCTGAACATATCATGAACATTAAGTATGAACATCTCCAGGCAGGGTATTTAGGTTAGTTTGGGTTTAATGGCACAAGTAACAGATTTGGCCATGCTGCGCCAAACAACAGTACTTCTCTTAAAACTCTGGTAAAATGAAATGGTTAAAAGAAGAAATATTTAATTGCGAGAACAGGTAAAATACAGTACCAAGTAAAACATGTAAATAGTGAACATGGCGATTAGGGAATGGCACTTTCCTCCCTAATTCCTCGAATCCAACTGGAGTACTTGTCGACCTTTAGATTTATTGTGGCTATCCTTTGCATGGAAATGGGTGTTTTTCGTTTAGACTTCCCCGGTTGGTAGTCAAACTAAACTCTCCTAATTTGGAAGCCCAATTCTGCATTCACAAGACCACTCTGCTTCCCTGCCCCCAACCCCCGACAAAAAAATAGTAATACTACCATCCTAATACTACCTATATTTTTAATATAAATATATTAACTAAACATTTAAGTGAGGAATCATAGCCCAGTGACTGACGCTCTGTGCCACAGATTTCGGATTCGAATCCCGAAGGTACCATGGATATTTGTATAGTGGTTTGGAATCCACTTTAAACTATAGGTCCCGGTCTGTTTAACTCTCGTGTGCACAAAATGACAGTATAGCGACAAACCAAACCAAGATATCCAGTAGTAACAAATGAAACAGAGATCAAAATGCGAAACTTTTTATGCCATCAAAAAGCACACAATTTCAAATATTGATTCTCTAATACTTTCCAAATAATTGCTTCTCTTTAAAAATGAATTATGCATATCCAAAGAAGAGAACTCTGAGAGAATATGGATGGAATTCCAGTTTATGGCTGCCAAAAGTTCCAATCGCCCTAAAACCGCAGAATGCGATTCTCCAAAATCAAGTCCTTCAAATAAAAAGTATGCCATAAAAGTTGCCTTTTTTATTTTCTTTTTCTTCTTTCTTGGAAGCCGAGTCGCCTCTGACTTCCATTCGGACGAAAAGTAAGAAAAGAATTCAATCAGGAAGTTCGGAAAGATTGCGAGAGAGGAAGGGGGGGAATATCGTCTACAATTTTTCCAACACCTTTTGAGGACGGAGAAGAATTTTTTTTTCTGTTCTCTTTGACTTTCGTTTTCTTTTTGAAAGGCCTTTTGTTTCTTTCCTCACGTAGATACCAATTTTTGTAGGTCTGGAAGAAAAAATTCCTTTTTTTTCGTGAATATGGAAAAAAAATGGCAACAATGGAAAGTTCATTTTCAAGTTGTTGGTTTAAGAATAATAATAGGTTGGCGTTGTGATTTAACTTTCCAGAGTTTCTTTAAGTAATTGTCCTAGTGGCCTGATAGCCAATTGGCTAGCGCTCTGGCCTTTGGTACTACAAGTTTTAGGTTTAAATCCTGGCAATGGCATGGATATTTTGTTAGTAGTTCGGAATCCGCTTTAAACTGTAGATCTCGGTCAAATTAGTCTAAAGTCTGCCAAAATTGTCCGTAGAGCGACAAACCAAACCTCTTTTTCTTCACTGGCACAACATCTCATGGTAGGCTAAGACTGCCTTCCTGCTGGTAGATTTCGAGACAGGAGATGTTTTTATTTTTACTGGGTAGGGTTTTCAACCCTATTCCCAACCCTCTAAAGTCATATTAGACTAGTACCTATGGTTTAAAGTGGATTCCGAACTACTATCTCTGGCGCTCACGGATTTCGGATTCGGAAGCCATGGATATTTGTAGTGATTCGGAATCCACTTTAAACGTAGGTTCCGGTATAATATGACTGTAGAGCGTTGGACATAGGGTTGGCAACCTTGGCAACCTTATTCTCTAAAGAGAAAACATCTCCTGTCTCGAAATCTGCCAGTAGGCAGGGAGCCTTGGACCACCATGGGGCTGTTGGCCAATCATGTAAATGTTTTGCAAGAATACAATTTTAAAACTGTAATCGTTTTTTTATCGCATTTTGTAGTAATCTATGTCAAAGATGTTCTGTAGTAGCGAACGAAGCGGAGACCAAAATAAATTTTTTTTTAACTTTACCACCAAAAAGCGCACGATTTCAAATATTGGTTTCCTAATACTTTCCAAATAATTGCTTCCCTTTAAAAATGAATTATTCATATCCGAGAGAAAGAATCATAAGAGAATATGGATGGAATTCCGGTTTATGGCTGCCAAAAGTTCCAATCGCCTTAAAACCACAGAATGCGATTCTCCAAAATCAAGTCCTTCAAATAAAAAGTTGCCATAAAAGTTGCCTTTTTATTTTCTTTTATTCTTTCTTTTTTGGAAGCCGAGTCGCCTCTGACTTCCATTCGGACGAAAAATAAGAAAAGAATTCAATCAGAAATTTTGCAAAGATTGCAAGAGAGGAACTACAATTTGCGCCTACAATTTTTTCACCACTTTTTAAGGACGGAGAAGAATTTTCTTTTCTGTTATCTTTTACTTTCGTTTTCTTTTTGAAAGGCCCTTTGTCTCTTTCCTCACGCAGATAGCAGTTTTCGTACGTCTGGAAGAAGAAATTCGCTTTTTTCCCGTGAATAAGGGAAAAAAAATGGCAACAAAGGAACGTTCACTTTCAAGTTGTTGGTATAAGAATAATAGTAGGTTACATTGTGATTTACATTGTCTCTTTAAGTAATTGTTCAGGTGATTAATAAATTTCTCAGCCTTCTAAAAGGGGGGGCTGATGGCAGGGTGACTAGCGCTCTGGCACGCGGTGTTACAGGTTCGAGTCCCGGTGGTGCCATAATTGTTTGTAGTGGTTTGGAGTCCAATATAAACTGTAGGTCCCAGTCTAATATGACTGTCGAGCGTTTTACTTAGTGCCGACGACTCAACCTTATAAAAAGAAAACGTCTCCTGTTTTCTATCTGCCAGTAGGCAGGCAGCCTTCATCCACCATGTGTCTGTTGCGTCAATGAAAGAGAAGGACTTATTTTGATGTAAATTTCTTGTTGTTTCTTACCCCACTTGTTCAACATCAACATCTAGACTAAGTCCATGAGCCTGTGTGTTCTCATGAAAACAGGAGGTTTTATTCCAGTTTTCTGTGTGATGGAACACTCGTAGGTAGATGTCTGATTTACCTCCGTGTCGCTGAAGAAGAAGGACAGTGCCTTCAGGGAGGACATTTAGTGGCATTTGCATATCGTATTGGAGAAAACCTATAGGATATGCAAATGCCAATAGAATACCAAAATTCCTACCAGGTAGTCCAACTAACAAGGCGGGATGCTAAACATAATAAACGCCATCGAGTTTCTTCGTTTTTGAAGCAGTGTCTACAATAAAGCCGCCAGCGGATTGAACCTCATCCCTAACGCTCACCAGCGGCGCACATTGCTACCGACCCACGAACTAGGCGATTTTCTGCAAGAATTTAATTTTAAAATTTAGACCATTTTCCTATCCCATTTTGAAGTCATCCGTTTTGTCCAATGATGTCCTGTAGTCCTGAACGAAACAGAGATCAAAATAAGAAAATTCTTAAGCCATCAAAAACGCACACTATCAAATATTGATTCTCTAATACTTTCAAAAATAATTGCTTCTCTTTAAAAATGAATTATGCATATCCGAGAAAGAGAGAACCCTAAGAGAATATGGATGGAATTCCGGTTTATGGCTGCCGAAAGTTCCAATTGCCCTAAAACCGCAGAATGCGATTCTCCAAAATCAAGTCCTTCGAATAAAAAGTTGCCATAAAAGTTTCATTTTTATTTTATTATTTCTTTCTTTCTTGGAAGCCGAGTCGCTTCTGACTTCCAGGACTTCGGAAAGATTGCGAGAGAGGAAGGGGAGGGGGAGAAATCGTCTACAATTTTTCCAACACCTTTTGAGGACGGAGCGGAATTTTTTTTCATGTTCTCTTTGACTTTCGTCTTCTTCTTGAAAGGCCCTTTGTTTTTTTCCTCACGTAGATACCAATTTTCGTACGTCTGGAGAAAAAATTCAGTTTTTTTCGTGAATAAAGAAAAAAAATGGCAACAATGAAGCGTTCACTTTCAAGTTGTTGGTATAAGAACAATAATAGGTTGGTGATTTAACTTTCCAGAGTTTCTTCTAAGTGATTCAGGTGATTAATAAATTGCTAAATCTGGCGCTCAGTCCCCAATTTCGAATCCCGGCGGTGCCATGGATGTTTGAGGGGATTCGGAATCCACTTTAAACAGTAGGTCCCGGTCTAACATGACTGCAGAGCACTGGCGACAGGGATAACAACCCTACCCGCAAAAAGGAAACATCTATCTCGAAATATGCCAGTAGACAGACGATCTTGGCCTAAAACGGGGCTGTTGCGAAAAAGAAGAAGAACCTATGTGATTTAACTTTGTTGCTGTTGTTTCTTATCCCACATGGTCGAGACCAACATGTAGACCAGGTCTATGAACTCTTGTGTTCTCATGGAAGGAAGGAAAGGGGAGGAGTTTCTGTTGTGATGGAGCTCCCGTAAATAGAAGTGTGACTTGGCCCCACCCAGAGGACTTTTGGGGAGGGAAATACCACTTATTTACGCATCGTATGGAAGAAAACCAAGAAAAATACTCCCACCAGAAAGTCCGACTAATGGGTCAAGACGCTGAACATCAGTCTCGTCAAATGCCATCGAGTCTTCTCGTGTTTTGAAACAGTGTCTAAAACAAGAAGGGCAGCGTATTAAACTCAGTCCTAATGCTCATCAGCGGCGCACGTTGCCACTGAGTCACGAGTCGGGCGATATAAATTTTCTGCAAGAATATAATTTTAAAACCTTAACCGTTTTGCTATACGAGTCTAAAGCGGTCTGATAGCCAATTGGCTAGAGCTCTGGCTTTGGTGCCACAGGCTTAAGGTTCGAATTCTGGAGGTGGCATGTATGTTTGTTAGTAGTTCGGAATCACCATTAAACTGTAGGTCCCTGTCTAATAAGACTAAATTGTGCACAAGATGACCGTACAACGACAAACCAAACCAAGATGTCCTATAGTAACGAAAAAAGAAGAGATCAAAACACAAAACTTTTTAAGCCATCAAAAGGCACAAAACATCAAATATCGATTCTCTAGTACTTTCCAAATAATTGCTAAACCTATTTTGAAACCATCCGTTTGTCCAAGTTGTCCTATAGTAACGAAAGAAAGAGAAATGAAAACACGAAACTTTTCAAGGCATCAAAAACACACAATATCAAATATTGATCCTGTAATACTTTCCAAATAATTGCTTCTCTTTAAAAATGAATTATGCATATCCTAGAAAGAGAACCCTGAGAGAATATGGATGGAATTCCAATTTATGGCCGCCAAAAGTTCCAATCGCCCTAAAACAGCAGAATGCAATTCTCCAAAATCAAGTCCTTCAAATAAAAAGTTGCCATAAAAGTTGCCTTTTTATTTTATTTTATTCTTTCTTTCTTGGAAGCCGAATCGTCTCTGACTTCCATTCGGACGAAAAATAAGAAAAGAATTCAATCAGGAACTTTGGAAAGATTGCAAGAGAGGAAGGCGGAGGGGAAAGAATCGTCTACAATTTTTCCAACACCTTTTGAGGACGGAAAAGAATTTTTTTTTTACGTTCTCTTTGACTTCCGACTTCTTTTTGAAAGGCCCTTTGTCTTTCCTCACGTAGATACCAGTTTTCGTACGTCTGAGGAAAAAAATCACTTTTTTTCGGGAATAAGGAAAAAAAATGGCAACAGTGGAATGTTCACTTTCAAGTTGTGGGTATAAGACTAATAATAGGTTGTGTTTTGATTGAACTTTCTAGAGTTTCTTCACGTAATTGCCCATTTAATTAATAAATCTCTAAACCTTCTGAGATATGCTTTGAGTTTTCGAAATACCTACGACAGTTAAACATGTATGAAACAAGTTTTTGCATACGCTTTGAACGTACATCATATTTATCTGCTTTTTGACAATTTTCGACAGAAATTCAGAAATTTTCGAACAGAGCTTTTTGCATTGAATAAACGTCTTCCTTACAATATTTGTATGTTTTAATATAATTTATTTATATAAGATTGTCGCCATGTCTAAGTCAGTCATCATATAAACTTACAAATTGAATACTAATTTGGACTAAAAAGATTATACTATTAAAAAAAATTCCTCAAACAGTTAGCTGAAGTGTTACAATTGCTGGGGCCTAATGGCCGAATGTCTGGCGCTCCGTGCCACAGATTTCGGGTACATATCCCGACGAGACTATGGATGTTTGTAGTGCTTCGGAATCCACTTTAAACCGTAAGTCACGATCTAACATGACTATACAGAGTTGGGCATAGGGCTGGCAACATTACCCCGTAAAAAGAAATCTCATATTTCGGAATCTCCAAGTAGGCGCACGGCTTTGATCCGCACCGGTTTGCGCCATTGAAGAAGAAAATACAATTGATATTTCTGTCATTCCTTTTTATCAACTTTATAAAAAACCCATCATAGAATTACCAATATTAAGATTAGAAGGTAAACAATGCTGATGGAATGATGGAATAAGTTTTTGAAAAATAAACTCAAATTCAAGATTATGAGCTACAAAACTTCCAAGATCGTTGTGTATTTAATGTTAGTTTAAAAACAGATCGAGGAATAATTCGATTTACTTGGTATTATGGCAAGAATGTCAAGAAAAAAAATCTGGAAATCTAAAGTGTATTGAAAATTCATAGAATTCCTCACAAAAGGTTTCTAAAATCTCATCAAATCTCAAATTTCTAAATCTCACAAGTATCTAAAATAGACTGTGTACCGTAGACAGTGATTTATTTGCACACATGTTTATAAACTGAGTACACACATACAATGATGTCCTAGTGAAGATTTACAGTCAAGTATCAAGAGTTGATTTAGCAATTAAATTAACGAGAGTGGAGGGGGTGTTTTTAATGCATCCCCTCTCCTTCCCGATTATCTCTATCAACAGACGCACCTCTGGAGGGATAGTTCTCTTTCTGAAAGGTTGAGTCGATAAATCTGTGCTTTTATTTCCACCTCGCCAAGTCAGTGGACGGGCAGGCTCAAAATTTCCGAAAGTACTCCTCCACTGCATCGCGATCGTAATCTACTATTTTCCAGAGAAGAGATTGCGCCATTATTCCGAGATTGCTTTTGTACTGGATGGGCGAAAGAGAAGAGAACATATTTTTTTATTTCATCCCGGGTGTGAGGTTCATGGCATCGTTCGAGAACGTAAAGCTAACAAAAAGAAAGCAAGAGTGTTTCAAATTATTAGTTAAAGTACCAATTAATCGCATCGGGGATAATGAATAATTTTTTTATTAAAATAAAAATGATTTTACAAAATCACTCCAGTTTCATAACACTAAATTTTTACATGATACATGTGTTGCTGACACCAAGTCCCAAATGTTTACATGATACATATGTTGCTAACACCAAGTCCCAAATTTTTAAATGATACATGTGTTGCTAATACCAAGTCCCAAATTTTTAAATGATACATGTGTTGCTAATACCAAGTCTCAAATTTTTAAATGATACATGTGTTGCTAATACCAAGTCTCAAATTTTTAAATGATACATGTGTTGCTAATACCAAGTCTCAAATTTTTAAATGATACATGTGCTGCTAGCACCAAGTCAAGTTGCTGACAACATGTCCCAAATTTACGTCATACATTTTGTTTACGTCATACATGTGTTGCTGACACCAAGTCAAGTGCCTTGGAGTCAGACTCATCAAATGTTGTCTTTTGATGAAATTAGAATTTTATCCTCTTTGTAAATCGGTGGGTCACGTTTTATATTTACATGTACCACGGACTATTGAGGAACGATTCAGGGAGGCCACTGTTTATGGAGTTTCTGTCATGTAACATAATTTGCAAGGGAGGTATTCTTAAAATTCTCTATAGGCTGTTGCGCTGCCTGGTTACCGGTGCAAGAGCTTACACATGTAATCACAATAGCCAACGAGTCTCTTCATCTCTGAAAGCAGTGGCTGCAATGACCACTGCTAGCAAACACAAACCTGAGTATTGATATTCTCTATCTGCGTACCCCTGAGTAAGTGAGCCTAAATTGACGCTTAAGGCTACATTTTAAACTTTTGGTGACTCCCTAGTGGAGAGAGTGTTGTTGTTTTTTGATGACGGGTACTTTGAAATAAGTCTTTTACCATAGAAATAACAGGTTCAATGTCACTCAGACAGAACCCCAAATGGCCAGTTATACTCTTATCCATATAGTGCCTCAGAAATTTTCAAGTACCATCCCAAAGTCTGTGGGCATTATAGTACCCACGTTCAGTTAAACATGGAAGTTTTTGGATCGACATTACTTGTCGACTTTCTACCCAAGCACGCTTGGTACAGAAATCTATCGCGTTATTCACCAGCAGGTAATAAGACGAATTTTAACTGTTTTGATTGACAATTATTCTCGCGTGGTATACACATCTATAGCGGTGTCTATATCAGCGCAAGAAAGCTCTCAGCAGCCCGACTCGTAGCTCAGTGGCAACGTGCGCTGTTAATGATAATGTTTTTTGAAATCATACTGCAACACCCGGAAACAGATGTAATTCCTCTAAATGTTGCAAATATGGGCATGGTGTATGAAGTTCAGTCTAACAGAAAATGAAGGTAAGCAATAAAATATTTTGGTTCAGTGTTAGCAATATAATATCTTAAGATGATTCTAATGTATTTGCTGCACCCCATAACCTCATGGAAGAAAAAATAAGTACTACTCAAAGTGTTAATGATCATATATCTGAATAACTTCAATTCAAACTAAGATTGTACATAAGTGAGCTTTTCCAAAGATTATATGAACAGGTCTCCCAAACTTTTAAGCCGGACCTTCTAATCACTTGCCCGGACATTAGCATAATCTGAGAGGCAGGAAGAAACTTGTCGTCACCTAGCCGGAGAGCTTCTATATTTAGGCGTCTCCATCAAACCTCCAATTAAAATGACCCAAATTCCTATTAGGCGCCTTCCTTCACTTATTAATGGGCATGCCTCATTACAAGCAATGGGCACTCAATGAACACATCATCCCCTCCAATCGCTGCCTCTTTTGGAAATGACGCTAATCCGGATGAATGGTCAGCGGCTACATAACCGGGGGTCATTAATTAAGAGAATATCTGTAATCCTAATGGCCTCCCCTAAAGTTTGTTTCTCTGCGGGTGGCGCCGAAAGGGAAGTCTTGGCGATGAAGGATGGCGAAAGTTTTGGCTGTTTTGCTTTCTTTTGGGGACACAAGTACTATATGTGGGAAAAAGTAAAAAGTGAGCTACGGATACAAAAAGAAATAAATTATTTCTTTTTATTGCCTCGTTCACTGAAAGTGGTAATATTACATAATTATAAATCGAGTTTCTGAACTAAGGAAATGTAAGTTGAAACGACAGTTGCGGAACGACGTCGAATCGAAAGTTCCCGAGTTTGTATTGGGGATCTGTACATTAGATATGTCGGCTGGATTGAAGAAAGGTGTGGCCGTTCTACATGTCAATCATGGAATATATCTGACTCGTGGCTCAGTGGCAACGTGCCCCGCAAGCGAGCATTAGGGCTAAGGTTCAATCCGCGGACGGCTTTGTTGCAGACACTGCTTCAAAGAACGATCAACGGAGACACGATGGCGTTTAGGATGTTCATCGGACTCGTTAATCGGGCTCCCTGGTTGGAGTTTTCCGGGTTTCTCCCATACGATATGTAAATCCGGGGTAGAACCCCGTAAAAGTTCTCACGGAAGGCACGTGGTCTGGTTTTCTATTGGCTTGCGCTCTGGCCTTTGGTACCACAGGCTTCAAGTTCGAATTCTGGCTATGGCATGAATGTTTGTTAATGGTTCGGAATCTACGTTAAACAACTCTGCAATTTCTTACTCCGCGTCCGTGGCTTATCTTCAAGTGACACGCGCCCCATGGGTAATGCAAAGTGAGTAACGTCTGTGCAGCGCTTGCCTTAAGGCATCCAAGACCAAGCTGTCTAAGTGTTTGCCAGCTGCATTAGAACAAAAAAAAGTATATGTATACAATGTTAGCAAGCATACATTGTTTTAATATATTAAAAATATATAGATAATAATAAAGTCTTATGAAAATGTTTTTCTATCAATATTTTATAACCAATGATAGTCTCAACAGCATTAATGTTTAACTACTTTTCGGAGGATCTGACGGAAATGATCGTTCGCATATTATATTAAGCACCCATCATAGAATATTTCTGAATCCTAAAGTTCAAGCTTGAATGTTATTATTTCCATACAAAAGTTAACAAAATAAAAATAATGCTTCGATATTTATCAAAATTGGACTATTAATGCATATATTTCAACTAAATAAAACAATAATTTTTCACATAAAAAAAATGCGATTTTAAACCGAGCGAGTTTTAATCAAAAACCGGAAATGACGTTTAATTCGAATTTATTACTTTTTTCATTTATTATTTTATTTTTGTCCTATTAATCGCTTTTATAATTAGATTTCATGTATTTTGTATTTATTAGTTGCGCTATTTTTGTTTATTTTATTTATTTTGATATGACGTAGCTTTAAATGAATGCAACATAAATGTTTTATCCATTTAAAGCTTCCTCAAATAATTATGTGAACAATTATGCTTATAATAAGCTTTCGTAATTATGTGTGCAATTACGGTAATTCGCATAATTGAGCAGAGACATAAAATGATCAAATGAGATGAAGTTATATAATTTATTAAATACTTCTTTTATTATAACGAAAGTTATAGTTTGTAATTAATAAAATAAAAAATTGTCTTTAACACCATAATAATTATATCGGATTAAAGAGTAATTTTTAGAGCAAAATTTAAATTCACGTGTTCATTTGGTGCGGTTGCTATTTTATTATGTATATTAGGACTCAAGACCTTGTGATCAACACAGATGAGATTGAAGAAATTTAAAATGACAGTTTTAATTAAAAATTAATTTTTTAAATGACATTTGAAAATTGAATAATTTGCACAGCTTTAAAATTTTACGAATTAACTGTTCAATTTACAATTTTTATGATGCTATGTATATAGATATATATTCGTAAGTTGTCGTTAAAAATGTAGCGTTTGTTAAAATAGTTCATAAAAATAAATCAAACTATTACTCTCTTGTCATCCATTAAATAAACCATTCTTTTAAACAAAATTGAAATTTAGTATAACTTTTTTACAATTATACTTATTAATATTAAACCTATTACTTATACTGTTATCAATTAAAAACTTATTTACTTATTATTAATAATATTTATTATTAAATTTATTAATACTATTATTTTATTATTAAAACTTATTTATTTAAACTAATTAAAGAAAACATTTATTGTTATAAAAACTAATTGAAATGAATAAAACTTAATGTACAACGGAAATACTTATTATCCATAATATTTATTATTTTATTATTAATAATAATATTTACTATTATCAATATTTACTTATTTTCAATGATATTTATTGTTAAATTTATTAATACTAATTATTATTATTAAAGTTTATTTACTTAAACTATTCAATAAAAACGTATTTATTATCATAAAAACATATTGAAATGAATAAAGCTTATTGTACAACAGAAATAATGTATTATAAACTATAATAACTATAATATTTACTACTTTATTATCAATAACAATATTTACTTATTGTCAATATTTACTATAAAATTTGTTATTTTATTATCAATAATATTTATTTATTATCAATATTTACTATAAAACTTACTTTTTTTACTGTCAATAATAATATTTGATCAACAATATTTATTATAAAATTTACTATTTTAATTATCAATAATAATATTTACTATTCTCAAAGGTTTCGAAATATCACATATACTAATTTAAATTGGTGATTTTCAATATCACACAAAAACCAGTTTTATTTATTATTTACCTAAACAAAAGGCAATTCGTGCGCATAAACAAAAATATTGCGTGTGATTTTTTAAGTACACACTATATTTAGATGCAAAACATAATAATTTCAATGTAAAATAAACATAAAACACTTCAAAAACCGGGTCACGATATCTTCCAAAACACATCCATTTGTGACACGATATATCAATGATATTATCTGATTGGTGCATGCATAATATATATCTGTGTATTATATATAGGTCACTGTTATGATTTTTTTAAAGGACTGATTAAAATAGTAAAACGTGATTAAAATCGCCGTTAACTGCAGCGGCCGACACAACATGCAAAGAGGCAGATGGCAAAGATTACTTACTTGCGTTTCACGGAGGCTTGTCCTACATCCTACGCCCTTGTGGACCTAGGTAAATTATCTAGGGGTACTTGAGCGACATGATTAAAAAGCTTTTTAGAATCAAAGCTGTGTAGGCTATAATTCGCTATTACCTACCTACAACATCCAGGTTTGCCTAGCAACACTCGAAAGGTATTTCTCCTCTCGAACTTTGGGCGCCATCTGTTGACGAGAAATGAAACCTTTTGTGCACAAGGTAATTTCAAAATTATATAGTGGTGCAGCTAATTTCCCTTCATGTAAAACAGTATGACCCAATATTTTTCATCTCACGAACAATTTAGTAAAACTTTTATGGGTACCTTCACCCTCCCACACACACGCATGCTCATACTGCTATGGAAAAAAATTGTCTCTTAATAACTATTTCAGCAAGGTGGTAATGAAAATTTTGATGATACTTAATTATTCATAATTAGTAATTCTAATTGTAGTTGGAGCAGGAATCAAATTCAAATCCGTTGTCAATGTCCGCTACAGTAAGAAACGAGGATTTCCGATGGTAATTGCGACTATACGTGTAAAGCATCTCGCATCAGTAGTCAGGATCACTGTTTTTTTTCAGATTTTCTTCCACACCTCACGCAAATGCGGAGTCAGAATCTCTGGTTTGAATTTTTCCATATTTTCTTCCATACATCATGCAAATGCAGAGTCAATATCTACGGTGGGACTTTTCCGGAATTGTTTTCCATACTCCCGCAAATGCGGAGTCAAAATCTCTGGTCGGATTTTTCCAGATTTTTTTCCATATATGAAGCAAATGGGGAATCAAGATCTGGTTAGATTTTTCTAGATTTCTTACCATACATCAGCGGCGAAGTCAGGATCTGTGGTTGGATTTTTCCAGATTTTCTTTCCTGCTTGAAGCAAATCCGGAATCAAGACATCTGGTTGGCTTTTTCTAGATTTCTTACCATCATCAGGGGCAATTTCAGGATCTCTGGTTGTATTTTTACAGATTTATTTCCATACATCACGCAAATGCGAAGTCAGGATCTCTGGTTGGATTTTTACAGACTTTCTTCCATACATCACGCAAATGTGGAGTCAGGATCTCTGGTTGAATTTTTCCTGCTTTTCTGCCATACATCAGGGGCAATGCCAGGATCCGAATCCGTAATTCCGAATCCGTTTTCAATGCCCGTTACAGTAAGAAACGAGGATTTCTGATGGTGATTGTGACAATAAGTGTAAACCATCTCATCTCAATAGTCAAGATCTCTGATTGGATTTTTCCAGATTTTCTTCCATAGATCAGGCAAATGACGACTAAGAATTTTTGTTTGAATTCTTCCAGATTTTCTTCCGTACATCACGCAAATAAAAACTAAGGATTTTCGATTGGGTTTTTCAAATTTTATTCCACACATCACGCAAATGAGAAGTTAGGATATGTGGTTAAATTTTTCCCGAATTTCTTCCATACATTATACAAATACGGAGTCAGGATGTGTGGTTGAATTTTTCCAGATTTTCTTCCACACATCATACAAATATGGAGTCAGGATGTGTATTTGAATTTTTCCAGATTTTGTTCTATACATCACGCTAATGCAGGGAAGTTACACTAAAAGACAATGTCAATGTTAACTCATCACTAGTTGGTGGGACTGTTCGTCGTATATATTTATTAGTGAAACATGAATCTCCAATAAAAATTATTAAAGTTTTCCCAATAAAAATTATTAAAGTTTTTCCAATAAAAATTATTAAAAATTAATTTAATTAATTAAAACGTTAATGAAAAAAATAAAAATATTTTCTTAGGTAGTAATAATAATTGGTTTTTTTTTTTTTTTTTTTTTTTTTTTTTTTGTTCCAATGCAGCTGGCAAACAGACAGCTTGGTCTTGGATGCCTTAAGGCAAGCGCTGCACAGATGTTACTCACTTTGCATTACCCAGGGGGCGCGTGTAACTTGAAAATACGGAGCGGAGTAACAATACCCCCGCAACGCTCTACGATCCTATTAGGACCGGGATCTACGATTTAAAGCGGATTCCGAACCACTACAAACATCCATGGCACCGCCGGGACTCAAACCCGAAACCTGTGGTACCGAGCGCCAGAGTTCTAGCCACTCGGCCATTCAGGCCCGTAATAATAATTGTAAGGTAATGAATAATCGAATGATGCACTACTTTAAATAGAGTTTTGAATAAAAAATTATCTCTGCAGAGGATTTAAAATATCTCTAAAAGAATTACTAGAAAGGGAAAAGATAAAGAGAGGGGGTGCATATGAGCAATCGCAGGATATGATTTGTGGTAGGCGGAGTTAGTGTCAGCCAATGATCCATCATTTGCTAGGTTTACTGTGGAGACACTTAACGATGAAGGAGAGTTATGCCTTATTGAAGGATATTAATGACTAACTACTTCCCCTTTGCGTGTTGTATTAAAAAAAAGTTGGAAAATGAAAAGCAAAAGATCCGAAATTTCCCGTCACGATTTCTTATCGAATCTACAGTTGTTTTTTTCCGAATGCTGGAAAAGGCAACTGTAGATTCTTTCTTTGGATTAAGTCATTCGCTATTATATTGACAAATATGTAACAGTTTGAGCGTTACCCATGGTGAGAAGTTATGCCTTCTTGAAGGATATTAAATGGCTAGCTATTTCACATTTGCGTGTTCTATTAAAAAAATTAGGAAAATGTAAATCAAATTATTCGAAATTACCTGTCACAATATCCATTGAATCTACAGTTGCTTTTTCCAAATGCTGGGCTCTTTGGCTTAAGTCATTCGCTATTATATCGGCAAATATGTAACAGTTTGAGCGTTACCCAGGGTGCATCATGAGAAGGAGCTGCATAGAAGCACTGCATCCAACTTTTGCACTAATATCTTCAGGGTTCACAAACTTTTGTTCTCCTCTGGAAATCCAAAATAAAGATACATCCAAATTACAGATTTATCGTTCTTATCCTCGACATAGACACTTAAATTTTTACTTAAGCTTCACCTGTTGCGTTTCGAGTTCTCTAGTTTAGAAACATATATGTTATCTACCATGTCATTCTGGCTCCACAATTTACCATAAGTAGAATATCAAACACACGTACTCTTGAATATATTACTTCGTTAAAACTTGATGTTTGCTGTTGATACTGCATATCAAATAAAATAGGCATGATGGTCTAGTGACTAGAGCTCTGGAGCTCGGTACCATCACTACTACTACTACTACGCCACATCACTGTGCCTAGAGCTGAGTTGCCCCTATACAATTTGAGAATGATGTGGGTGAGAGAGAAGTCTGATTGGGCTCTGTGACTCTCTACGGTCGTATGAGACCGGGACTTACGGCTTACAGTTGATTCCGAACCACTACAAACATCCATGGCGCCGCCGGGATTCGAACCCGATACCTGTGGGAGGAGCTCGGTACCACAGGTTGCCCGTAAAAAACAAAACATCTCCCGTCTCGAAATCTGCCAGTAAGCAGATGACCTTGGCCCACCATGGGGCTGTTGCGCCAGTGATGAAGATGATGAAATAAAATAATTCTTCTGATCAATAATTGCAACAATGGAAAACACATCCAAAATTAGGCATTATGCTAAATAATTTACAGCTTACTTAGAAAGGCGTTCTGTAAATGTTTCTTTACCGTTCGGCAACACTTGTAGCAGTGAAGTCTGAAATGGAAATCTAGAGAGCTAAAATTTAATACATTTCCAATGCGTTGGTTTACAAAGGGAAGATAAAAAAGAAAGGTCTTCAATTTTAAGTTTTTATAATAGTTGCTTCTGCCTTAAATCTAAAGGTCTAAATAATACTTGAATCTATTCTATTTTAGCCATTTTTCTAGGGTCAAGCATCAAAACAATTCTTAAAATATTTGTGAGCATTTATTTATTAATTTATAAACTGAAGCGATTCGAAATTTTGAATAATTTCAATCCTTTTTTACAATTTGTTTATGCTTTTTCTGTCCTAGTAGTGACTCAAATAACGTATAAGATGCGGAAAACGGGATTCTGAGACTGGCATACGTTGCAGTCACTGGTTTCAGAAATAAGGACATTTCAGGGATGGTTGTTGCTTTTGAATTAAAATTATTTATTTATAAAATTATTAGACTACATTGCTACGAGACAGTTTTTATTTCGTATCTCGCTTGGTAGACAGCAACATCTAGGCCAAGTCCATGAACCCTTGCGGTCTCATAGAAGGAACGATATTGGGCTGCCATTATAGGCCGTTGGCGCTTATACTGGCATATAGGTCTGGCGTAAGTTAAAAAATATTTTAGGTCAAAAGCATTTATATCATAACTGTAATATAGCAGAATTTATTTGAGGATACCAAATTTTTTCTCATTTAATTTTGTAAGAGAACAATAGAAACTGTATTTGAATATGCAGAAATGGTAAAAGTCATTTAACAATTGAAGTAATTCCTCAATACATGGAAACGACACAGAAATGTTATTTTTTTTTCCTTTTGAATGGTCCTGCCAGTACATGAAAAATCATGTTCTATACCCCCTTTCAACATATAATAAGAAGTAATACTTGCTTCTAATAGAATAGAAGCAGCCTTTTCAATATTTAAAGACTCTTTTATCACAAATGATCTACCAACAGTTTGTTTTAAATGGAGCAAAATCAGCTGCCAAATAAATAACGTGCAATAAGACACCGACGCAAATAATTCTTGCCATTGGATGCGCGTAATCGCTACTTTGATGTGCTTAATAAATGTCCTGTAAATGTATTTTGTGTACTGCTAAGCTTTTCATCCTACTTTTCATGATCTTCGAATTCCCTTGATAATGGACTCTCCTGCAAATTGAGTTAATAAATGCTCGTACTGCTGTTAATACTGCCTATAATAACTGTTAGCGCATGTAATGTTGGAATTCTAATGCTTTAGTTCTCGCCACGCAGCGTCACGTGGTAGTTTATAGAAATCGGTTGGAACCGATTCAGAATTGCGCTGTTGCCGTGGAAACGGGCTGTTGGTTGCTGTGGAAACGGGCTGTTGCCGTGGAGACCAGCTGTTGTTATGGAAACGAGTTGTTTTATTCTAAAAAGAACATTCTTCTTCCAGTTTAGCTTTTGCCTTTGAACTGTTACCATCAACCCTGTATATCTTTTTAAATATTGCTTGTAAATAAATGAAGATTCCATAAATGTTTGTATGGATTGATCAATACTTCTCGAACCACTAGAAAGCTGCGGCTAATAAGAAAAATAGAACCACCGATAGAAAGAAGGTGATAGTCGTAGTGACATGTAACACTATTTGAAGTGATATCACTCCAAACTGAAGCTGATCATATGTTATACTCAGATATTATATTTTTTAATAGGTTTCTATTTCATTTTAAAGACAAAAATAAGTCTTCAGAATGAAAGTCTGTTTTTCTTTTGGGCCTTATTTGTGTAGCATTGTTTGATTAATGTTTTGCAAATTCCATTAAATTCCAATCAATAAAAACCTCACAAGCACAATTTTATTCTTTAAATTTTCTTTAACTTTTGGAAACCAGTTTACTCTTAAAAAACTTTTTAAAATCTGTTATTTTTTTTTTTATTTAGAGAATAGCTAAAAATCGTGATATTTGTTAGATTCGGTGAGTAGATGAAACATTTTTTATTCTATTTTAATCAAATAAAAACAGTTATTTTATATATCTCTTTTGGTCTTTTGGTTCATAATTGAATACACTCGTACTCTCGTCGTAGCATATGCTTACAAAACACACACAAAAAAATAATAATAATAATTAGATGATAAAGAAAAATTAGTTTTGAAAAGTTATCAAAAATTAAATCAAACATAAATCCTATTTATTTTTCTCACAGTTCATATTTTTTATTCGAAACATACTAAAAAAAATAACAAACATTTTCTAATTATTCTTTACATAAAAATATTATTTTTGATAGCAAATTAGCAATAAAATAAAATTAAAGATTCTAAAAGTATAAAAACCTTCTGCCTATATATTTTTTTTAATATTTAACAACTCGTAATTATATTAATAAACGAGATTTGAAAACAAATTTTTTAAATGTCTTCTTTAAAATAATTAATTTTTGTAGTATATATTTTGTATCTATAGTAGTTTTAACAGTTTCAAACTACAAACTTTTCTCATAAAATTCTCTGAAACTAGATTTTCGATCTCTATTGAATTTTTTTTCCAAGAAAATCAAAGTAAATATAAAAGAGAAGCACCGAATAGCATGATTTTCTACTTAATGCTACAAACATTTAATTTTAGGTGGTGACCTATAATTCATATATGTTTTATTAATGTAACTTCGGGTCCTTTTTGAAAATTCTTGCTTCTGGAGTGATTTATTTCTTCATAATACTCTTATATACTTCTAAGGATTACTATTACGCGTAGGTTTGGGAAATGTAACGGCAAAAGGGGCAACTTTGGTCAAGTTTCTCAAATAATATTCTAGTTATAAACAAACTTTTCTTTCAAAAAAAAAAAGTTATTCCATATAGGTAAAATAAATACCTAATCCCTGTGTACTTGGTTAAATGAGTTCTTAAAACTCTGTTTACTTTTTCAATAGTTCGGCATCGACAACTGGCCCCTAATTGTACTGAATTTAAGTTTAACTTTAATTTCTTTTATTTTGTATCTTACTTTTATTATTAGTAGTATTTTTATCTTTTTTTTTGAGTACCATTTAACTTGAATTTGTTGAAACTTTATCTTGTATTCCTACTAATCTAATTAAGCAGCCAATTAAAATTTAAAACATATTTATAAATTAAGATGAGGAAGTTTAAGGGGTATTTCCCCTGTTGGTACTCCGTAAT
The DNA here is from genome assembly GCA_021605075.1 of Caerostris darwini. Classification (NCBI taxonomy): domain Eukaryota; kingdom Metazoa; phylum Arthropoda; class Arachnida; order Araneae; family Araneidae; genus Caerostris; species Caerostris darwini. The sequence goes on from BPLQ01004374.1 coordinate 174,445, forward strand.
CGGCACGCCAGTTGCCAGTAAAATAAATACCATTATTAAAAAAAATCAAAATTTAGAACAATTCATAATTTCTGAAGACAAAAATTTTCAACAAGTACAATCTCATAAGATTTGTTAAAGTCTACGATTCTCCAAAACCTTTTCAGATGCATCATAATTCCAAAACAAGTTTTATAAAGAGCATATCTGTGGGTAGTTATTTATTCTGCACTGTCATTCTCTCCCTACCGGCGAGGGGCCTGATTGGCAGAGTGGCTAGCACTCTGGCCCTCGGTACCACAGGTTTCGGATTCGAGTCCCGGCGGTGCCATGGATGTTTGTAGTGGTTCGGAATCCACTTTAAACTGTAAGTCCCGGTCTGTTTAGCCCAAAGAGTGCACAAGATGACCGTAGAGCGACAAACCAAACCCAAACTCCCTACCGGTGGTAATTGGAGATTTTTAACGTTTCTGTCCGCAGATGAAAATAAATTAAAAATACCGAAAGAAACATGTTTTGACAGATTGTACACTACTGGCCATTAAAGTTGCTACACCGGGAATAAATGCAGATAACAAAATGATATTTATTGGACAAATATATTATACTGGAAATAACAAGTGATTAAATTTTCAAGAAATTTGGATGCATAGATCCTGAGAAATCAGTAGTCCTAGGACAGGGGTCGGCAACCTTTTGAGTCGGAAAAGCCAAAATCAAAATTTACAAAATTTCAAAGTTTTTAAAGAGCCACACAATTTTTTCTTGCCAACAATAAATATACTCGCATAAATAAAGTTTTTTGATAAAAAAAAAAATAATATATTTATTCATAAGAAAAAATATCTATTTATTCATATATCAGTAGTGTTTTTCACAACAAATTTGATAATATATATATGGCATTATTAGATAATTACTTATTATTTAAGTAAAAAATTAAAACAATTAACCATTTACTTACAACACTAACTTGTACTTCAATAACAAACAATTGAGCAAACAATTTGAATGGGAGCGATGGCTTTGCATGGTTATTCAAGTAGAAAATTTAAACTTTACTAAGCAATGTAACTAGTAATTAAAATTAAAAAAAACAATAACATACATTTGAGCAAATAAATTGAATGGGAGCGTTGGCTTTGCATGGTTTTAAAAAGTTTGGATAAATTTAACTCATAACTTGTTGCCTAATCCTCGTTAATTGATTCAGAACGATTTTTAAATGTTTTTTTTTTTTGTTTTTTTTTGATAAAATAAATAATATTTGCGGATGGAACTAAAGAGCCGCAGCTTCACATCCAAAGAGCCGCATGTGGCTCGCGAGCCGCAGGTTGCCGACCCCTGTCCTAGGACATCGGAAAGCATTTCAATCATTGGCGTAATGCAGAAACGTAGCGATTTATCCGACGTCCAAAAGGGCATGATTATTGGCTTTCGGGCCAAGGGTGGAAGCATTTCGGAAACGGCTAATTTTGGGAACTGTTCGCGTGCCGCCGTGGTAAAAGTATACCGTGCATGGCAAAATGGCACTATCCAAAATCAGCAGCGTGGCACATGTGGGGCACCACGGGCTATAGATGACAGAGGCGAACGAAGGCTACTGAGATGAGTTCGGGCGAATAGACGTGCAACTGTTGAGCAACTGACCATCCAGATGAACCAAGGGGCTACCAAGAGAGAGGCTACAATCTTCAACAACGGTTCAGCGAACGTTGCTGCGCAAGGGCCTCCGCAGCAGACGCCTGGTTAATGCACTTATGCTGACTGCTGTTCATCGGCGACGAAGGCTGGAATTTGCACGCCAGTACCGAAACTGGACGTCCACAGAGTGGCTTTTTCCGATGAATCAGGCGTCAGGTGACTTTTTCTGATGTTTTGTGCTCCATCGGACAGATGGACGTTGGTGTATATGGCGTGAAACGTCTGAAAGCAAACACCCTGCAACAATTGCCGGAAGGATCCAAGCTGGAGGAGGTAGCATTATGGTTTGGGGAATGTTTTCCTGACATTCACTGGGTGCACGAATCATTGTGGAAGGCACGATGGATCAGCACACGTACGCATCTGTCCTTGCGGACATGTCCACCCCTTCATGCAAATTATTTTTCCTCAGAATGATGGCATCTACCAGCAGGAGAATGCAAGATGTCATATAGCTTGCAGTGTATGTGTGTGGTTGGAAGAACACCAGGATGAGTTTACCGTACTCCCCTGGCCAGCAAACTCAACGGATTTAAACATAATCGAGAATCTGGATCACCTCGATCGGGTTGTTCGCGCCATGGATCCTCAACCGCGTAATCTTGCGCAGCTGGCCACGACACTGGAGTCGGCATGGCTTAACATCCCAGTGAACACCTTCAGAAACCTAATTGACTCTCTTCCTGCATGTCTCGCAGCGGCCGCTCTGCCAAAGGTGGTTATTCTGGCTTTTGACAGGTGGTCACATTAATGTGACTGGACTGTGTAAATGCAACATGTCATAAACTAATAAGCATAGAATTTTTCATTCCATTATACTCGCACCTTTTTACCCATTTATTTAATCATTAAATAATTTTTATCAATTTTACAATGATATTGGATTCCACCGATTCTGGTAAGTAGGAATATTTGTTCTCATGGTATCTTTATTATTATTATTAAACATTCTCTTTATTTTTTATAACTTGATAAAAATTATATCAATTCTAGAACAGTTTAAATAGGAGAAATAGAAATGATATAGAGTACACTTTAGTTTCTATCAAATAGTAATTCTAAACTGGAGAAATTGCTTCTTTTATGACAATGATGATACGCATCTCCCCAAATTAATGTCTGAGTGCACCACTGATTCATAATATACCAGGGCTAGTACATATAGCATCAGGTTTAGAGAAAGAATAAAAAATGAGAAACCTACATAAGATGTTAAAACATTATATGTGACAACTATGCGAGCTTCAAATGCAACTGGACAATGACAAAAATTTCAACACCTTTTTTGCTTGTAAAAATACTTCTGTTTGCGACGGTGTGTTACTTTCAATCAACAGATATCATTGTCTGTACGATTTTTAAGTCACCAATAATGACATGTAAACCTTTTTTGTACTTTAACGGCACTATACCTTTAACGGTACCACAGCAATCCATTTTTATTAGAGAATTTTTATAGAGTTCTCCACTTTAGCATTCCGCTTGTATGTTTGGCGATTTTTTTCCTTTGAGGTTTCGCCAAGCCCTCTCCTAAACAAACAAGAGGTATTATTTTTTTTTTCCACCACTGCTCTTTGGTTTGGTTTAGTTCGTCGCTCTACTGTCATTTTGTACTCACTGTAGGATAATTAGACCAAGACCTACAGTTTAACGTGGATTCCGAATCGCTAACAAACATCCATGCCACCGCCAGGATTCGAACCTGAAGCCTGTGGTACCAAAAAACAGAGCACTAGCCAATTACCCGTCAGGCTGCCCGCTGTAATTCATCTGCACTGAATGGCCAAGATCACCTTTACATGGGACACAAGTCGCCATGCAAGAAAAAAAAAAGGAAACCAGATACTGCAATGTTAATGAGTCAAAATGTCTATGTTAATAGTTATTTCTTATTGAATTAATCAATAAATAACTATCAACAAAGTCAAAATTTTGTTGGTGCTAGTCAGACATATGCAATACAAAATAATTTAAAAATGTTCAAGGTACTGTGATTTTTTTTTTTATATTATATAATTAAAAATTTAAATTGTGTTTTAATTGCCGCATGTGCCACATTTTTTAATCCATCTGATTTGGTTGTTTGTCAAATTTCTTCACAATTGTTGGTCGAATTAAACATGAATAATATAAAAAAAAAATTTTTCTAAGTCAATTTCTACTTTTTTTCACTATATTGCAGAAAGTCCTTTATAAATAATTTCCATTCCTTTTTTTAAGTTTATCTGGCGCCATCTATTGGTAGATATATGCAACTTACATGTAAAAAAAGCTAAAATTAATTAAATTTAATTAATGAATCAATATTTGAAAAAACTGTATTGACATCAAGTTTCCTCCACTACAGGTTCAAAAAAAAAATGTATTTGAACTTGAGTGGAGGAATAAAAAATATTTTATTAACGATTGAAAATTTGAACAAGATATATATAAGGAGAGTGTGAGCTAATAGAAGGAATTGAAAAAAATAGAATGATTCAGCCATAGGTGGGTCACCTTGGGTATATAATATCCATATACAACTAAAGAAGATGAGCCTCTGAAGAAATCATGTGCCTTATGCCTCCATGACATTTCTAGAATTTGGTAAACTGAAACATGGCAACATATGCCTTTCGCCATTTTTAATGTATAATTAGATGGCATAAATAACATACACATTTTTTCAACTTTTTGAATTCATTTCCTTAAAAAGCATTTCATAGTTTTTTAATTAATACTCTGTGTGTGTGTGTGTATATATATAATTTCTCTTTAAAGCATTATTTATAAATGATCTCAGTTCTTTTAAAATGTAACTAGAAAAAGAGTAAATTCATAAAACTGATTGCATATTTCATTCTAATTTCTGATACATTGCATATATTTGAAATTTTTAACATTTTTTGCCAAAAAGATGAAGTGCAATTATTTTCTTGGAATAGCATTTTTAAATGCTTAAAATAAAAGTAAATTAGTTACAGAAAAAAGAAAAAATTTGAAATTCACTTTTGATGCATCAAATAAAACATACATTATAAAATGAAATTTTCAGTTTTCTTATTAAAAACTTACTACTACATCAGCACAAATATAGTTATTTTTCTCAAACATTTCACTGCTATGGAAAATTTGACAAGACAATACACATTAGATACACATTCAATTTCAATATCTTCTCTTCTGCTTCCACAAGAACTGACAGTTTAAAAAAAAAAAAAAAAAAAAAAAAAACTGCAATTTATTGTATCTATTATATACCTTTAAATAAAACAGTTTAGAAAGTTTTTTTTTTATTAATGTGTTTAATTTTCTACCCAGTGAAAAGAAAAAAAAAATTTTCCTTCAAGATCATATATCCCCTGAATCATGCTGGTGGGCAACAAACAAGTAATTTGTTTTTGATCATTAAGAGCCTGTGTCTTAACAATTGGCTTGTCATTAAGAATCGAAGACAAAAATAATTAAAAGTTGTACCATATATATATATATATGGTACATATAACATATATACACACGCACACGTATATGTGTGTGTGTATGTATGTATATAACACACACACAAACTGTGTGAGTGGTCAATTAAATTTTAAGCTCTATATATACATTTATTTTAAAGTACAAATTCACATTTTTAAATATAATATAATATAATTGCATTTGCTTAGTAATATCATAAAAATCTGGTTTGTTAACTTTTGTTAATGCAAATAGAAGTGGTTTTAATAAAGAATCTCCTAATGTGCTACTAGGATGTGAAACCACACTAATAACCGAGGAGCTCAACATCATAAATGCACCAGCTTGAAAGATAACTGCTTCTTTTTTAACATTCAGAAATATGTTTCCTTCAAAATACTCTGTGTGCATGCTCTTTAGAGCTGATGTATTTATGATGTTGAATTCCCCAGACACAGCGATCAATAAAGATCTTGCACTTAGATGACATATTATCACACACTCACAAGTGTTTTTTTGGCCTAGTAATTGCAAGAATTTTGGCATAAATACCACACTTAGTGAACGAAAAAAAAATTACTTTCCCCAAAATGTGTATTCAAGACAAATATAACAACTTTGATTTTAAATATTTATACAAGTTGTTTTTATAAAAACAGAGTATTGAAATTTTTTTTTATTTAGAAGTTTAGTGACACAAATGAATAGAAATTTCAAATAAAAATTTATTTTTGACACACTTTGTCACTACAAACACAAAAATTTGCAAACATCTACAGGTGAGAAATAAGTTTATGAAAACAATATAAATGTACAAATATTAATGATTTTGGAAAAGAATTTTGCATTAGAAATTATGATTAGCAGCTTTGTTATAATCTCGTAAAAGGTAGATTAAAAATTAAATCTAAAACTTGCAAATGAGTTATTTGAATTGCCTGATAAATTTAGCATTATTTATACTTCAAATAATACAGAAGTTTTAATAATTCATTTTAAAAATTATTATTAATTTTATTAAACTGCATATGAAAAGACACTTTCATCATAAATGCTATTGTATGAGAAACATGGAAATGATTAATTAAAAAAAAAATGCAATAACTTTTTTATAATTTTACCAATTTTAAAAGCAAATGAAAGTACAATTATAAAATCATATTGTACATCAAATCCAAAGGTTCAAAACATATAATTACTATTGTGAAATATTCTTCTAAATATAAGCAAAAAATCATCTAATACATATATGTATTAGAAGAAACATAAAAGCTGCATGAAAAAAATTTTATTCAATACCAAACAAATTTTGAAAAAGGGTTCTTCACAAGTATACTGAAATTATATTATTAGTCTTCAAAATTGGGAAGTTAATTAGATCAACACTTAACCACAATTTTTATGTGGATAATAAAACAGAATTAAGTATTAACTACTTTAAAAAAAAGTATATGTAATGAAGAAACAAAGATGTAGTAATTTACTGGAACAATAATCATAATAGAAATGAGAATGAAGTGTACAATGATAAAACACTGCTCATGACATCAGCTTTAACGTCGAGAGTAACTGCTGCCTACAAGTACAAAAAAAAATTATGTAATAAAAAATAAATAAGTTTAAAAAATATTAAATACACATTAATAAATCAATTTTATGTAAATTATAGATTTCAATGGGAAATAATTCTAAAAATAACAGCATTTATAATTTATATTTTAATGGTCTGGCCTGGCAAACTAATTTGTTATTAATATTATTTGCTTTTGTGAAAATTATAATTGACATATATAGACATTTAAATTTTTCTTTCAATTTCCAATTACTGATGAGAAATGTGTTATTCAAGCAAGAACTAACAAAACACAGATGAAAATTATAATTGACATACATAGGCATTTAAATTTTTCTTTCAATTTCCAATTACTGATAAGAAACGTGTTATTCAAGCAAGAAATAACAAAACACAGATGAAAATTATAATTGACATATATAGGCATTTAAATTTTTCTTTCAATTTCCAATTACTGATGAGAAACATGCTATTCAAGCAAGAAATAACAAAACACAGATTTATTCAAAATGTTAATGAAAGAATTTAAAATTTTAATTTTATTTAGGTATTTTTCTCATATGTAATTTGCAAGCAGAAACTAAGAAATGGTTGAATTAATTTTGCTTCTTCTCTATTTATTAGTTAGCATTTTACTATATTATTATTATTATTATTATTACAGTACAGCATTCAGTGTTCTGTCTAAGATTCGTTATCAATTGTAGAAATAATATTAAAATTGGAATTAGAAAAAAGTACTTGAAACAAACTAGCCATTTAGATTGTACATTAGATTTATTGAGTATCAGATACAATATTAATGAATCTATCATTTAAAGAGACAATCAACATTTTAAGTCCATCCCATTTTGGATTTCTAGATAACTTGTTCTAAAGTAGATTCTAAAAGTAGATTTCTAACTTATACATTTATAAATTATTTGGATACTGCTAATCATATAAACAGAGAAAAATTTCCTCACTATAAGCATAAATATAAAAATCCAGCATGAAACTAAATGCAATTTAAAATAACCTTTAAAAATTTTAATGAAAAAACCAATAGAAAAACAATTGAGCCTTTAAAATCACACTAAAGACAAAACAAATTAACAGATTTTCCATAAACAATTATTGTAAATAACATAAAAGAAATGTAATTAACAGATGGGCAATTAGAGTCAGGTAGTTTTGAAGGAGGTTTAAAAATTTGACAACCGACTCTTTTATATAAAAAAAATTTCTCCAAAATACTTGGTATTGATGTAAAAATTAAATGTTAAGAAGGCAGTTTAATAGTATCTTTCAATTATACAATCAGTAGAAAAGGCAGTTACTGCTTTAGAAGTAAACCAATTAAATGTCAAGACTTTCCTCAACACTCACTCATAGTAGTTATTCTACTACTAAAAAAGATTTAAGGTATTACAAATAAAGCTTCTTTATTTTTAAAATATAAATTATATTTTGCTTATCTTAAGCTATTCTATAATACTATTTGGCTGTTAATTTTGTACTGTTATTTCTATATGAACAAACTTAAAGTACAAGATACTCTTTAATTTAGTATAAATATACACAAAACAAAGTTGCAAAAATATATTTTGCTATTTAAAAATTACTTTTATGGATATACAATTTTAATTAAAGCCATTGAATTTATTTCATGAATTCTTTTGGATTTATGAATAAAGATTCTTGTGTTAAATGTTAAGGCAATTCAATTATATCCTTCAATTATACAATCAGCAGCAAGACTGTTACAGCTTTAGCTGCAAAGCAATTAAATGTTGAGACTTTCCTCAACACTGAGCTTTATAAAAAACTATCTTGGATCAAAAATGGAAGATCTTATGGTAGCTATTCTACTATTAAATAAGATTTAAGGTATTATAAATATAGCTTCTTTGTGCTTAAAATATACTGAAAATATCTGAGTCGGGAGTCAGTTTTTTGCTGATTCATAATTATTTGGTTATAGTCATTGTTTTAATTTACTATAAATTAGACTTTTCATCACCTAAATTAAAACTTGACCTCATTAAAAAAAATTTTTTGAAACAGCAAATTTTTTTTTTTAAAACATGCAAACATTTTAATGAACTTTGCTTAAAATTAATTTTGTTATAAATTGGTGAAATTAATTTTTAATTAAAAAGGAAAAAACGGTAAGAGAAAATGGATGACAGCATTAGTTTAAAAATTCATTCTTAAAAAGATTTATATGTGTTTAAGTGAACAATACTTACTAATATTTAGATTATTCATTAGTATAAAATTAAGATAACATAGTTTTAAAACTTAGTATAAAAGTTATAATTTCTTAAATAAAATAAAATATAAGAAGTTGATATTCAGAAGACATAATTTTATAAAATAGATTTATCCATTAACAAAGCCCAGCTGTATTTTCCTATGCTGTCTTTATAAGTAAAAATAGAAATTTCTAAAAAATTATGATCCAATATTTGAAAATAAATGTAGAATTTACAATAAAGTAACTGGGCATAATTTACTTGGTAAAGTTAAAAAATTAATTATATATACAAAATAAAAAGCTTTAAAAAAATTGCTTTTAGTCCATAGATGACTCATTTATTATTAACAGATTGCTTTTTTCTAATCAAATAAATATATCTAGTGAACTACAATTGATACTCGAATTGCCAATGGACAAGCTATCACCATTATGCTAAATAGACTTTGGATCAAAGGTTGGTGGAAACGCATTAGCAAGTTGTATGCAAAAGTTATTTTTACTTATAAAGGGAAGATTATATTATTAATTACATTAAATTTTTAATCTTTTGTATCAAATATGTAATGTTTAAAAAAAACAGACAAAATCCAAAAGTTATTCCTTTGATATTAAGCCAATATAATAATATATATTATATAACATTTTAAAATATTATAATAAAATAAACTCTACCAAATCTTTTACTACTATAATTATATGATAAAATAGAAGGGAATTAGAAAAAAAAAAAGCATGAAACTCTCAAGATTAAGAGGAATTAAGATTATTAAAAAGAATTAAGATTATTAAGAGGAATTAGATTAAGGATTGATCTTAGGAAACTCTTAAGTTGGCTGTCCATGAACTTAAGACATAATGATGAGAGTAAAAACAAATAAATCACTAATTAAAAAAATTTTTAAATACCAAATTTATGATAAAAGAATACAGTAGAACTTCATTTTATGTCATTTATTCCAAAAATTTGAAAGTTTCTTAATAAAGTGGCAACTTTGATAAAGCCACCGGTAATATCTCTTCAGTATTAACAGGCTCCGACAGACATGCTATTGTACTTAGAACCGTTATCATTCGTTGCATAAGTAACTTATTTTTTAAATAAATCTTTACAAATAAGTAATAAATTGGTACCAATATATTTTAACAGTAAACACATATAAACAGGATATTAATTTATTTAAACTTTTTTTGTTTTTCTAAATCCTTCCTGATTATTATAGCAAAAAAATAAATAATTCATGAATATGAGCTTACTGCCTCCATATCTGCTGCCACTTTCACTGCGACTGCTGCTTTTCTGGAAGAAAAAAAAAAGATGTCAAACATAAAATTATATTTTTAATTTAAAATGAAGTAGTCTGACTAAATAGTACTACTAAAATGATTCATAAAACATTAACTAATAATGCAAATGTAATTAAAACTAAATAAATCAATAAGAGAAAAAAGTAAAGTATTTATTACAAACAAGAAATCCAGTAGTTATGTTTTATGGCACATGGGCCAGTTTTCACTTTTAATCAAGTTGTGCTAAATAATGAACAATATTCCCGGAAATTAAAAAATGCAACAAGATGTGATGATCATACAATGAATCCAAACTGCATTTAATTATAAAAGTGCTTTAGATTACAGTTTGAAAAAAAAACCAATAACAAATGTAAACTTTAACTAAATAAGTTACTTAAATGGAGTATAATGCACATTGCAAGCTTAGAAATTTTCAGATGTAATTGAACTCAATTAAAAACTCTAAACCATCAATCTGTGGAAGACAATGGTTCAGATGCAAGATTGGCACTTGTAGCAGATTCAACGTATTTTGAGAAAGTAGTTTAAGCTTTTGGAGAGGAGGGGCAATTACTCCAGTAATACTGCTATCAGACATTGCAAAAAATGAACAAAAAATTAGACAGACAAAAAATGAAATTTAACTGTTATGCTGCCTGTAGTTATTGGTTTGTCCTTTGTTATTTCAGCCAAGTAGAAGCTGCTCGAGATACTATCTTTCTGGTTTAAGGTTAAGACAAACTACAAGTTATTTTTATTTTCTGTATTCTCTCTAGCTATCACTGATGACAACTTTTAGAGTTTAAAAAAAGGTAATTGCTAACAATGTACACATTTTCATGATTTATATTTTGTGTATGAAATTGTGTACCAAAAAAAGCAAAATTGCAAGTTATTTTTCCACAAGTATCTTTTGAATGTTTGTATGGTTGGCATTCAATGAATATATTCACTAAAATAAGGTATGCCTCAGGTGTGTGTGTGTGTGTGTATATATATATATATATGTGTGTGTGTGTGTGTGTGTGTGTGTGTGTGTGTGTATATATACACACATATAAAGAATATATGGCCATAAGTGACAGTTAATGTGACTAGCTTTTATCCTTTTAAGTAGATAAGTCCTAAAAATTTGATATATGAAATTGAAAATTGTTAATTCTTTTATACCAATGAATTAATTACTTGATAATTCTACAATTTCAAAATTAGATAGTAAATAAGGTTCAGATATAACATTGTTACAAGAATTTAATGTACTTTGAAAACTGATTGAAATAACGTAATGGAGAAATTAGCACATTTTTAATAAAGCTTTTGCTTCTCAGGGAAGTTAAAATCTGTAAAAAAAATTAAATCCAATGGGCTTTAATTCACCACTAATAGACATTCTTTATCCGTCAATAAACATTCTTCTTGCTATTTTATTACCTTATTTGTTGTTTCTTATTACTAATTGTGATGTGGCAGTAATAGTAAATAGAAAGTTCCCTTTCTTTAAAGTAAACCCTTACAAATTGTCCAAATGGTAACCAATTATTGCATATGATTGCGTCAAACATCGTAACTTGAGTTATCTGTCGAATCATAGTAATTAAGACCTTCACCAAACAAAAGAAATTAGAGAGAACAGAACTCAAAAAATAGCAAAAAGATTTCAGATCAGATATCTAACCACTTACCATGAAGCCCAATGAGGCAAATCAAATCTTTACAATAATAATAGTATGGACTTTAACAATCAGGATTATTTCCTTAAATTAGTTCCACTCTAGAAGTGACTTATCACTGAAATTGAAAGCAATTCTAACTTCGAGAGGCTGGTAACTGTTAATGAATTTAAACACTTAGAAACTGAGATATATCGCCCTTCTAACAGAAGCACAGGCCAAAGAGATGTGTTATCCCCACAAAAACTGCAATTCTGCCTGAATTGAATTGCCAGAATGCCTCTTTTCTGAAACATGACATGGCAAACATGTGGGTCAGAAAATTAACAAAGAAATGCACTGCAAGTGATTTACAAATGATAATTGCATTACATTTCTAAGTTTCCAAAAGCAATCAATAACTTTAAAGAGAATCATAAGTCAAAGTTTGCTAACATACAAAAAATACTTTAAAGGGATTTTGAAGAAATTATACAGGCAAAATAACTAAAGGCTATATATATTATTACTATATAAATATATAAATTTAAGTATTATTTATATATATAGCCTTCAATTTTATATAACAAATAAATAATATAAATGAAATAACACATTTATTTAGCTTATATATATTAATAATAACTTCAAACTATAAAGTATACCTAAATTTTAAAAGTTAGCAATAGTTAGTTAATAAGACACAGCAATTAAACACTGCAATACTAATTATTTGTGATGAGGGGATACTAATATATGGCAATACTAATTATTTGTGATGAGGGGAAAAAAAATGCAAAAAAAGTTGAGGAGAAAACAGGCCTTCAATTAAAAAATGGCTGTCTTGAGGGATAAAAGTAGAAAAATAATTTCTTATAATTATCCTTTCTTAATAAATTATAGTAATTATTCTTACTTCTTATTAATTATCCTTACTTAATAAAAATTATATTTAAACTGATTTAACGAGTAGAAAGACCATTCCTCTACAAATAAGTTATATGAGCTAAACAAATACAGATTTTTCGAAATAAAAAATTGTCTGTTCTGGGCCTTTAACTATTTTATAAAACAGTTAATTTCTTTACAAAAAAAGGTTCACTACGATTGTAGCAAAAAAAAAAAAAAAATTCATGACTAAAATCATTTATTGTATTTATTAGAATAGAAAAACAAGCTCTTACTGGAGGTTCTTCATCAAGTATTATGCTTGTTATGTTTTCCCCACGGAAAATAGCAGTTCCAATGACTTTTTTCCCTTCTACTTCAGGTTTACGGTGGGGCTTGTACTTCCTGTATTCAGTACAATCAGTCAGCACAATATTCATGTGGTGGTCATAAGCAGATAATGTACCAATAAATGTGCGACAATCACGCAAAATAATTCTCATTCTATAATTAATTAATTGTAGCATCTGGTTGGATCTTCCCACAGTCTAAAAAGGAAGAAAATTAAAATAAGTTACATTATTTACATAAAAGTATAAGCAAATATGTAAATTATTTTATACATTAAAACATTCACTCTTTTACATTCCTTACAAATAGTATGTTTCAGATTAAAAACTAGCAATCTTGAAAGACGTTCTACTGGTATTTAAAAAAATTTATTGTTATTTTCAAGTCATTGGTTCCAAAAAGTTTTGATTATTGATAACCTTGAAGAATCTATATTTCTACGAAGTTTTATTTTCTTTTTACAAGGGTACCATTAAGCATAGTTTGAACCTATTGTTATAAGCATTGCCAGTTATTCTGCTCAAGAGGCTGTGACATTTCTTGGAATCAACAATAAAATTGATTACTTATTTTCTCTTACACAGTAAAAATTATTACTAAAATAATTAAAATTGGCATTTCAACTTTAGTTACATTTCCTATTAATTATAATCGAATACAACCTATTGAGCTTTCTCAAATGGTTACACTTCATTTCCTCGAGCTCCTTCTCAAGACAAAATCTTGGTGTACGCCTGAAAAATCCATAAAAGAAATATCTATCTCTACATTACTTTTCCCATCATTCAAATAAAATAAGTAAATTTTTATTTTAATTGCATTATTATTGAATGTACTACTCATTTTAATTTGTAAAACATTCTATTAGATAGTAATATTTTATTCCAAAATAATGTTTATACATTTTAGAGATTTTATATATATTAAATAGCTATACATATGAATATTCCTGCTTATTAATTAATTTATAAAATTTTATAAGGCAAAATTTTCTATTAAAAATATAAAAATTTTGACAAATAGAAAGCTTTTATCAACATGAACATAAGACTACTAAAATCAACTTATATATAATATACACACATATTTAATGCTTATTAAAATTTATATACAACAAATACTATTATAGTTTTGTTACATCAATTGTGTTTCTAAAAAGCCCCTTATTTTTGTTTTTTAAACTTTTCCTCATATTTTTACTTTAATACATATTAATCAAGAAAAATGCTACAAAATAAAAATTTTATTTTTTGCCTCAGAAAAACACATAAATAAAATAAAATGACCAATGTAAGTCTAAAATAAGTGAATTTTCTTTTTTTTTTCTGTGCTAATACATTTCATTCATAATTTAGTAGAATTTCTCTCCAAATTGTGTATATATCTCTCCTCCCTCTTCTTAACTGATGGACTCAACTTGAGATATAATCGGCTCAATCTAACTATTTTGAAACTTAATTTAAATTTAATAATATAATAAAACTAATAAATATTTTAGTTATTATATTTTGATTCAAATGCAATAAAGCATACAATATTGTGTAAGTACTAAATTTAGTTTGTGATTTTCACCAGCATACTTCCTTAATATTATATGCTGATGATAATCACAAACTGAATTTTATTAAAGCATCACAATTGGTAATAAAAAACAACAAATAAAAAAATAAAATACATTCCTAAAACTTAGGAATTACAGTTAATTGGACTATGTATAAAATGTAATGTAATGTAAAAACAAAAGTTTTTCCTATAAACAATAACTTTATTAATAAATCAATAACTAGTTGTTGAGACATTATTCCTGATAATTTTTATAATTGGATTAATTCAAAACAAAATTAATTTGATATTAGCTAAATTATGATGAATCTTGCAACTACATATATATAGGGACCATATCTATTATAGAATAACACATGGCAGTAATTAGTCATGTATTATAATCAGGCACTTAAATAACATTTGGAAACAAAGATTAATTGATTTAACTAATAGTCTTATTTGGGTCATATTCAAATGATCATACCATCATAAAAGAGAATAGAATATAGAAAAGATTTAATATAATTAACATTTAATAAAATAAATATATAATGAACATAAAAAAGTAAGTTGAAATGCATGAAATAAAATATAAAATCGTTACTGTAATTTGCATTTCACTTAACAGAGCACTAGTTTTTGTTATCCTATATAATTTTCTTCTAAGAGACAAAAAGCAAATGATAAAAGTTCAGGATTCTCCACGTTAATTCTCAACAAATTAAATATGGAGAATCCCATTTAATTTGGGAGAACCACGGAGAATTAGTGTGAAAAGATATCTATGACATAAACTTGCTTAAATAAATATTTTTCGACACCAAAATTTTTTGAGTGTGAGATTATGTAGTAAGAGTAAATACAATAAATGAAGAAGTAAATGAAATTTTCTGAATAAAAAAAGATTAAACTAACCATCTTTAAATTCGATTAAGAAATTTAATATAGTAAAATATATCCGATATTAAATTTTTGGCGTAGGAAAATGTGAAAAATAAAGACCGGTAAGTAAATCACTTATGAGTTTACTTCACTTCAACAACGCCAGAATGACCAACAACTGTTGCCATATGTGTCTGTGTAAGAGTCAATGCATTCCCTTTCTTCTAATAGTTATATAAGAATGAAAACAAGCAATATAAAAAAAAAAAAAAAATTTAAAGTCAATTCCTACTTTTTTTCACTATATTGCAAAGTCCTCCATAAATAATATTCATTCATTCTTTTAAGATTATCTGGCGCCATCTATTGCTAGATATATGCCACTTAGATCTAAAAAAAAATTTAATTAATTAATTAAATTTATTTAATTAACTAATATTTGAAAAAACTATATTAACATCAAGTGTCCTCCACTACAAGTTCAAAAAAAAGTATTTGAACTTGAGTGAACAAATGAAAAGTATTTTATGAACGATTGAAAATTTCAACAAGATATACATAGGGAGAGTGTGAGCTAATAGAAGGAATTGAATAATCGCAAAAACCCCGAGCATCATTTTTAATCTCCACATTTATACTTCCTTCTTTTTAAAGCAATAAAAAATCAAAACAAAAAAAGCAAATTTATTATTTCATCTATTGATAAAGCCCCCAACATTTAAATTTAATACAAATAATCTTAAAATTAAAAATAATAAATGACGAATATTACATTTATCATTCCAAATTTTAATACATTTTTAAACCCAAGATAAATTTATAGGGTTTACTAATTAAGGGCTTGGATCAATTTGCTTTACAAACTGCTGGTTTTCTAAACAAAGATAGCTAGGAATAGCAGAGAGAAACAGGAAGTAACTATCACAGGGGCAATATCGCTCACCACAAATTCAGTGAGGCCCTATATATATATATATATATGTATGGCCCTATATATATATATATATATGTATGGCCCTATATATGTGTGTGTGTGTGTGTGTATATATATATATTGGAACAATTTAAAATAATTAAATTCTTCAAATTTTTATTTTTTTTAATATTTTTATTTTTCAAGCCGGAAAGTTATTTATCTAATTATAGTTGATTCCTAAATAGTGATCTGCCAGCCTGTATGGTCCACAGAAACTTCAAAAAATTCGTGCAGCCTAGTATATTGGATCTTTGGTGACTTCTTCGTATAACTGATTAATTTAATTGTCATAGACATTTTCATCTGCAAAAGTTATACTTTATGGCGCATACAAAAAACAAAACAAAAAAAAAGAAGAGAAATTTTGCAGAGGCAGCTAAACATTTATTGAAATAAAGTTCACCGCTAAATAATTCACCTCTTTTAACTCAATTCACAAAAAATAACTAGGCATTTAAGGTTTGTATTTGCAAACTTATTAAGAATTTAATTATTTTTTTTTATACTGCAGCTGCTGCTACATAAACGACAAACATTCATCTATTCATATCATTTTTTTAATAATAATTTCGTTGGAAAAGAATTTTTAATCCTTATATTTTATAATATGAATACATTTCATTTAATGTATCATATTAGTAAGAATATTAGATTCCATTATTTTGCAATTAAATAGATAAATTTAGAAAAAATTAAAAATAATTTACATGATAAGTAACCTTAAGTCAAAAATTAGTATATAATTTAGAAAAATGTAATATATGATAATAATAATTACTTTTTTTTTTTTTTTTTTTTTTATCTTTTGTGTTTGTTTATGTATTAGTTTAACTTATCGTATTTAAACTGACGAGTTTTTTTTTTTTTTTTTTTTTTTTTTTTTTTTTTGCTTTAACACAGATGATCATCACTACATATTCAAAGAAAGTTTTCTTATTTTATAGTTCCACGTTCAACATATAAAATCTAGACGAGTCTGAAAAACATTTTAGATTAAATGTAATCGTTGTCATGAAATTTAAATTAAACTCTTCTTATAAAGTGTATTATTCTCTGATAATACGAAACACAAGAACTAATTTATCGAGTATGTCTTTTGTAATCTTATGTAAGTTGAGATGTCTTTTTCACATTATCGAAACCTGTAACGGAAATGTAGAATTACTGTGGCCTCGTCCAAATTTGGTGCATGACCATTATCTGAAACATGACAAATAAAAAGAGCAGTTTTATTTCAACAATTATTACAATTTTACAAAGGCTGGAATAAAACTAAATAGAAATTAGTTATGGCACTTAAATAAGCTTGATTGTTTTTACTGTCTGCCATGATGATTGATTTCCTAAAGAAAAGAAGCTCAGAGAGAAGGATTTAAATTTTTTCTATCACTGGATTTACGGATTGAAAACATATTTGAGAAAGCATAACAAGTCATGAAGGATATAGAATCAGTGCTCGTGCTTGTGTTACTTACGAATAGTGGAGCAACAACAACTGATGAAAAATTGATGGAACATTACACTGAAGTGACAAAAGTCATGGGATAGCAATATGCAAATTTTCAGATGGCAGTAGCATCGCGTAGAACAGGTATAAAGGCGCAGTGCTTCCGCAGAGCTTTCATTTCTGTTCAAATTATTCATGTGAAAAGGTTTTGACGTGATGATGACCGCACGATGGGAATTAACAGACTTTGAACGCGGAATGTTAGTTGGAGCTAGACGCATGGGTCATGCCATTTCGGAAATCGTTAGCGAATTCAACATTCCCAGATCCACTGTGTCAAGAGTGTGCCGAGAGTATGAAATTTCAGGCATAACATCCCACCATGGACAGCGCAGTGGTCGACCGCCTGCACTTAAAGACCGAGACCGGCGACGTCTGCAAAGAGTCGTAAATTCTAACAGACCAGCAACACTGCGTCAAATAACCGCAGAAATCAATGTGGGACGTACAAGGGACTTGTTTGTTAGAACTGTGTGGAGAAATTTGGCTTTCTTTGGCTATTCCAGCAGAAGACCGACTCGAGTGCCTTTACTGACAGAACGACATCGCTTGCAGCGACTCTCGTGGGCACGTGAGCATATCGGTTGGTCCCTAGATGAATGGAAAACCGTGGCCTGGTCCGATGAGTCACGATTTTAGTTGGTAAGAGCTGATGGTAGGGTTCGAGTGTGGCGCAGACCCCACGAAGCCATGGACCCAAACTGTCAGCAAGGCACTGTTCAAGCTGGTGGTGGCTCCGTAATGGTGTGGGCTGTTTTTTCATGGCATGGACTTGGTCCTCTGGTGCGACTGGACCGAACATTGACTGGAAATGCTTATGTTCAGCTACTTGGAGATCACTTGCAGCCATTCATGGACTTCATGTACCCAAACAACAATGGGATTTTTATGGATGACAATGCGCCATGTCACTGGGCCACAACTGTTCGCGATTGGTTTGAAGAACATTCTGGACAATTCCAACGAATGATCTGGCCACCTAGATCGCCCGACATGAATCCCATCGAGCATTTATGGGACATCATCGAGAGGTCTGTTCGTGCCCAAAATCCTGCACCATCAACGCTTTCACAATTATGGACGTCTATCGAGACAGCATGGCTCAATATTCCTGCAGAAGACTTCCAACGACTTGTTGAGTCCATGCCACGTCGAGTTGCTGCACTTCGCCGGGCGAAAGGAGGGCCGACACGATATTAAGAGGTATCCCATGACTTTTGTCACTTCAGTGTATTCTGTATGAAAAAATAGCTACTAATGAAAAAAATTGAGGAAATAATTGATAGCGTAATAAAGTAGGAGAAAATAAATATTCATGAAATAATTGATAGAATAATGGAGGATATAAAAAGAATGACGAAGAAGAATGTGATAAAATAATGTAGGTTATAAATATATAATTTTCCACATAATCTTGAATGTAATGGAGAAGATTAAGCCCTCGGTTAAGCCAAGCTTATGATTGTGTATGAATTGGTCTTAAAAAAATATTTTAAAAGACTTAAATAGGTTACAGCATCCACATGGTGAGCTAAAATATTTAAGTCCAAGAATTCAAAATAAGCCTATCAACTTTTTAGCATTTAAAGTTAAAGATGGCATCACTCGTGAACTTCAAAAAGCCCCCTTTTTTCATGAATTTTGAAAACAACATATGATGAATCAAAAGGTAACCAGTTGAATGAGGCTTACATATTCGTAAAAATAAATAATTACAATATATGAAACAAAAATTTTTATCTCTTTTAGGAAAATAAAAGATAAATCCTCTAAAGTCCTTGACTAAGAAATTGTGTAGCCGCTGCACGAGAAATAATTTGGGTTTAGCATAATGTCTTGGATACCCCGTACTCATACAACTTCAATGAATGGGGGATATAACCTGTATGCATGTATAATAAAAAATACCGAAAAAGAAGTACTCGAACAAGTGATTCAAAAGTTTTCGACTCCTACCAGCATATTTCAGAAAGCATAACGTCATAAAGGATCCAGAATCCATACTCATACTTGTGTTATTAATGAACAGTGGTTAAGGCAAGGAACTGTAGATGAAACAATTGTTAAAAAATGGAAGATGAAAAGATTTTCTGGGGCAAAGTTATTCATGGAATCATGAATGCACACTTATAATATGTAATCTCGGTTTCCTAGAAAACTCATCATCAATTGCGCAACAGTCCTATGGTGGGCTAAGGAAGTCGGTCTAATAGCAGATTTCGAGACAGGTGATGTTTCTTTACGGGGTAGGGTTATCAGACCTACGTCCAACTCTGTACAGTCATATTAGACCAGAACCTACAGTTTAAAGTGGATTCCGAACTAATACAAACATCCATGGAACTGCCGGAACTCGAACCCG
The DNA here is from genome assembly GCA_021605075.1 of Caerostris darwini. Lineage (NCBI taxonomy): Eukaryota > Metazoa > Arthropoda > Arachnida > Araneae > Araneidae > Caerostris > Caerostris darwini. The sequence goes on from BPLQ01004374.1 coordinate 194,831, forward strand.
AAACCTGTGGCACCGACAGCCAGAGAGCTTGTCACTCGGCCATCAAGCCCCACAAATATATGTGGTATACACTAGGTCTCGACCCTGGATCTCCGCGTGTTAGGTGGAGGTAAGAACCATTATACCACGAGTACGGTCTTCCTAGAAAGAAGATATTGCTATATGCATAGCAATAGTTGGAATTTCGTACCAATTATAGAATTCTTGTCAAAATATATCATGATATATGAATTGTTCTAGCATCCATACGGTATAGTAAAAGTCCAAAAATTCAAAATGAGCCTTGTCACCTTGTTAGTACCTTAAGTTAAAGATAACATCACTCGGGAACTTCAAAATGTCCCATTTCTCTTTTCATTGCTTTTGGATACAACCCATGGGTTCTCTACAGAAGCCAAATGTATGAAGTTTATAGATGTGAGAAGGTTGTGAACCACAGAACATAAAAATTTATTGAATTAAAAAATTGTTAATTATTTATTATTATTAAAGTAAATTATCAAAGGGTTTTGAAGAAATGCTTTCAAAAGAAAGATTTGGATCAAAATCTGGGTTAAGTTGATGCACCAGTTATGAGTGCGCATGAAATGATGTTCAGCAACGTATAATTCAAAAGCTACTCATGCTCACTTTATATATTATGCGGCCCATAATATGAATTGAATTTTAAAAGATGCCATTGAGGGAAACAAAAAATGTCTAGTCCAAATACATGTTGTTATTTTTGTCATAGTATTGTTCGCTGGAAAGAACTGAAAACAATGTACCAAAGTAGATAGTGTAACACGAAAATAATATTTAAAAAATTAAACCCAACTATTCAAAAAGCGAGAAAAGGAATGAGGAAAATTCAACGAAAGAAAAAATTGGCCGGCATGTTCAGTCACTTCAGTGAAAAAGACAAAACTTCTTGTCTAATCGTCGCAGAAAACCCTCTCTTCTTCTCCAAAAACATCCTTTAAAAAAACCGTCAGGAGGATGTTCAACTTCCCTCACTTTTCCTTGAAGTCGAACACTTCCTCAGTCTATGGTCCATCACCAATCCGATACTCATCAAGTAGTCCATACCCTGTCAGTAATTGTTTCGACCTGTGAAGGTCGAACATACACTCGGTAATTTCCTGATGTCTCATTATCCATGCCACTGATAATCTGTTGTCATACTTGAGTAAAAAATTTTGTTCTTATTAGTACAAAACACTCATGTAATATAAATATCCACAATGCTGCTTATCTGCTATCACAGTTAAGTGATGGGTTGTTACTATTTACTTGTTAAAGAATATACATTCCTGTGTCCTAGGAACGAAATGCTACAACTCATCTCATAGGAAAAATGCTACATTAACCTTTATTACCCATGGGGTTTTCTCTAGTTTCGCCTCTGCCGAGAATTGTCGCAGTAGCCTTTGTATCACAGGCTCCAGGTTTTAATCCCGCAGTGGCATGGATGTTTGTTAGTAGTTGGGAATCCACTTTAAACTGTAAGTCCCGGTATGTTTAGCCCCCGTGTGCACATGATGACCGTAGAGCGACAAACCAATCTGTCGAGAATTGTAGGTTCCCATGTAGGCTCCATAAGGTATATATATATATATGTGTGTGTGTGTGTGTGTATTTGATAAACAAGGTGGTTGGAAGTCTTTTTGTTGTAATCGAAGAGGAGAGAAGAAATATTGGCTGTAAAATGCGAGTATAATGCAACACCCTAACCCACGCTTAAGAGAAGCTGAATCTGCTATACAGTTGTATACTATTGGCTTCAGATAACGATTTACTTTGTTAACGACGTATGGTTGTAATGCAACAATCTCCTTTTTAACAGCACAGACTTTGGTTAGTGATTCTTTATTAAATTATTTTTTTTTCTGCAAAATGGCTATGAAATGTAATTCAAACGAATTTAAAGGTGTATTAAATTGTAGATCTATTTAGAGAAAAATACATGTAGTTTTTAAAAATATATTTAAAAAATGACACGTGTAAACAGCCTAGACTTGCTTTTTACAAGTTGATGTGTTTAAAAGATTTTAGAGCCACTCTAAATGGAGATTAGAGAATTAAAGATTGATAATTAAACATTGATTTTATAAGCAGTTCATTTTGTTATTGTTGACTTTTTTTATAGTAACTATAAAAAATAAATAGTATTCCTCATATTTTAAGGATATTTTAAAGTTTTATCTGTATTTTTGATACTTGAAATACCGTACTTTAATACTTTTTTTTATGCTTTTCCAGTTCACAAGTCCCTTTATTCATTATTCGCCAGATTTTCCTTTTAAAGTTCGCCCCTGCACCTATAGGCCTTTCCATTGGCAGGGATGATGCTGGAACTTAATCAAATGGAAAAAAATGCTATTTTTTTGTGGTAAATAAAAAAAAAGATCAATTTCACTCATACAGACGGCAATTTCCCCACAATGTGTGCTTATAATACTATCCACAACCAAAACCTATTCTGTTTCCATTAGGACGAGTCCTCCCATCAATAAATAAGCGAGCGCAGATAACTTCACAAGTCTTAGCCGACTTAATAAAATGTCGCTCTTGATCCTTTGCGAAGTTTCGTAAGGCCCCGCCAATTAAAATACGCACAAAGATATCTCATTCTTATTCTCAGTTTCGTATCATATTTCCCTGGAAATTGGTCCTGTTTGAACAGATCGGATTCGTATCCAGTAAGGGTTAATGTTGCATCGTGATTGGTGTTAGATCATGGGCTGAGAAAGTGTCTACTACAAGGAGAAGTGAGGGAAGCTGACCCGCTCTTGACAGATTTTCTTAAAAGGAGGTTTTTTAGAGAAGAAGGAGAGTTCTGAGACGAGTCGATACGAAGTGTTGTTTCTGAATAGGCGGGAGTTCCTCCTGTTTCCATTGTGAACCCTTTTGGTTTTGTGTATGATGCCATATGGCAATTAGGGTCTGCCACAGACCTTGTGAAATAGATTCGCCGTAGACTCGAGAAATCTCCGTCCTTGAAGTGAACTGCACTTGTGAATCAAATTTAATTCTTTATTTTTCATAATAATTAATAATTAATTCTTTATTTTTCGTAATTTTAATTTGTAAATAACAAATTATAATAATTAGAATTCTGTATATATATAATGATTGTAATTAGAAAAATTAAATTTGTAACATTTTAACTTTTGTAAATTATAAATTATAACAAACCGGAATTCTGTATTTGTATACACATATAGATAGTGCTTGTAAGTAAAAATTAAAATATAAATAAAAATTAAGGTTTTCCCATGAACCTGAAAGAGACCCTCTTCTTGAAGCCATTATAGGTCTAGTATAGGCTGAGACGTTACAACATCATTCCAGCAGACACTCATGAAATACACCACCACAAGACATGAATTATATAATGATTGCAAATAATTTTAGCTTATTACAAAAAATATATTTATCAATACATATTAACACCCCTATCTGCACGACATTACATATCTCTTTCAAATGCGTTTATAAAAAAAGCAATCCTTATTTTTATTTTTCTTAAAGTTATTTTATTGTTACTTTTTCCAAGAGAGGGAAAAGCATCTTCAACTTCGACATTTAATTTGATACACAAAATCAAAAGTTCGTATCTTCGAATGAAATTTCCGTCTTTTAATCCTTTGAATGGAATTTTCCTTTTTTTTAACCCCAAAAAAGATTTCTTTAAAGGAATCTGAAATGAGTTTATCTCTTTTGCTTTTTCGATAGTTTGGAGATAGAAATACATTTTATTTCAGAGATTTTTAGATTTTGATAAGACTTAAAAATCTATTTCTGTTCTCAAAGAAAATTCACGCTTGGAATGTATTTTTAACCAATTTATGGCCTAGTGGTAACGTGTGCATTTAGGGTACTGAAGGACTGAGGGTCAAATAGGTTGGCGTTGTTGATTGCTGTCAACAGGCGGTAACTCCGGCTTACTCGTTCACTTCAGAAAAAACCACACTTCTAGCCAACTCGTCGAAAAATTCTCTCCCTTCTTCACCAAAAAAAAACTCCTTTTAAGACAATCCGTCAAAAGGGGGGTCAACTTCCCTCACTTCTCATTGGAGTAGACACTTTCTCAGCTCATGGACTATCACCAATCACGATGGAACAACTCATGGTATAGTTCATATTCAATCTGTAATTGTTTCGACTTACGAAAGTGGCAGAGACATTCGTTAATTTCCCGAATCGCATTATACATGATGCTGAATATCTGCTGCCAGATTTGACTGACAGTTTGTTCTCATCAGTACAAAACACTAATTGCATGTAATATGACGTTTTGGATGGCTTGTAATGATGGTCTAGTGGAAGTTTTCTGGAATATTTTCTATTCCCTCATAAATGTTAAAATATTCCTAAAAAACACTTCCAAGAAACCATTTACTACCTCATCGCGAATCAGTGGTTTGTTTGTGGCATGCATAAGTGAGACATAGCCCACTGATGTACCGTACAGCAAATTTAAAAAAATCACACTTTATTTATAAGTCCGAAATTGGAGCAAATAAAAACTCTTGTTTATTAGAATGCTGGTAGGTATGCCATTTTGAGGAAACAAAATGCCATTTAAAAATATTTATAACACGTCATGTATTTTTTTAATATCAGCAACTCTCTTGAAATTTTCATCTTTCAAAGCATGCGTTTATTTTCATAAATTTATTTATTTCGACACATGAAAAAAAAATATACTTCATTAGCAATTTAAATTTGGATGGTTGATTAAAAAAAATTTAGAGTTTCTACAAAGACAAATGAATTTTCTGCATCACAAGTTATTGGCGTTTTTCATAATTAACTCATTTTACACTGATGAGAAACTTTAATTTTTTCTCAATAAGTTAGTGCGGTTTATTAAATAAAAATATTTCACATTTAAAAAAGTTATTAAAATATATTTTAAGCATAAATAATTCTCTTCAAAGTTTCTGCACAAGGTATAACGTCTCATTAAATATGTATGCACCATATTAATTTTCTGTCTTAATTAAGAAATAACTCTTCAAGCATAGTTTATCATATTAATTCAATTTTTTTCTACTCTTTATAATGACATTTAGAATATATTCAGACTGGATTAAATAAATGGCTGTAGTGGTTGTTGTTATCGTATCCCTCATGAAAGGATGTAACAGGGGGCAGCTTCTGTTGTGATGGAGCACCCGTAGGTAGAAGTCTGACTTGGCCCGAGTCGCTAAAGAAGGAGGGGAACTACCCCGCATTGACGGACATAGGACCTTCGACATAGGAGATGGGTATCTTTTTATGGGGTAGGGTTGTCAGCTCTACGCCCAACAGTCATATTGGAGCGGGACTTACGGTTTAAAGTGGATTCGAACCGCTATAAACATCCATGGCACCGCCGGGACTTGAACCCGAATCCTGTGGCGCTGAACGCTATAGCTCTAGTTACTCGGCTACCAATCACCATATATGTAACTAGTTCCATATTAAAGAGAACTAAAATGTGTTACGAATTATGCCTGGCCAGAGCATTACGATATACAAAAAATATACACCAACAATCAACTATAAGATTAATATATTTGCATATAGATAAGAGTTACAGTTAAAATATTTTTAATAAATGGTATCTTTGAGAAATAATATATCTAAGCTTTATTAGGAGAGTAAAATTGGTCCATTCAGAAGCAAGAAGAAGCATTTTAAAATAACTATTTAATTTATGACGATAAAGTAATTTATGACGATTGTAATCTATGAAAGCTCATACTATTCTATAAACGAAATGATTTTGTGACAAAAAAATTTGAAAAAATTGGAAGGTAAAATAATTTTTGATAAGAGAATAATCTGAAAATGTACTTTTCTCAGTCAGTTAAAATTGAAGTCGAATTTGATAATGTTTGAAATGTAATGATTTTTTAATAGTTAAAGATTCTTAATATTTCACATTTGACGCAACAATTTAAATATCAAAGAAACGTTCGTTGGATTTTGCTGTTGTCGTTGAGACTAATCCTCAATGTCCGGCAGCGAGGGACCGACACCCCGTTAGCATCTACTCAAGGATGGATAAAAGGGGGGCAGCTTCTGTTGTGAAGGAGCACCCGTAGGTAGAAGTCTGACTTGGCCCTGAGGCGCTGAATGAGAGCAGTGCTTTTAGGTGGTACTACCCCGCATGTGCGTATCGTGTGGGAAAAAACCCGGAAAACTCTGGTCAGGTAGTCCGACTGATGAGACAAGATGATGAACATCCCAAACGCCATCGAGTCTCTTCGCTTTTGAAACGGAGTCTACAACAATGCCGCCATTGGATTGAATCTCAGGTCTAATACTCACCATCAGCGCACGTCGCCACTGAGCCATGAGTCGGGCCCATAATTTGTTCGATGAGATAAAATAAATATTTTTCACTACAACCTCTCATTGTTCGGAAGTTGAATGTTTGCAATTTTAAATGGTATTTTTATAATATCCCAAACTTATATTGTTCAGAAGAAGTTGGATATTCTAAACAAACAGTTTTATTTAACATGAAAATTTTGTATGAAAGAATTTTTCGCGATAAATCAGAAAATTAAGTGAGGAAAATAATTTTTATTGGTGTCTTAAAATTATTAGATGTACTAAATAATACTGATATAAATTGATATATGATATGCAAAAATTATATGTATTGAAATTGATGTTGTTTTCATATTGTAATCATTTGAAAATTTTAATCATTTTCTCTTCCTGGAATTTTAATGAGAATCACACATATACTAAAATTTTCGTGAAAAACTGTTTGCATTTATTATTTAAATAAATTAAATATTAACAATTAACATATTCTAAATAAAATATTTTTGCTGTTAGAAAATTAGTCAAAATCACGAATCAAAAATTTAAATTCGAATTAAAGCAAAAAAAAAAAAAAAAAAAAAAAAAAAAAATCAAAAGTGAATTTCGATTTATGATGCATAAAACACATTTTTCCAGAATGGGAATTTTACTTTAATTTCAGTTTTCTTTAATTCATAATTACGAATTAATTTTAATAATTATAATTTATTAAACTATTATTTTATTATTATGATTTATTAAACTATTATTTTATAATTATAATTTATTTTACACGCCTTTATTCAAATAAAGAAACAGTTTTTGTTGCTGGAATTATTTTATCGAACAAAAATTATTCAGAAAATATTGCAATTCAAATGAATAAGAACAAACATGTAAAGTTCTTTCACGCTTCAGTAGAAATATGTGTCAAAAATTCTTTTTTAATTCTAATAACGGAAAAAGTAGAGAAACCTCACATACTCTAAGAATATTTCAGAGAAAGAATAAGAACGATTTCGAAAAAAAGTGCAAACGATAATTCGCCTTATAAATTAGAACAAGTTTTTAATTTTTGCAATTAAATGATCAGAATGTCTGACAGAAAGAATAAAAAGAGAACAATTGAGGTAATCATTATAAGTTTCAATTATTTTAATTTATTTATTATTATTATTTTATTTTATTTATTTTATCATTATAATTTAATATATATTCTTTATTTATTATTATTATTTTATTTATTTTATTTTAATTTATTTTTTTCAATCATTTAAGTTATATCAATCATTATAAGTTTTTTTTTTTAAAGAAAACTCTCAAATTTATTATAATGCACAATGAAAACGATTTTTATTTTATTTAATAACTAGCTTACTTTTTAACTTCGCATTTTTGGCATCGTCACGAACTTTATACCAAGACAATTATGTTCTAAAACTTTTTTCAGACCCAATAACTATAGAACATCCATTGATTGTTATAGGATGATACATTATTCACGCACTTCCTTTTCCGATATTTTTATTATGATAAAAACTATTTATTTTTTAAAACTTGATCCTAGCTTTTGTTGAAATAATAACCTACTAAATGATAAATCATTTATAATAATCCTTTTTTTTTTTTTAGTTCTTCCTATGTCTATGATTTTGTTCTTTTTAAGAAGAAAACACAGGAAGTAGCCGAAAGGATGATTAAAATGATGTTAGATGTCGCTGCTTTCGCCCTTAAAGCAGCTGCCGGTTTAGCCTTCACTGTTTTGTTCCACAGAAGCAATTTCGCGCTCGACGAATAAGAAGGAACATTTAAAACTGAAAACTTTTAATCGTTTGTAGAAAGATTGAAGAATTAATTTTTGCATGAAATGTGTCAATGACTATAATATTGCTCACAAGCCTAACAAATTGGAAAAGATTTTTTTCTGGTAAGTTTTTATTTATTTAAATATTTCTATCGCTGCCTTTATTTTAAAAAAATTATAATGTTCTGTTATTTTTTATGTGAAGAATGCATTTTTTGATATGATGATTTTCATAATAAATAAAACACTGTGTTTATTTATTATTAAAACGGTTTCCTGTGTAATAAATGTACATTTTAATATAAATAATTTTCTTTATAGATTAAATGTTGTGCCTTCAGTCACCAATATTTTTAACTGTACACTATAAAATAGTGTAATATAAAAATTATAATTCAAAGCATTTTACTTTTCATGTATTTTTATTTTAAATAAGACATTTTGTACTTATAAATTGATAATCCCTTTTTGAAATATTTTTAGATCATTGCGAATTTTATTTTAGCTTAATTAATTCATATTCCACTTGTGTATGTTACGAGTATCCCCAACAAATGATTATGGAGGGAAATTGCCTTCCCGAAGGTTTTTTAAGGATAATTGCCCACATTTTCTTGCCACATGGGTGAAAATTTTTAAATACTCTCAATACTCTTTTGAAATACTCTCTGACTGTCTTTGCAAGAAGCTTAAGCATTCTTGTCAAAATCCCCATTGACTCTCTAATTTTCTATAAGCTGCCACTGCAACTCTCGCCATTAGTGAATTCGAACGTTGGCACTGTTGCACTATAATTATGAGCGTTACCATTGGTTAGCCATTATATTCGATACTATAGGGTAGTAATTACAGTCGATACCATAGGGTAGCCATTAGAATCGATACCATTAGGTAGTGTTATCATGAATTGGACAATTCTATTAGTTACACATTTAAAGCTGCTTATGGACAATTAAGAAATTTCAGATTATGCGATGTGTGCAAGAGGGCTGGTTTGAATCCTTGATTGGCGTTCGTTTTCAGAAACAAAGTAATTTATTGGTAATTTAGATAGAATATATGGATATCTCATTGACAGTCAGATTTCGTGGTGGGAGTTATTGAAGTTTCCTAAAAATGCCTCTCGGAAACCAATTGCCTCCCTTCATTACACATTGGTGAACTGTTCATGTCATACCGATTCCCGAGGCCCAGCGATGTGTAGTAAAGAAAAGCATATATTTGTTTTTAGCATATATTTTAAGTGTAAAAGCATATATTTTACCTACTATAATTAGATGTTACCGAAATTATAATGAATTTAATTTTGAGCATTTTTTAAATAGTCATGCATTAATTAACCAACGTTATTTTAATCCTGCTATGAATTTTAGAACATGCAAGCTTGCATTAAGCAGATGCAATTTATTTAATATTTTTCAAAGTTGAATGTTACTTTTTTATAACTAAAAAGAAAAACACTTTGATTTTTGAGTTAAATTTATCTTTAAACACTTTAACTCCATAGAAATCTTGTACATTTTGTAAAACATATGCGTTGTATAAATAAAATTCTTAAATGCGTTATATAGTATATAGCTTCTATATAAACTTGATTCATACATTTCGAATAGTTTATGATGCCTAATTTAACAGTAACTTCTGTCTTGAAAAAGAATCTTAGTCTTTACTTTAAAAAAAATAACTTTATTTCTTTACTTGAAAATTGTACAACATTAATTAGTTAATTAAAATAAACTGAGTTAGTATGATTGCAAAATAATATAATGATTTAATTTCTTTTACTGGAATATCTACATCTCTATGCATAGGTCTATGAACTCGATATGTCGTTTTACCACTTAAGAAATCGACATCACGATTTTAATGAAGCATCGTTGGCTGTTTATGCCATTGCAATTTAAAACAGGCTTGCCCAGTAGTAGCATTTATTTTGGGGTGAGGGTTAATCACACCTTTCTTCTATATTGACTTAATAGAGTAGGAATACGTAGGTCAATGTCCTACTGACAACCCTTCTGTTGTTATTCTAATTCCCTGCTACATCTTTTATCAATTTAATTGTCATAAGTCACAATGATCATTATTGTTCAAAGACTTTCAGTTATTAATTGAAAAATGGAACATTATTCAGCTCTACTTTAATTTAAAAAAAGTAAACATATGAAATAAAGAAATATTTTATTCAATGCTTGCTAATTTCTTTCAACCTAGGAGATAAGAACCTCTACCTAATAGCTACTTAGATTGGACGTTGATCCTTGTCATGCTATTAATTTATTTATTATCCTCGCAAAGATTATAGGCTGTCACAGCATCACCCATCGGCAAATGTTATATATATATTTACATATATTAGTTTCATTTTAAAGTTTTATAATAATATAGTATAATAAAATACCCGTGATTTTTGCTAGAATATGTATTAAAATGCACAATTACATATTTGGATTCATATATAAAGAAATATTTTAGAATATGAATATTAAAAAAGAATAAATATAAACCATTTAACTAATCATGTTTGGACTTGATTGCAAGTTATTGTAATTGATTGGATGTTTGTTAGTAGTTCGAAATCCACTTTAAACTGTAGGTCCCGGTCTGTTTAGTCCTCATGTGCACAAGATGACCGTAGAACGACAAACCAAAGCCTTGACAACTTGTCCTACCTGTTGCACCTTAAGGGAAACATTTCTTTTCGTATCAATACTTTGCTAATGCTTTTGAAATCAACCATTTTTCTCATTTGTCCTATGTGTATAGCGCATAATGAAATTGCACCCACCTAGATTTCATTTGTAGAATTTTTTTAAATGACTCAATTTAAATCGAAATGATGATTATTTTTTTTAATATAAGTAATTTTTTAAATCATTACATCCAAAGTTAGAAATTAATAAAATTTTGAAATAATAATAATTCAAATTGGAAGCCTACTGCTACAAACAATATCCAGGAATGGTATATTAAGAATTTGCTCCTTCCATCTTTAAACTCAGCTAAAGTACATATTTCGATAAACCTGACGTTGCCCATTTTACCACCAAATATTGAAATGAACACGCCCAGAAGAGGCATCTAAGAAGGTCTTACTCTCTTTTTTCAAACCCAGTGGAAAAACTTTCCTGTTTACCTTGCCCGGCGTTGACATGGCAGCTTTCGATTCAACTTGTTCTTTTTTTAACCAAGCTCAATCTCACAATTCCAACGGCCAAAAGGCCATCCATTAGGTCACTTTAGTAAGCGCTATAAAGTATCCTTTGAAATTATCTAATAATTGCTATTAACTATCTACTATTAAAGACTTCGAAATTATTTGCATAATTCTGTGTTAATATCACCAAAATTTGACCATTCCAGCACCTAATTTTGTTAAACTAACAGTTGTGCTAATACGTAAAATCTAAAGCTGCCTTCAGACAAGTGAATGAATGACACTGAGTTATGCATAAAAAATATATTTCTCAGGTTTGGAGGGATCTCGGCAACTGATATATATAGTATATGTGTATATATATATATATATATATACTCTCTTGTATTGATGTTAACGAAAAATTACTACAGCTGCACGAGGTTTGTATAACGCTTCAAAGAATTTTCAAATTACAAAAATAACAAAACATTAGTCATTACAAAAATAGCGGCTAATTGGTCGCACACGCTATGAGATAATTGGACTTGTTTTTCGAGGTTAATCTGTTGTGGCTTAATAAATATAATTTTTTTAAGAAAAGGTTTGAGAAAGTAGGTAATGAATTAGAACAATAAACAAAGTCTATTGTAAATTTTGAAAAAAATATAAAGTTTTTATAAAAACATTCATTCTGCTTTTGAAATACTTTTACCAAGCATTAACGACAGTGCACTTTTCAGATATGTATTAGATATATATTTTCAGATATGTATACAAATAAATATCCAATGCTAAGGGCTTTCTTAAAAAATTTTTTTTTTTTTTTTTAATTTTTAGACGTATACAGCAAATGGTTTTTTCAATTCGAAGAATTTTTTTTTCTTGATTTATAAACAAATTTACATTGAGAAATCAAATAATCTCTTACGTTGTTTTCTAATGCAGGACAATTGATCTACGGCGTTCGCAAGTTGAGCGGCAAGTATGTAGCAGAAACAGCGTTATCAGAATGTACCACTAGAGAAATTGCACTAGCATTTTCCTCTCACAATTTTTATGGGCATTCTTAAGGAGGAGATTGAAAGGGTTTGTATTATCATCCACACTTTTTTTTTATCCCAACGGAAAAATTTACCAGCTTACGGATTTAATGGTTCATATCCCTGATATAAACACTAAAATTTTCTATTCGGCTTCCCTTGTTGTGTTGATAATCTGGCTCTGCTAGTATGATAGTACATAGCCCATCAGGTCCAAATCAACTATGCCCATTAGGTCCAAATAATATGTTATTAAATAGTGAATTTTGGATTTAAATAATTAAACACATATGTACAATTTTGTAATAATAATATGTTATTAAATAAAGCATTTTGAATTTACATAATTAAACACTTACGTATAATTTCGTAAAAATAATGTGTTATTAAATAGTAAATTCTGAATTTACATAATTAAACACGTACGTACAATTTCATAACAATAGTATATTATTAAGTAATGAATTTTTAATTTTAATAATTAAACACATATGTACAATTTTGTAATAATATGTTATTAAATAATGAATTTTGAATTTACATAATTAAACACACATGTACAATTTTATAATAATAATATGTTATTAAATAAGGAATTTTTAATTTACATAATTAAACACTTACAATTTTTGTACAATTTCGTAGCATTATCAATACAGCATAACAATGATTTGATACTTTTACATTATTGATTCTTTAGACAGCTACAAAAATATATGTGAGAAAATTTCGATGTGTAAATTGATCAAAATCTACTTTAATGTAAATTTTTTTTACCATTTTATTCATGTTTATTTTTTTTTTATAGAAAGCAATATTCAATTTTTTTAAGCATTCACCTTAATAAAGCAATTTAAACAATGAAATCATTAAACTCATTGTTGCATCACCAGTTCTCTGATGCACAAAATCTGAATAAGCATTAACATGAGAACAATGTTATTGTTCTAGAATGAATTTCGCCAGTTAATTGAAAGTTATGAAATGGAATAGAAGAGTTGTTTAATTTAATGAATCTTATCATATCATATATGATAGAGATGCTTTGGCCAGGATAATTACGTGCTTAATTTATTTTTCTATATAACATAGTACACTAAAAATTAATTATGTTATTCTATTAAAAATATTAAAATATTTTTTTATATGATGGGAAATGCAGATTAGCTTTAAACGTTTTTGATAGGAAATGCATATTAATTATTTTCCTTCGTTAATTAAACAAATTTATATTTAATAAAAATGTATAAGCTCAATTTAATAAAAATATTAATTTAAGGTTTTTATTTTAGGAAGACATATTTTAGACAAAATATTTTACAGTTATTTTGGATTCAGATTCGGAGATTTGAACTATAAAACTATAAAAATTCTAAGATTACTACGTGTTTCGTATGCAAGGTGTAAAAAAAATTGTATTACCATTACAAAAAGAATTGATGGGAAGGAACAATATTTTAAGTAACTAAATAAATACACTGCTGAAGATAATTAAAGGGTTTTGCTGTTTTGGTATAAATTACAGATGAGGAAAAGCGAATGGGGATATAATGGAAGAAAAGATGGATAAGGAGGGATAAAGAGCGAATGGACTTAAAGATGGGGAAAAAATTAAACTCAGATGTAGTAATAATTTAATTTTATTCGAGTAATTCACAAAATAAAAAAAAATCTATGTTTTTTGTATGCTATAAATATTTTAAAAATGTGATTTCTCGTATAAAATGTATTAATCATAAGTGTTTTACGAAAGTCATCAGTTATCAATCTCACATGAAAATTTTTAATTATCAATCTTGGATGAAAATTCTTAACTTTTAATCTCGTATGAAAATTCTGAATTATCAATCTTGGATGAAAATTCTTAACTTTTAATCTCGTATGAAAATTTTAATTATCAATCTTGGATGAAAATTCTTAACTTTTAATCTCGTATGAAAATTCTTAATTATCAATCTTGGATGAAAATTCTTAACTTTTAATCTCGTATGAAAATTCTTAATTATCAATCTTGGATGAAAATTCTTAACTTTTAATCTCGTATGAAAATTCTTAATTATCAATCTTGGAAGAAAATTCTTAACTTTTAATCTCGTATGAAAATTCTTAATTATCAATCTTGGATGAAAATTCTTAACTTTTAATCTCGTATGAAAATTCTTAATTATCAATCTTGGATGAAAATTCTTAACTTTTAATCTCGTATGAAAATTTTAATTATGAATCTTGGATGAAAATTCTTAACTTTTAATCTCGTATGAAAATTCTTAATTATCAATCTTGGATGAAAATTCTTAACTTTTAATCTCGTATGAAAATTCAATCTTGGAAGAAAATTATCAATTATCAATCTTGGAAGAAAATTCTTAACTTTTAATCTCGTATGAAAATTCTTAATTATCAATCTTGGATGAAAATTCTTAAACTTTTAATCTCGTATGAAAATTCTTAATTATCAATCTTGGATGAAAATTCTTAACTTTTAATCTCGTATGAAAATTCTTAATTATCAATCTTGGATGAAAATTCTTAACTTTTAATCTCGTATGAAAATTCTTAATTATCAATCTTGGATGAAAATTCTTAACTTTTAATCTCGTATGAAAATTCTTAATTATCAATCTTGGATGAAAATTCTTAACTTTTAATCTCGTATGAAAATTCTTAATTATCAATCTTGGATGAAAATTCTTAACTTTTAATCTCGTATGAAAATTCTTAATTATCAATCTTGGATGAAAATTCTTAACTTTTAATCTCGTATGAAAATTCTTAATTATCAATCTTGGATGAAAATTCTTAACTTTTAATCTCGTATGAAAATTCTTAATTATCAATCTTGGATGAAAATTCTTAACTTTTAATCTCGTATGAAAATTCTTAATTATCAATCTTGGATGAAAATTCTTAACTTTTAATCTCGTATGAAAATTCTTAATTATCAATCTTGGATGAAAATTCTTAACTTTTAATCTCGTATGAAAATTCTTAATTATCAATCTTGGATGAAAATTCTTAACTTTTAATCTCGTATGAAAATTCTTAATTATCAATCTTGGATGAAAATTCTTAACTTTTAATCTCGTATGAAAATTCTTAATTATCAATCTTGGAAGAAAATTCTTAACTTTTAATCTCGTATGAAAATTCTTAATTATCAATCTTGGATGAAAATTCTTAACTTTTAATCTCGTATGAAAATTCTTAATTATCAATCTTGGATGAAAATTCTTAACTTTTAATCTCGTATGAAAATTCTTAATTATCAATCTTGGATGAAAATTCTTAACTTTTAATCTCGTATGAAAATTCTTAATTATCAATCTTGGATGAAAATTCTTAACTTTTAATCTCGTATGAAAATTCTTAATTATCAATCTTGGATGAAAATTCTTAACTTTTAATCTCGTATGAAAATTCTTAATTATCAATCTTGGATGAAAATTCTTAACCTTTAATCTCGTATGAAAATTCTTAATTATCAATCTTGGAAGAAAATTCTTAACTTTTAATCTCGTATGAAAATTCTTAATTATCAATCTTGGATGAAAATTCTTAACTTTTAATCTCGTATGAAAATTCTTAATTATCAATCTTGGATGAAAATTCTTAACTTTTAATCTCGTATGAAAATTCTTAATTATGAATCTTGGATGAAAATTCTTAACTTTTAATCTCGTATGAAAATTCTTAATTATCAATCTTGGATGAAAATTCTTAACTTTTAATCTCGTATGAAAATTCTTAATTATCAATCTTGGAAGAAAATTCTTAACTTTTAATCTCGTATGAAAATTCTTAATTATCAATCTTGGATGAAAATTCTTAACTTTTAATCTCGTATGAAAATTCTTAATTATCAATCTTGGATGAAAATTCTTAACTTTTAATCTCGTATGAAAATTCTTAATTATCAATCTTGGATGAAAATTCTTAACTTTTAATCTCGTATGAAAATTCTTAATTATCAATCTTGGATGAAAATTCTTAACTTTTAATCTCGTATGAAAATTCTTAATTATCAATCTTGGATGAAAATTCTTAACTTTTAATCTCGTATGAAAATTCTGTTCATAGAGCCTGAATGGCCGAGTGTCTAGCGCTCTGGCGCTCGGTGCCGCAGGTGTCGAGTTCGAGTCCCGGTGGTGCCATGGATGTTTGTAGGGGTTCAGAATCCACTTTAAGCTGTAGGTCCCGGTCTCCTATGACTGTAAGAGCGTCACGGAGCAGAAGTCAGACTTCTACTTACGGGTGCTCCATCAGAACAGAAGCTGCACCCCTCTTCCCTCCTTCCTTGAGGGATAAAACAATTATGTTCATAGTCTCACATAAAAATAGTCTGTTCACAGTCATCATCATGATCGTTGGCGTAACAGCCACATGGGGGGGGCCAAGGCTTGGCAGATTTCGAGACAGATGCTTTGTTTTTTACGCAGTAGAGTTGTCAGCCCTACGTCTAACGCTCTGGTGTTATATTAGACAGTGACATACGATTTAAAGTTGATTCTGAATCACTACAATCATACATAGCACTTCCGGGACTCGAATCCGAAACCTGTGACATCGAGCTCCAAATATGTTCAAAGTCTCATATGAAAATCATTTCTCCACAATCCTGTATGAAAATCATAAAGTATCAATGCTGTAATCATTAATCATCGATACTGTATAAAATCTATCAGTCGTTCGATATCATATGAAATTCTTCAATCATCGATGTCATATGAAATTCATCAGTCATCGATATCATACGAAATTCTTCCATCGTCGATGCCGTATGAAATTTATCAATCAATGATCATATAAAATACATCAATAATCAATGTCATATGAGATTCATTAATAATCGATGTCATATGAGATTCATCAATAATCGATGTCATATGAAAATCATCAATAACCGATCAATCATTCTGTTTATGAAAATAACCCATTTTCAGTTTTGTATGGAAATTAAATATTTTTCCTTATTACGTATTATAATAAACTTTAATAATTTATACGGTTTGATTTATATTACCAATATATGAATACAGTTGTAACTTTAAATGGAAATCAAAGTGTTATTATTATTACAAATAATAAATTCTATTGCATGCAACGATAACTAACTACGAATATTTAATTTAAAAAATAATACAAATTTTTCAAGTCATGGGTTATGAATAAAATCCCTTTTTTAAAATAAAAAGATTTCAAGTTACTCCACTTAAAATGGGAATTAAAATATTAATCCAGGTAATTGAAATTTTCAAAACATTTCAGCACAAAAAAAAAAGCATTAAGTTATTCTACTGCAGTATGTTATAGAAATATTTTTTCGAATTTTGAAAAAAATTGAAAAGTATATTTTTAATCCTAAAAAAAATTTTGACAGAAGTTTATTTAGTCTCGTATTAAACATGTCTGCTTTACATTAATTTCTATCGTAATTAAAAATATATATATATTATTCACAAGACGACTAACATCACATTTTTAATTTTTCACACACAAAAAAAAATATTTAATGCTATATTAGATAAAATAATCTGTTTAAAATAGTTTTGTTCAGGGTTTATTAACATAATTAGAATATCTTCGTTAAAAGAACAAGCAAGCTTGCATCATTCGAAATTCGCTAATTACTTATTAATTTGCGCAGAGAAAAACTTATATCATGAAAAAAAAATAATTAAACAGTTAGTTTAAGTGATTTTTTTTCTTCCATAAAACTCTGTTAGACGAAAAATAATCGAAGTATGCTTAGGACTGTTGCCTTGATAGAACTTGGAGTAATTTTGTAGACCAAAATTAGCATTTTTTGCTTAAGATATTAATATATATGTATTGATTCAAAATGCCATCAATAAATTCAAACATACCTACTTCTGCAGAGGACATGTGCCATGTAACGTCTCGGCTTATATTTGACCTATAACGGCTTCAAGAAGAGGGCTGTATTTAGATTCATGGCAACACTTTAATTTTTATTTACACGCAATATATATATATATACAAGTAATGTACACTAGGTTATTTTACAAAGAAATTAAAATTTGATCAGAAGTACACGATTAAATCACATTACAGTTCATAGCAAGGTCGGTGATTTTTAGATTTCTCGAATCTACGTGGAATCTTATTGCCTGGTTTGTGGCAGATCTTCATTGTCTCACGGCGTGGTACACGGAGGGCCGGGGGGAGGGGCTCATTTTGGAAACAGATGGAAAATCCCAGCTTGTTCAGTCACTTCAGAAAAAAAAACTCCACTTCTGATCGACTCGTCGCAGAACTCTCTCTTCGTCACCAAAAAAACTCCTTTTAAGACAATCCATCTGAAGGGATAGGGGCAGCTTCCCTTCCTTCTCATTGGAGTAGACATTTCTCAGCTCGTCGTCTATCACCAATTACGGAACAACTCATGGTATAGTTCATATTCAATCTGTGAAGGTCACACAGGCATTCGCTAATTTCTGTGTCTCATTATCCATGACACTGATTATCTGCTGTCAGATTTGAGTGACAGGTTGTTCTCATTAGTACAAAACACTAATTGCATGTAATATAACTGCCCACAA
Organism: Caerostris darwini; assembly: GCA_021605075.1. Taxonomy (NCBI): domain Eukaryota; kingdom Metazoa; phylum Arthropoda; class Arachnida; order Araneae; family Araneidae; genus Caerostris; species Caerostris darwini. The sequence goes on from BPLQ01004374.1 coordinate 213,662, forward strand.
TACTGCTTATCTGCTGTCAAATTTGAATGATGGGTTATTATTATATTTTTATCAAATAACATACATTCATCTCTCCTGGGAATGTGAATGCCAAAACTTTTCCCGTGAGAAAAAAATGCTGCAGCCCGCATTCCACAATTCCTTTATCACTATAATTAACTATTGGAATTAAGTTTTATTTTTTAAATTCTTCTTTGGGTTTTCATCAAACCATTCCACAACTAAACTTGCTCGGGTAGACAAAATTCTAATTTTTTATTTGTTCTAATGAACAATTTTTTATTTGCCTCTCGATCATGGTAACGGAATTATTCTTTTAACTGCTTTGAACCCACACATATACCATAGCTTTCTTGTAATTTTATTCTGCGTTTTGTAGGGGTTAATTCTGGTTTTTAAATTATTCCTCGAATTATTCGCTTCATTTGACGAGACAGTTTTGTTTACTTCTATGATCTTTGTTTATTGTTCATTTTATTTTTTATAATGTTTTATAATACCAAAAAGTGATAGCATTACTAAAACTAATAATTTGTATGTATTGAACATAGGGGGCTTATAATTTGCATCATTTTTTTTTTCTAATGCAGCTGGCAAACACTTAGACAGCTTGGTCTTGGATGCCTTAAGGCAAACGCTGCACAGACGTTACTCACTTTGCATGACCCAGGGGGCGCGTGTAATTTGAAGATAAGCCACGGACGCGGAGTAACAATGCCCCGCAACGCTCTACGATCCTATTAGACCGGAACCTACGGTTTAAAGTGGATTCCGAACCACTACAAACACCCATGGGCAAGTCGGGATTTGAACCCGATACCTATGGTACCGAACGCCAGAGCGCTAGCCACTCGGCCATCAGGCTCCCATAATTTGTACCATGAAAATCTAAATTTTTTTTTATAGTATAATACACTATGGTTCGTACGTAGGAAGTTACTATAATAAAATTACAAATAATTATTCTACAATTGGAAAGGAAATCCTGATTTTAAATTTGCAGCACTAAAATCCCAATTTGTAATTACAATGTTAAATCGTAATACAGTAAGACCTCATTATGATGCCCGGAAGTAATTAATCTTTTAAACATAAAGAAAGAAACATAATAGTTGAATTGAACAAGCCCTTACAAAAATGTCAAATGGGATATGTTTGTGTGCTAGTGAATGGAAAAGTTGGGAATTGAAAATACAGAACTGTAACAACTGTATTCAAAATATAAAGTAACATACAGTACTACGATATTAGAACACATTATTACATTAATACAGCACATTTGAATATAAATAATCTTCCCCTGAATTTTCAGACAATTATTTAAAAAGTAGGAACTTTATTACTAGTGACGTGCACGTTATTAAAATTCATTTCTGTTCGTTTACTAAAATAATTTTTCTTATGCACAGTGCAAACCAAATATTTTCGCTTTTGCGTGATTTTCGTTATGATTCAAAGTAAAGAATAAGTAACAAGTAAAAATTTCAATAATTAAAAATCCTAAATTTATTATAATTCATAATGCAGCATAGCTTATAAAGCATAGTTTTGTTCAAAGTTTTTAAAAATTAAAAAAAAATATATTTTAAAACGTAAATAAATCTTATAAAAATTTTCACATACGATTTAGACTGTTATCAAATTTATTTGGTTACATATATTTTTGATCGTAATTAATTTTTCAAATGCATCTTCTGATATTATATAAAATCGCTAATTTAGAAATAAAATTATTTTTATCTAGTGTCTTTTATGTAATTAAAATATCTCCAAACCATTAAACAACCACTAGCTCCAGATTTATTATTATCTTTGCACTCATTAACAAATATAACATTGTAAAATATTTGATAGTGTTGATGTAAACATACATATATTAATTTGCACTTAGAAAAATGCCTATACTATAACAAGTGTAATCAGTTATTTTAAGTGATTCAAATGTTTTTGTATCATAAGTTGTATGTAGTAGATGAAGATCGGGGATTCGAATTTTGGTTCAGAATAAGAACGCAAATCCGAAATTATCGACTAAAACATTTGAGATATAATAGTAAAAATATTATTGAATGTGTCTAAGTCTAAAAACAGTTTAAAAAATAATTTCATATCACGGTCGAGTTGGGAAAAGAAGCTAATCTTCATCACAGTAACGAATCGAAAACCTCAAATTTCATCTACCAGTAAAAAGAAAAATATGTTAACAATGTTAAATTTGTTAATTAAGGCAAACATAATAATAAATCTGGAACTAATGATGTGAAAGGGTTTGGATAAAATAGAAAAAAGAATTTTAAATTACAACTTATTCCATTCGTTAACATACGTAAAACACCTTATTCCATTCGATAAAATTATTCTATTAGTTAAACAGCTTATTCCATTCGTTAATTAGAAAACATTCGTATTCGTCAAACATTCGTTAAATTTGTTACGTTAAACCACTTATTCCATTCGTTTAAAAACAATGCATTTCATTCGTTAAACAACTTGTTCCATTCATGAACTCGATAACGTTATTCCTTTCGTTTCTATTCGCTTTGTTAATTCCATTCGTTAAAGTTATTTCCTTCTTTAACAACTCATTCCATTCGTTTCGATGGAAGAGAACATATCTCAAAATAGAAATTACGTTTTCGCAAAGATCAGTTAGAATACAAAATGCATAAAAAAATGGAACGAAGTAAGGCCATGCTTTACAAAAAATTAGTTCGAATCTGTATCATGTTAAAATATTTTCTTAATGTACGTGGATAAATAAAGTTCTGAAAATTGTTTGATAAAGAGCTAAAGAGCTGAAAATTTTTAACGACCTTAATTGATCTTTAAAGTAACGTATTCATCATATATTATTATAGAGTCATCATATATTATTGTATTTGAAAAGCATATAATCTTAATATTTAAAACAAAATTTAAATAGAGATAAATAAAGATCTTCTATAAAGATCAATAGAAATCTTCAGATCAATAAATTTTTTTAAAAATTAATATTTTTTTATCTACTAATTTGTATAGACCACATTTATACGAAAACTTTGGTCAGACACTGTAACAAGGAACTTTTTTTTTTTTTATAGTTGAAACACACGTTATAACCGCATCCGCCTTACTTTCAGCTACGTTATGTCTGGATCCTGTATTATTAATACATTGAGCAATCTTTCTAATAATACATCTGTTGATTTTTTTAGTCATTTATTTATTTTTTAGTTAATAATTAAATATTTGTTTGTTAATACGTGTTACATTACAATATATGTAAAAGTTAATTGAAATTAACAAGAGGACTTTTTCTCAGGGTAATGCACTGAACGTTTTATTCTTGAGTAGAATAAAAACGCTGCTATTAATATAATATTAATGTAAAATAAACTGAATAAAATATGAAAGCTTTAATGGTGATAAGACTTCTGGGTATGAAAAAGAAATGTTCTTCTTATAGGGAGTGTAAGAACAACTTAGTAATGTGTAAAAGAAAGAAGAGATAAATGTACCAAATTCCAAAAAATAATGAACAATAAGAAAAATTGTAATGGTGAAATTTCTGTGTGTCTAATCCTCAGCGCGGGACGATCACCCCATATGAGTAGTCTACTCATGGACGGATGTAAAGGGGACAACTTCTGTTGTGATGCAGCACCCATAGGTAGAAGTCTGACGGGGCTCCTTAACGCTAAAAAAAGAGGGCAGTGAACTTTTAGAGGGAACAACCTTGCATTTGCGTATCGTATGGGAAAAAAAACAAGTAGTAGCTCTGTTCAAGTAGTCATACCCATGCAGGGTAAAGAGATGTGTGGCTTAAATTTTTTTTTACTTATTTTTCATTGAAATGCCAGGTTTTTTCCCTGCTCAACTCCGAGAAGTTTATTTTTCAAATGTTAAAAAAAATTCTAATAATAGTAATTGAAATAATCATGTTAAAATATGTTTAAAGATGTCAAAAAATTGTATGTTAAAACATATTAATATACATGAATTAAAGAATAATAATGTTAAAATTTTAAAGAATGTTATATGTTCAAAAATTAAATTTAAAAAATGAAGTTGCTGTTTCGTATCCCAACTGGTCGACAATAACATCTAGCCTGAACCCATGTGTTCTCAAAGAAGAAGGGAAGGGGGTAACTTCTGTTGTGATGGAGCACCCATAGATAGAAATCTGACTTGGCTCCGTGACACTGAAGAAGGAGGGCAGCGATTTTTTAGGAGAAACTAATCTGCATTTGCGTATCGTATGGGAAAAACCCGAAAACCTCCCACCATATAGTCCGATTAACGAGGCAAGATGCTGACCATCTCAAACGCCATCGAATCTCCTCGTTTTTGAAACAGTGTCTACAACAAAGATGCCAGCGGACTGGCCCTCAGTCCTAATGTTCACCTGCGGCGCACATTGTCACTGAGTCACGAGTCGGGCAAGAGTCCTTTATTAATAAAATGGAATAGCTTCAAGCTTTTTATCTAAGAGATTTCATTTAAAAATTCCCTCCAAAAGTATTTGTTTGAGCTTTTCTGCCACATTATGCCACAGATTTAAATTCTTTCCAAGAAATTCTTTTAGAAACTTAAGAACAGATTCAGACATTCGGTTCAACAACCAGACACCTTACAGACGACTTTTGCTGAATTGTCGGCCACGAAATTAAAGCAACGGAATTCACCTCTCTTGACACTCGCCAATACATGCCTCATCTATATTCTTATATTTAATTAGAAGAATGACTTTGAAGAGCCGACGAAGCTTCTGAATTGTCACCTAGTTAAGAGGAAGCTAAACTTTCTTTAGGTAATGTAATTATAATCCAGTTATGAGTGGGAGAGAGTGTACTACATGGTTTTGTAAGAATTAAATAGCGAAAGTGGCGGATATTAAAAGCTCCTTATAGGAATCAAATTTTTATTTTCGTTAAGGGCTCTTAACTATGCATTAGGATAAAAGTTTTTACTTCATTCATGGAGGTGTTCAATGCCTTTTATCTTTTAACCCTTTTTTAACAAGTTAGGAATTGCTTTACAAATATAGATTCACTTGAACATAAAAAGTTGCAAAGATTGAACGTTGTTCCCAAAATAGACACACTCCAAGAGGAATTGGATGCGTCTTGGGGTTTGCCTATTTTGGGATGCAGATAGAATAGATGTATTAACTTGCATCCTAATATATATATATATAGATAGATAGATACAATAGATAGATAGATATTTTATTGGAAAAGATAATACATGTGGATTATCTGCATTGGGTGCAGATAAAAATTAAAACCCTTAAATAAGTCAGGAAATTAATAAATGAAAATTTAAAGGAACATTTTAATTAATGCAATCTTTAATTATTTAAAATTTTAAGTGCTAATTATTACAATTCTTGGTGCCACAGGCTTCGGGTTCGAGTCTCGGCGATGCCATGAATATCTGTAGTGGTTAGGAATTAATTTTAAACCATAGATCCCGGTTTAATATGACTGTAGAGCGTTAGGCGTAGGGCTGACAACCCTATACCGTAAAAAATATAACATCTGCTTAGAAAACTGCCGATATGCAGTCGGCCTTGGCCTACCATCGGATTGATGCGCCATTGAAGAAGAAGGAGAGAAAAATTACTATATAGAATTCTGGCTTTTTTATATAAAACTGAGAGTAATGGCAATCTGGTACACTGTATTGTGTTTCCTAATTCGAGATTCAGGTTCGAAATCTGACAAGCGAAACCGAACGAAAAGCTTCGGGGAATTTACTTTGAATGGGCACGATAAAGTGGTAGGTTCGAAAGTTCTATCTAGAAAGTTATATATGTAATTTTTTATAAGGGAGTAATTTTCCATTATTTTCATATGCGATTAAAATCAATTACATTCTCTGATGATCGTGATCCAAACAAAAAAAAACCCATTCCTTTGACGATTCATACTACTTTAAGATTTAAAATTTTTTGCAGTCGAAGATTTGATTTTAATTTATTTAGTTACCCTTAAATAATTAATTAGTTTCTATTAAATTACGTTAATTAGTTACCATTAAATTTAAATGTATACAAATATGATTAACTACTGTTAATAATACGCGACCATTTTGAATACTATTACTCTGATTAAAAATAAGATGTTAATTAAGTATCCCTACTGTAAAATAAACATGAAATCTATCGTGACATTAGCTGATGAAAATAGGTTGATGAGGACACGACCTCGTTCATACTTGGGGCGGAAACCGCAATGTTAAGAGATTTACGAAATACTGCCCTAAAGCATTGGCTTTATAATGTTTTGTTATAAATTGTTTAAATATTGAATTGAAATAATTAAATATTAATATTCGATAACCGTTACTTAGGAGATAGCAATGCAGATCGTTTTTCAGATATGATCATTAGGTTGCATAGTGTTCGATTTATAGATAAAATGCTACAGCCGTGTGAAAAAAGTGCTCTTTTAACACCTGATAAACAATTGCGAGATAAAAGCCTAAACACGTAAATCGTACGCACACCACAATCTTATTACTAAACGTTAAAAGGGTATCATTTTTATTTGAATGTAAATACAGATAATCTAATGAAAAATATTAAAATCTGCTTACGAATTTCAATTTATCATATGTAAACCTGCTTTTTTCACTGGATAAAAAAAAGGCATGGTTACTAAACATTTTCATAGTATTTATGTTTTTCATAAATGCTTATTTTCAAACGAATTGCTAAATCTATTGAAAATATAGAATAGTGATTGCGCTTGCAATTATGTATTAGTCCACGTTTTATGTCATGAAGAAAATGTTATCCACCTCGCGCTCTGGCTCTCGGTACCATAGGTATCGGGTTCAAACCCCGGCTTGCCCATGGGTGTTTGTAGTGATTCGGAATCCACTTTAAACCGTAGGTCCCGGTCCTAACAAGATCGTAGAGCGTTGAGGGGGCATTGTTACTCCGTGTCCGTGGCTTACCATCAAGTTACACGCGCCCCCTGGGTAATGCAAAGTGATTAATGTCTGTGCAGCACTTGCCTTAAGGCATCAAAGACAATTGTCTAAGTTGGTTGCCAGCTGCATTAGAACGAAAAAAAATTACTATCATTCAATTCGCGCAAGTAGACCAATGGTAATGTGCTCAGCTAGCGAGAAAAAGGTTACTGGTTCGAGTCCGCTGATGAACTTTGTTGCATTTGCTGTTTTAAGAAACGCTGGTGTTCGTGACATTATTTATGAGTGTCTAATAAAGCTGAAGAAATTCATGGGAAGTTACGTCTGATAATACTCATCATGTAAAAAAAAGAGAGAAACAGAGGTCAAAAAATGTGTTTCAAACCGAAATACTATTCTCGCTCTTGTAGAAATCGTTTTACTTTTGATTAATTCTAATTTATTTTAAAAAACACATGGAATAATAAAAAATGTAAAAAATCATAAACTTAAAAAAAAAATGGTTTTGTCCCATGAATATAGACATAATCGGATTTAAAAGTGAAAAATATTTTAATTATTGTCTATTATTATTGTTTAATTATTTCTAAATATTTTTAATTCTAATTTATTTTAAAAAAACTCAAGAAATAATAAAAAATGTAAAAAAATCATAAAATTAAGGGGAAAAAATCATTTTGACCCATGATATAAACATAATCTGGATCTAAAAGTGAAAAAATATTTTTATTATTGTCTATTATTATTGTTTAATTATCGTTTAAATATTTTTAATTCTAATTTATTTTAAAAGACACAAGGAATAATAAAAGATATAAAAAAATCCTACTAAGGAAAAAAAATAATTTTGACCCATGATATAGACATAATTGGATTTAAAAGTGAAAAAAAATTTTAATTATTGTCTAAATATTTTTAATTTTAATTTATTTCAAAAAACACAAGGAATGAAAAAAAATGTAAAAAAACCCCATAAAATTAAAAAAATATCGTTTTGTCACATGAATATAAACAGAATCGGATTTAAATTGAAAAAAATATTTTAATTAATGTCTGCTATTATTGCTTAATTGCTGTCTGATTATTTTTAATTTTAATTTATTTTATAAAACACAAGGAATAATAAAAAAAAATGCAAATAAATTATGAAAATAAGAAAAATCGTTTTGTCCCATGAATATAGACAGAATTGGATTTAAAAATGAAAAAATATTTTTAATTATTGTCCGGTCTTTAATTTTCAAATCCGATTATTTATTGAAAAATTTTCTAAATGAGTACAGTCTGATTTTTGTTTACTTTCATTTTGTTTTAATAAATTTGTCCAAATGCCAAAGGTCGAAAACATGCCAAACCAGAATGCTATTCAAATTTTAAGTTTGAAAGTTATAGGAAAAATCTGTAGACATTTGTGGGATTTTAAAGCGATTTTTGAGAGTAATTTAAATTTTATCACTGTATAATGATATTTAGCATGTCATCCAAGGAAACATGTCATTACGTAAAATTGCATCCACAAATGGATTATAAAGGGGAAAAAACTATTCACAGACAAGTAAGAGACTCTAAAAAAATTAACTTCAAACAAAAAATGTCAAAAAAATGTCAATTTAAAAGCGCACCATTAAACAAAATGACAGAACTTGGTGAAAGACATTATGTCATTCGGTAGTAAATGACTCTTTGTCACATTTATTGGTGATAAAAATTAGAATTTAGTTGGACTCGAGAAATATAAATTTTAGTATCATAATTAAAAAAAACGAATTAAAAAGTTTATTTAGTATGCAGCATAATAGAGAGTCATTAACTTGGGAACGATTTTGGATTTAATGGCCAAACGTTCTTGGGGTTTTACAATAAAATATTTGATTCTTAAGAACTATCAACATACATAAGATGATCATTTAATTCTACTAATGGATTTGCTGGAAGTATATGTCTTTTTTCAACAAGACATTTGAAAACAATTAATCGATTTATAAGCTTAATCGATAAATTGTTTCAAAAAATAGTATCAAAATCATGGACTGAGCTGTCTTTTGTCTAGACCAAAGTTAAGCAAACTTGCTATGAACTGCCCTCAGAATTTATGCGAAATGTAGTAATTTCAATGAAAAATAGTGTATTTGAAATGATGAAATGATACTAAATGTTATTAAGTACATTGTTAAACGTTCAAATTCATCAATAAAACATTTTATTGCCTATAATTAGGGGACATATTATTTTGTGACCTATTATAATGATTAATACATTTCTTCAATTTTCCAGTAAACTAATTCTAAATAATGTATCATGTAATACTTATAATAGTGTTCATAATGTATCATATAGTCTTCATAATCGTGTTCATAATGATATATCATATTGTGTTATAATCGTGTTCATAATAATATATCAAATAGAGTTTATAATCCTGTTCATAATGATATAGTATTATATAGTGTTTATAATCGTGTTCATAACAACATATCATATAAAGTTTATAATCCTGTTCATAATGATACAGTATTATATATTTATAATCGTTTTTATAATAACGTATCATATAGTATTTATAATCATGTTCATAATAATGTATCATATAATAGTTATAATCGTGTTCATATAGTATATCATATAGTATTTATAATCGTGTTCATAATAACGTATCATATAGTGTGTATACTACATGAATTTTTTTCTTATTTATTTTTTTATTTTTATATATGTGTGATTGTGAATGCCATTTTATTTTGGGAAAGAATGTAGTCGGTGGATCACACAGGTAAAAGAGGGGGAACTTGACAGAAAATTAGCCAAATTAGTAAATATAAAGTATCAAAGAAATAATACTTTAAGTACAGAAATTTAAAAATAATTCTATAAATTTAACACGAATTGGAATTTTAAAAAGATGGAAGGGTATTTACAATAAAACCTCAACTACCGTTTACCATCTATAATTAATAATTCTAAACTCTTAACTTAAAATAAGGCAGGAAGTAATTCAAATTAAACTTACAATGTAATATATTTTTAAAGGCAGATATAGCATAAAAACCAGTTAATCATCGTCACTAAAATAATGACCAAAATATAAGCCAAAAAGTCACTTTCCCACTTGCATCTCGTCGATTTATGGTTTCATGGGCTTAGATAGATGAGTAAAACTGACAAAATTAACAAAAAAAGGCTCGATCTTCAAGATAATAATATAGGCAATTTCCGGAAAGGAGCTCCCTGGTGCACAAACACCCCTATTTTCTGTGCTTTAATTTTTAATTAAAAATAGTCTGCTCTTCGTTTTTGTACTCTGCTTATTCTAACCAACCTTAGTATGTAAATCGATGTATTAAAAGGCGTTTTCTTTTACCCTAACGGAGCTCTTTCGATTCTGAATACAATCGTTTTAACTATGTTTATCGTGCAAAACGAGGAATTATTAATAATATTTTTTATTGTTAATAACAAATATGGCTTTGTAATGTACAAGAAAGATGTTATGCAATAATCTTTTGAGGCATTTTTAATAATTTTGCTATACAAATATTTGCCAAATAAATTTTTTTTTAAATGTTCACAAAAGATGAAAGCCTATTCTTATGTTAAATAATCTTTTCATTTTTCAAAAAATAAATATACTCTACATTAAGCTATATTCTGTAGTTGAATTAAGGTAAAAATTTAAAAAAATCCTTATATTTTTATACAATATTACAGACGAAACTTAATCGTAAAATAAAAATGTCTCTCTGAATTATATTTTTAATAAATATATTGTAAAGAATACACAAAATAAAACAGTATTCATATTTATTTTATTTTAAAAAATATTATGTAATATTTTTATTTATTCAAAAATAAGACTTTTACCTTTATAATTAATTTATGCTGCAAAAATACCAACGTTCCCCAAAAATATAAAAATAAAAAAAAGTGAAGAATGTTGAATAAACGCTTTATTTAAATTTAGGTTAAATTTATCGTTCTTTACATTTTTAAAAGTGAAAATAACTTTTCATTATTAAAGTCGCTTGTGCATTCTTTTCCGGGATTTTTAAATTCTTTTTCTTTTCTTTTCACGCGTTAAATTTTGCTGAAAAAGAAAAAAAAGGTTGTGAATTCTTTTTAGTGAATCGCAGGGTTGTAATCTCATCTTCTGTTGAATAAATTTTAAGGTGTCACAAAAGAAAAAAATTCTAGCATTTTCATTTTGTTCTTCCATTTTATTTTATGCTCTTCTAAATATTGAGTTTTGTGACAAAATTTACAATATTATTAAAGAGATTATCTACTAGAGCTAATAATTCCGATGTTATTCATAGATAAAATTAAGGAACTTACGTAAATAATAACTAAATTAATATTGTTATTTAAATAATTGTATAACATTAGTTTTCCGTTTTTAAATGACTTATATTTGATTTTGAGACATCCACCCCTAAGTCGAAAGATGTAAATTATAGGAAACATATTTATAATAAAACCCAACAACCCTTTTCCTTCTCTAATTAAAAATTATAAACTTTTACTTAAAATAAGGCAGGAAATAATTCAAATTAAAATTATAACATATTTTTAAAGGCAGATATGACACAAAAACCTGTTAATCATCGAGACTAAAATAATGACCAAAATTATAAGCCAAAAATTCACTTTCCAACTCTCATCTCGTCGATTTATGGTTTCATGGGTTTAGATAGATGGATAATGCTGACAAAAATAAAATGCGCGATCTTCAAGATAATAATATAGGCAATTTCCGGAACGTCCATCCTTGATCCCTGGAGCACAAACACCCCTATTTTCTGTGCTTTAATTTTTAATTAAAAATAGTCTGCTTTTCGTTTTTATATTCTGTTTATTCTAACCAACCTTAGTAAGTAAATCGATGTATTAAAAAGCGTTTTCTTTTCCCCTAACGGAGCTCTTTCGATTCTGAAATACAACACGTTTACCACAAAGTCGCTTTAACTATGTTTATTATGCAAAGCGGGGAATTATTAATATATTTTTATTGTTCAACAATAAATAAAATATCGTAATGTACAAAAAGCTTCTATAAAATAATCTTTTGATGCTATTGTTAATTTATTATGCTGTGCAAATATTAACCAAATACATTTTTTCAAATATGTTACAAAATAAAAAAGAGAAAGCATATTCTTACGTTAAATAATCTTTTCAGATTTCAAAAAATTAACATACTCTACATTAAGCTAAATTGTTTAGTCGAAATAAGGTTAAAATTAAAAAAATCATCCCTTTTGTTACACAATGTTACAGACGAAACTTAATCGTAAAATAAAAATATCTCTCTGTTTTATATGTTTAATAAATATGGTAAAGATACATAAAATAAAACAGCAATCATGTTTATTTTATTTTAAAAGAAATTATATATATTTTTTTTATTTATTCAAAAATAAGACTTTTACCTTTATAATTAATTTATGCTGCGAAAATGTCAACGTTCCCCAAAAATAAAAATTTAAAAGAAGTGAAGAATGTTGAATAAACGCTTTATTTAAATTTAGGTTAAATTTATCGTTCTTTACATTTTTAAAAGTGAAAATAACTTTTCATTATTAAAGTCACTTCTAAATCCTTTTCAGGGAATTTTAAATTCTTTTTTTTTTCTTTTTACACGTTACATTTTGCTGAACGAAGAAAAAAAAGATGATGAATTTTTTTTAGTCGACCGCAGTGTTGTAATCTCATCTTCTGTTGAATAAATTTTAAGGTGCCACAAAAGAAAAAAAATACTCATGTTTTTATTTTATTCTTCCGTTTCATATTATTCTGTTATAAACATCGAGTTTTGTAACAAAATTCGTAATATTATTAAAGAGATAAACTGTTTGAATTAATAATTCTAATGATATTCAATAGACATAATTAAGGAACTTAAATAAAAAAAATTAATATTGTTACTTTAATAATTATATAACATTTCGTTATATTATATACAAATAACTTGTATTTGATTTTGGGACATCCACCACTAAATCGCCAGATCTATAACAGTTTCATCGTTATTAAGAAGCAGTATAGGAGCCTGCTATGCTACATTTACACTGAAGTGACAAAAGTCATGGGATAGCAATATGCAAATTTTCAGATGGCAGTAGCATCGCGTAGAACAGGTATAAATGCGCAGTGGTTTCGCAGAGCTTTCATTTCTGTTCAAGTTATTCATGTGAAGAGGTTTTGACGTGATGATGATCGCACGACGGGAATTAACAGACTTTGAACGCGGAATGTTAGTTGGAGCTAGACGTATGGGTCATGCCATTTCGGAAATCGTTAGGGAATTCAACATTCCCAGATCCACTGTGTCAAGAGTGTGCCGAGAGTATGAAATTTCAGGCATAACATCCCACCATGAACAGCGCAGTGGTCGACCGCCTGCACTTAACGACCGAGACCGGCGACGTCTGCAAAGAGTCGTAAATTCTAACAGACAAGCAACACTGCGTCAAATAACCGCAGAAATCAATGTGGGACGTACAAGGGACTTGTCTGTTAGAACTGTGTGGAGAAATTTGGCTTTCTTGGGCTATTCCAGCAGAAGACCGACTCGAGTGCCTTTACTGACAGAACGACATCGCTTGCAGCGACTCTCGTGGGCACGTGAGCATATCGGTTGGTCCCTAGATGAATGGAAAACCGTGGCCTGGTCCGATGAGTTACGATTTCAGTTGGTAAGAGCTGATGGTAGGGTTCGAGTGTGGCGCAGACCCCACGAAGCCATGGACCCAAACTGTCAGCAAGGCACTGTTCAAGCTGGTGGTGGCTCCGTAATGGTGTGGACTGTTGTTTCATGGCATGGGCTTGGTCCTCTGGTGCGACTGGACCGAAAATTGACTGGAAATGCTTATGTTCAGCTACTTGGAGATCACTTGCAGCCATTCATGGACTTCGTGTACCCAAACAACGATGGGATTTTTATGGATGACAATGCGCCATGTCACCGGGCCACAACTGTTCGCAATTGGTTTGAAGAACATTCTGGACAATTCCAACGAATGATCTGGCCACCTAGATCGCCCGACATGAATCCCATCGAGCATTTATGGGACATCATCAAGAGGTCTGTTCGTGCCCAAAATCCTGCACCATCAACGCTTTCAAATTATGGACGTCTATCGAGACAGCATGGCTCAATATTCCTGCAGAAGACTTCCAACGACTTGTTGAGTCCATGCCACGTCGAGTTGCTGCACTTCGCCGGGCGAAAGGAGGGCCGTCACGATATTAAGAGGTATCCCATGACTTTTGTCACTTCAGTGTATATTGAGCAACATTATTTGGAATAAATGATTGCAACGATGACAGGTGGGGGTTTGCACCCTCCTGCCTTCCTCATCGAGAGCAAAGGCATGATTTTCTGGCCCACTGATTTATCACACCCATACACGGAATTTCAGTTTGGTTTTGCCAGTCATGTTTAAACCCAGGATAAAGAGCATGTCGAAAACATATAACAGATTCAGCTTTATTAAGTGGCGCTATAGAAGCCTGATGCGCTAAATTAATATTGTGCAATATTATTTGGAATAAATGACCGCAACTATTAAATGTAGGGATTTGAATCCTCTTGCCTTCCTCATCGAGCTCAAAGGAAAGACTTTCTGGTCCATTGATTTATTATGCCTATCCACGGAACTTTCAGTTCAGTTTTGCCCAAGGATAAAGAATATGTCGAAAACATTTTCCAGTCTACAAATTTCATGGTTAATTATGGAGATAATGACCTTCTCAAAATAATTACCAAATTTGTAAATATTTCATTAATATTAGAAAAATTAACAAGATTTATTGATTTTTCTATTTATTTTGATTATTGAACATTGTTTCATTTAATTATATCAAACAATTAATAATTTCGAGAGTAAAAATGAAAATAAATATTAAAAAAAATTTCATTTTAAAATTGGTTTCCAAGAAAGAATCAAACGATATATTTTTGGATTATACACTGTTATGCTACAAAAAATGATGTGACTTCATAAATTTATTGAAGTTTAAAAAAACAATTGCATTGTTTTACCAAATAGAAAATAATAACCCCATGTGAGGGGGCCAAGGCCGTCCTGCCTACTGACAGATTTCTAAGCATGAGATGTTTTCCTTTTACGGATAACCAACGATGCCCAACGATGTACAGTCATATTAGATAGGGACCTATGGTTTAAAGTGGATTCCAAACCACTACAAATATCCATGGCATCATCGGGACTCACACCCGAAACCTATGGCATCGAGAACTTAGCCACCACTTGGCCATCAGGCCCCAAATATAAATGATTATAATTCTGGCCTACTCCTGGCCAGTTGGCATTGCGGCAAGTAACGCGAGCTGGAAGGTTCATGTACAAAACCGATGACGACATTCGTTACAGTCAGTGCTTTCAGAATCAAGGAGACTCGGTGGTGATTGCGACAACAAATGTAAAGCATTTATAGGCAGGCGCTTATTGTATCTATAGCCAGAAGGCTTGGTGGGAGTTTTGCAGGTTTTTCTACATGCAAATATAAGACGACACTTAAAAGTTGTTCCGGAAGACAATGTCGGCCCATCGGTGGGTTGTTCGTGGTTTACATAAATAAAACGAGAGGTTCACCGAAGTCAGCAACAAAAAAAGTGGAAATTATTTATTTCTTGAAACATTTAGCACTTATATAGTACAAACTGGGTTATTTCATTTAAACTTTCTTTGAAGTGTCACATTGTAGGAAGTATCAACTTTTGAGACATAATTTCTGGTTTACTGCACTTCAATTTTAAGCAATCACGTTTTTCTTTAAAAATACGTGACAACATTTAATATCTTTTCAGAAATGTCAGATCGTCGCTCCGCATTTCTTTGAAAAACATAGTTTAAGAGAAAGCTTAAAAAAGGAAATTGCATTTCTTGCATCATAGTATAAAAACAGAAAACTAACTGTAAACGAAATTGTACGAGGTCGTGAGCATGATAATCGCCTTTGAATTTAACACTTCTAAACTGTATAATGTTAAAAAAATAATAATTCTTGTGACTTAACTTGGCAAAGGATTTTCATTTTAGGGATTCTCTTTTTTTCTTTACTCCTTGTCTTATTCGGAACATACGCAATTAAAATTATCGCCAATCCAGAAAACATTTTTTTAATGAGACAGTAAAGGGGTTACAGTACGGTAAGGCAAAATGCCAAAAAATTTAATATATTTTTTAATATAGTAATCCACATTCAGAGAATATTCTATCTCTTTTTTAAGCTTTGTATATAGAGTGGGGCTCTAACAAATGAATATTCTGCCTCGTAATGTTTATTATCAAAACGTCATAGTAGCTATGATGTTATACATGGTTTATTTCATATAAACAACACATTTGTTACATCATTTTTTAATTCAATAAAAAATACTCTTTAAGTTGGCCTGTATTACAATTAATATTATTTAAAACTTATTAATACGTGTTTTAAAATGTAACTCTTTGAGAGATTGATACTTTTTCTTGCCAAGTTCTGTAACAAATTTTACTAAATCTTAAATAAAATTTAGTAAAACTGCTTTTTGCTTCCTTTTTTTTCCTTGTATTCGTTTTCTGTCTTTTCTTCCAGGGAACGAGTCCCTGAGTTCGAGTTCGGGAGTCAGATTGTAGCTCACAGGTTGGGAAACTAGATTGTAATTGAGTGGGGTTGGTTTGCGTATTTGAGGGACAGGTTCGAAAACTCACAGCTTTATTTACACACGCACAAGCACCGCACATATGCAATTAGAGAGATACAATATTTAACACGTTTAATTGTGTAAAGAATTGTGGAAGGATTCCGCGAATAAACCGAAAACCCGAAACTCAGTGGATACTCACAGGTTGCGCGAAATATACTTTGTCTCCGGATGAGAGTCTGTAGACCAACTGACCATTTCTCCTGAATGCCAAAGGGGTTTACTCCTGCAAGTGAATAGGAGGAATCATAGTTACAACTCATAATTATCTTACTAAACAAAACCGACTATTTAACTGTCGTGGATCGAGATCTTTTAAATTTTCTTCTTTTGATATATGTATTATCAAAAATTTCTTTTTATTTAAAAACAAACAGCTCTCAATATTTAGTTTTGATCGATTTGACAATATCCAAATAATAAATTTATAATAAATTTTAAATAAATTTATAATTTAAATTTATAAATCATCACTCTTAAAAAATTTTGCTGCGATAGAAATCAGGATTAAAAGTCCCCTTATTCCTCGATCGCATAACAGTTCCTGAAGTGTTAGGGGTGTTTCTGGGTTTGTCTAATGCTTGAGGGAGGGGTGGGGGCTCATTTCTTTGAAATCTATAGTGCTAAGCAAAGTCTACTGAACAGAAATAAAATTAATTGAAAACTCTAATTCATAAATAAATTTTGAACATCCGGTAGAACAATAGAGAAGAAATGAAAGCAGAAACAAATCTTGAGAGTTACTTTCTCCTTCAGGTCGCCCAACTCGGGTCGAGGGGCTGACAGTCAGGCTTGGAAGTAAGATGAGAAAGGGAGAGAATATTCACCAGGAAGTAATTTCTCCGAATATTAGTGGGGCCTGATGGCCGAGTGGCTAGCGCCCTGGCGCTCGGTACCACAGGTTTCGGGTTCGAGTCCCAGTGGTGCCATGTATGTTTGTAATGGTTCGGAATCCACTTTAAACTGTAGGTCCCGGTCTGTTTAACCTAAAGTGTGAACAAGATGACCGTAGAGAGACAAACCAAACCGAATATCAGTGGGTCGACTCAAAAGCATTTGGTTCAAGATAACGCTATCGCCAACGTCTCGTTCATGAAGGTGAATGAGTTAAAATTAGGAATGCCACAATCGTTCCCCGTCAAATCTCATTTCACAAAGTGCTTTTCATGATTATTATCAATGAATCATCTCGTTTGCTCACACCCTAGAATGCGCACACTTTTATGAGTAACACAGATTTTAATGTAATCTAATCTTGGCAAACCATCCTACACCAAATCTTCGCTTTGTGTGAGAGAAAAATAAAAATGTTTCCTTAAAATATGTGACAAGGCGTTGCTCGACTCTTTGTGGGAGTTTTTCGAGTTTTTTTTTTTCTACTACAAACAAACTCAATTAAAAACAAGTAATAATAAAAAAAAATTTTAAGTCAATTCCTACTTTTTTTCACTATATTGCAGAAAGTCCTTTATAAATAATTTTCATTCATTTTTTTAAGTTAGAAAAAATTCTTTCTCTCTCTCTCTCTCACATACACACTTTCCATCTCTCTCACTAATTTATTCACATGTTTCATTTTCCATTTTGTTCCCTCCTTGACTCAGACTAGAACCCAGAATGAAAAAAGAAATTTTTTTCCAGCAATCTACACGCTTCGCCACTAACGGTATTGATTCCTAAATTTAAATCCTGCTAAATATCTTATATAAGAGAAATTTGTTTTTCTCCCATACAAAACTAAAATGAATTAATTAAATTTAATTACTGAATTAATATTTGGAAAAAACTGTATTAACATCCAGTGTCATCCACTACAAGTTTCAAAAAATGTATTTGAACTTGAGTGGATAAATAAAAAGTATTTTATGAACGATTGAAAATTTGAACAAGATATATAAATATATATAGAGTGTGAAATAATAGCAGGAATTGAAAAAACCCTTCATGACTCATCATTGTTGTTCTAGTTATACTAAGTGGAGAGAAGTCTACCGATTAAGGAAAGAAAATGCTAAATCAAAGCGGAAATCCAAAGGATTTTAATTTTCTTAACTGCAACCACTTCATCACATCCTCTTCCTTGTATTCTTCCGTTCGCGTGCTGTTTCAGCGTAACGCATTTCCGTTTACAGTAAAAAATGTGCACTAGTTTTTAAATGCAGTATTTTAATATTCTTTTTGAAATTAATGCAGTTCTTTGAACGTTAGTAAATACTCCCAAAATGGTCAACTTTGGCAAATTCAGAAGTACTGCTAAAAATGATTCAAAAATAATTTCAGGCATTTTTTTTTTATTTATTTATTTTATTTACTTATTTAATTATTTTTTTGTAAAATTTTAAGCACATGTTCTTTATTGCATCTCTAATTTACAATCAATTCACACATCAAAACGCTTTATTTAATCATTAAAAAAATTAGTAATTAGTCCGTACATGTTATTGGTCCATACACTTGCAAATATAATTTTAGAGATAAATTGAGAAATATCTCAAAAACATCTATGTTTGAAAGTAACTGAAAATATTTCGAATCAAGTGCAAATGCCGTGAAATAGTTTACTACAAAAAAGAAAGCAGTACACCATGTACTAATCTATATAATCGTTAGCGCCTTTTTTTTTTTTCTTAAAAAAAGAAAGAGAGAAAATATATTCTGCGATATTTTATATTCATTTCAATGTTTTATTAAGGATAACTACAAAAAATATTAATTTTTGAAGTTCTAATAGGGGAATTTTTAAAGCACATTAACAAAATGCATTGGATAAACAGTTTTTATTCTAATTATAAAAACTATAATATAAAACCTGTAATATAAAACTATATTACAGTTTATGTTACAGGTAGAAAGTGTTTTTCTGCGTCGACAGTTATGAACTTAAAACATTATTAAAAATATTTCTAAAATAAACATTGTATTCAAAAATTTAAGCCTTTCTTCATTCAAAATGAGATCATTCAATGAATTTTTATAATTTTTTTGTTGGAAATATTGTTTTATTTCCATAAGTAGTTCAAAAATACGATTACAGAAATGTAATTATTTTTAGTTAATGCTGAGAATATGTAATTTAAAACTATTTTTATATTATTTAATTAAATTCGAAAATTTTTCCATACCTCAAAATTGCAATTCACCATCATTTTCATCGGCGCAACAGCCTCATGGTGGACCAAGACCGTCTGCCTACTGCCAAATTTCGAGATAGGTGTTTTCTTTTTGCGGGGTAGGGTTTGTCAGCCTACGTCCAACGCTCTACAATCATATTAGACCGGGACTTACGGTTTAAAGTGGTTGCCGAACCACTACAAAATACGGTTTTTATTCTATAGAAATTGTTTTTCTGCGTCGACAGTTATGAAATTAAAACCCATAAAATTAACCCGTGGTACCACCGGGACTCGAAACCGAGACCTGTGCAGCCAGTGCCAGAGCGTTGGTTTCTCGACCATCAGACCTCAAAATTGCAATTAGTTTAAGTAAAAGACATGGACGAACAAAAGGTGTGGGTGTCTTGACATTTCAAACAAAAGCCAACAACATTCTTTGTATTGAGATTAAAGAGGTGAGAAAAACAATAATTTTAAAGGTTATTTAATTAAAATTGTGTTTTTACGTATTTGAATGATAATATATTGTATTTATTAACACATATAACGTTTTGTTAAACTATTTGATTAAAAACTATATGTAAAAGGCAATACTGAAATTTAAATAAAGTGGCTATTTTAAATTATACTGCCATAATATAGTTGAAACGCAAATAAAAATGACTAACAAAATTTATTAGATTTAGAGATATTTGCCCTTAGCATTTACCCACACATTAATCTTCCTTCTCCTAAAAAAATATAGGCTTCAGGTTCGAATCCTGGCTGTTAGTGGTTCGGATTCCACGTTAAGTTGTAGGTCCCGCCGAGCGTTAAATCAAACCTAAAGAAAATCTGCGCATTGATCTGAAAAGAACATCTCAAAAGAAAACTATAATATTTATATAATATATGTTTGTTAATAATATATTAAATTCTGAGAACTATTCACAAACTAATATTTAATTTGCTCTTATTATTAATCCAATTAAAATGCGCCATTAAACCAACCACACGCACTACTTCTGTTTTGTCTCCTGCTCTAAATGCATAATTTCCAATTTTCTTTATGAAATACTTGTTGCATTAAAAAAAAGTTTCATCCGTATGCGGATAGGTAAGAATCAAAAGACATTCTCTAAACGAAGAACTACACAAGCATGTCTCGTTCTCGACCAATCAACACATGGATGAACAAACACAAAAGACGTGGGAGTCGTAACATTTCAAACAAAAGCGAGACAACAGTTTTTGTATTGAGATTAAATATGTACAATAATTTTAAAGGTTATTTAATTAAAATTGTGTTTTTAAGTATTTAAATATTGATGCATTGTATTTCTTAACACATGTTTTGTTAAATTAATTGATTGAAAACTATGTGTAGAAGGCAATGCTAAAATTGAAATAAAGTGACTATTTTTAATTATATTGCTATAATATAGTTGAAATGCATGCAAAATCAATTATTAAAAACTGGTTTAAGATATATTAGTCGTAACAATTAAATTAGGCTAAATTAGATACAAATTTAGAGATACATTGAGAAATATCTCAAAAGTATCTATGTTTGAAGTAAATAAAATTATTTTGGATCAAGTATAATGCCATGAAATAGTTTACCGCAAAAAAAAGCAATACACCATTTACCAATCTATATAGAATTTTGAGCATCCTTTTTTTTTAAAAGGGAGAGAAAAAATAAGGAAAAAACTCCTAATGATCCTCCTCCTCCTAAAAACTCCTAATCCTACTCTTTAAACTCCTAATAATCCTCCTCCAACTACATTGATGTTGTGTTTCCTTCGTAAGAAAACTGTAAAATTTACAGAACATCTATTTGCTACCATCATTAAATTCTGAGAACTATTCTGTACTCCTAAAAAAACTCCTAAACTCATCCTAAAAATCCTAATAATCCTCCTCGAACTCCATTGCTATTATGTTTCGTGCGTAAGAAAACTGCAAAATTTATATAACAACTGTTTTCTGCAGTCATTAAATTCTGAGAACTATTCCCAAACTAGTATATAATTTGCTCTTATTATTAATCCGATTAAAATGCTCTATTAAACAAACAACACAACTCTACTTCCGTGTCTCACTCTGCTTCGTACTAAATGCATAATTTGCCATTTTCTTAAAGAGATATTAACTGTTACATTCCATCCCTAAAAAAAAGTGCTTCCTCAATAAGCAGATAGGTAAAAATCAAAAGACATTAAACGAAAAACTGTGTGTATGCAGATCTCGTACTCGATCAATCAATTATGCTAATGGCTGTAACAGGTTTTGCGGTGACATCCATTAGAAAAGTGCGCATTGAAAATCTTGGAGGCATTCCGTCCAAAGATTTGTTGTTATCGAAGAACTACAGCTTGCTGAAGTTGATGCATAAAATATATTGTTTATTCAAGCTGCCGTTATAACAAGGCAAGTTCCGACTGCTTGATGGATCGTCGGAAGACCTTTGAAGATTCGAGCCATGGGATACATTCAGATAACTTACGTAATCTTTGATCTAAATGATTAATGGTTCTTGTTAATTGTTTGAGTTTGCCCCCAGTAATTGGTTCTCATTATTTATTCGGTTACGAAATAATTATCTCGGTAAGCAATAAACTTCGTAACATGTGCAATTCAGGGTTGTTTATCATACTTTGATACTTTTTGAATAATTTAGTTTAATTTACGGAAGACTTTTTTAACAGCAATTTCTTGTCTAAAATTCGTAGATTATACTTAAAAAGACTATTGACTTACTCAGTATAATTTGTAGAATTGGTCTTTTGAGTGAAATTTAATTTTTTTATAACCAAAATGTTTTTTTATTCAAAAAATCACGGATTAAAATTTAGTATGAGGAAAGAATTAAAATTGTCTTTTTTTAAAATTTAAAGGATCAATTTATTGAAATTCATAAAAAAAATTTTCTTGTGATGATAACATGAGGCAAATTGGAACTAGTGTCTCACAATATAATAATGTAGTGTTGTGGGTTGGAGCAACTAGGTTGTAATTGGGTTGAAATACTTGAGGCACAGGTTGGAGAACACACAGATTTATTTACGCACTTACAAACACCCCACACATACAATTAACTACAGACAATATTAACACATTTAAAGACAATATTAATCAATAATAACACATTTATAGTATATATTCGATTAAGGATTCCACAATATTAATAATATTAAGACAATATTAATCAATAATAACACATTTATAGTATAGATTCGTGGAAGGATTCCACTTCTAAGCCTAAAACCCGATACTCAGGTATGCGCGGGATGTGTGAAATATACTTCCTCTCCGGGTATGAGTCTGTAGGCCAACTAATAAACAAGGTGCTAAACTTTCCTCTCGGAGTGAGAGATTGTAAACTAAACGTTTCTCAGTGACAGTGCAGGCTGCGCAGTACTTCCTCTCAGGTGAAAGTCTCGAGGCCTACTGATCATTTTTCCTGAACGCCACTGGAGGCGCTCATGTCAGTGTGTAGGAGAAAGCACTGTTACAGTAATAAATAATTAAAAAGGGCTTTCTAGAAATTTACGCGTTATATTAACTTGAAATACTTCTTTTTAAAGTTTTTAGCATTGTTCTTTAATGCAAATTTTCTTTTCCTCAATTTTTCAAATTTTTATTTTTTATTTTTTAATCACTGAACTTTTAATTATTGAAATATTTATGATCGATGACCACGAATATAAAAACTGAATTCTGGTGGTATAAGATATGCCAAAGAAAATAAGCAAACAAACACAAGCCGTCCGCAGTATATACCCTTAGCTGATTATAGCATATTGATTAGTGACAAATGACAATTAATTTGGTAACTTTGTGATAGATATCACGGAGGTAGAAAGAATAAGTTTAACAGTAAATATTTTAAGCTAAATGATTTTTTAAGGTCCGACTGGTGGTTCTGTGACAACTTGCGCCGCTGGTGAGCATTAGGGGTAGCATTGAGCGAACCATTAGAAATAATGGTTTGTTTTCAATTCGAGCAACAGTTTCATTCAAGATAAGCCACAACTGTATTCGTATTGTGTCAAGTTATTAGTAATTAAACTCGAAACGTCATGCTGTTCATAACTCGTCTTCTTTTTATTTTATGTGTAGGGAAAAAATGCATGGTATTTTCTCAGTGCCGTAGTTATTCGTTAATTGTTTTTCATATCACTGATTTTATTTTACGTATTTAAAAATATTATTCTGAAACAAAGAAAGGAATTTAGTTGATAGAACATCATCTAATGTGCCTCTCATTATGGATAACAAATAATTGCTTGACACTGAAGTGACAAGCAATTATTTGTTATCCATAATGAGTCCACATTCGTATTCCCTCATCTTTTGTGATGAACTATCACTGCTGAAGTGCATGTGCATGTGTTCCCTTCCTACGTGTACTTGTCCAAACTACTAATAGCAATTCTAATAAATTATATCCAAATTACTGCCTGAATTTCCCACAAATAATTAATCAAATCGCTTACACATCTCGTCCTGTTGACCGAAGAAATTTGGTGAACTATCATTCATTGCCGAAGTGCGTGTTCATGTACTATCCTTTCAAATATGACTCCACTTTGCCTATTCATTATTTTATTTTAGCACAATTAATACAACAACACGTACATAAATCTATAAAAATCTATTTATAACATAAGACCCATCGGTTTATACCAACGCCGAATAAGGTCTTACCTCAGCTCATTCTTATTCTGCTCATCTTACTTCAAATGCAATTCCAATCTGATGCATTGCCCCATCGGATAGGGAAGATACGCGTTTTATTTTCCCTATTACAGGGATTATGAAATACCCGTGGCTTGAGTTGCCACACCCTTCGTAAATCGGAATAGTAGTAAAACAACTCAGTCGAAAAATCAGATTTTCCCCGACCTTCAAGGAATTTAAATTATATTAAAAGACTACCCCTCTCATTCGCGTGGCATGAGATGTGCTATCAATTATTGGTTGTAATTTGATGGGCTGTCACTTTGAAGTACTAACGAAATCTTTCTGATTCACTCTGAGATCTGGACAATTAGCAAAAGGTAGGTTTTATATAAATAAGGGTAGAGAAGTACATTACCTTATAAATATCTCTATATGAAGCCTGTGAGCAAAGATTAGTTAAGTCTATACTTTCGTGTTTGTAACTTGACATTCATAACCGTTCTGTATTTGCAAATTGATCTGCTTATCTTTTGCTGTTTGTATTGCTTGCCTTTGTCATTTACTTGTATATTTAAAAGCATGTTTTTACTTAATGTAAATTTTGTTGATCATTTGATACACAAATCAATTAAACAATCGACGTGTAAGTTTATAAATTATAAGAAAGTAATGGAGCTGCTGAGTTAGAACCTCAAGTTCACGAACTATTAATCTTGGTTAGAAACCTGGCATGCGAAACGTAACCATTTATTCTGCGATAACATAGTAAATCTATATGCTAAAAAGTCCACAGTAGTACTTAGGGTTGAAGAAATGTGTTCACGAATTCTTCACATGCCACTATTAGATTTTAAATTTTAGTGAGAATATGTTGCAATGTAGTATTCTCATGGTGCACTTTGGGTAACTCTGTTACATACTTTAACGTTTCTCTATATTAGACCTATAATGGCTTTAAGAAGAGTACCACTTTCATGTTCATGGGAACACTCTAATTTTTATTTACGAGCACTACATATATATACAATGAACTCTGGATTACTATACAAAGAAATAAAGATTAATAATAAAATTTGATGACAAGTGCACGATTAAATCACAAGCACAGTTCACTCCATGATCGGAGATTTTCAGAGTTCTCGAGTCTACGTCGAATATAAATGCCTGGTCACCGGCAGGCCTAAATTATCCCACAACGTGATACAAGAAACCACAAGGGGTTCACTTTGGAAAACAAGCGGAAACTCCGGCCTATTCACTTCAGATAAAAAAAGAAAACAACACTTTTGAACACTTTAGCAGAACTTTTTTCTTCTCCAAAAAAACTCCCTTTAAGAAAATCCGTCAAGATGGGGGGGAGCTTTCCTCATTCCTCATTAGAATAGACATTTCTCAGCTCGTGGTATATCACAAATCACGATGAAACAACTCATGGTGTAGTCCATATCCCATCTGTAATTGTTCCGACCTGTGAAGGTAGAACAGACAGTCGCTAATATCATGAGTCTCGTTATCCATGACACTGAATATCTGCTATCAGATTTGAGTGGCAGGTTGTTCTCATTAGTGCAAAACACTAACTGCATGTAATATAATTACCCTCAACATTATTTGTCTACTGTCAAATTTGAGTGATGGGTGTTAGTATTTACTTGTCAAAGAATATACATTCCTCTCTTCTGGGAATGAAATGCCAAAACTCTTTTTGTGGGAAAAATACTACACTATTATTATTCTTACATCATAACAAATTTTACATAAGAAATTTTTTTCCCGTGAGAGAAAATGGTGCAATATTACAATATATGTCGTTCTAGCACAGAATGACCTCAGATGAAAAGGCATTCGAAGATTTATGGTCAGAGAAGAATTAATTTAATTCGTGCTGCGAGATTAATTTTTTTCGTGCTTATAACCTGACATTCAATAGTTGTTTATTTGAAATTGATATGCTTATATTTTGCTGTCTGTATCGCTTGCATTTGCCATTTACTTATTAATTTTATAAACACTATTTTTCTTAAAAATATATTTTGTTTATTACATAAATAAATTAAACAAGCCATATATAAGTTAAATTTTTTTATGAATTCTTCAGATACTACTATCTGAAGTGTTTGATTTATGGTGGGAAAATGTTGTTACAGTGTAGGCACTTGATGGTGCACTTTGGGAGTAGCGCTGAATATGCTACATACCTGACGTTTTAACCTCAGATGAATAGGCATTCGAAAGCTTATGGTCGGAGAATAATTAAGTCCATACTTTCGTACAGTGAACTTGACGCATTTATATCCTTATATTCCAATAATAGCATAAATTAGCATTTGAAGATGACGAAATTCGTTTTAGCTGTGATATGCTCGATTAAAAGAAATTTTTAATTTTGGCATTACATCTATCCTATAGGGATTTGAATTTTTCTCTAATAAGAGTTAACCTTTAAATATTATTAATATTATATGACCTTTAAATGTTTCATCTGCACATTGATTAAAATTCACTGATGGAAAGGATAGTCGTTAGCTTAACTTCTGGTTCCTTTGAATAGTTCTTTTTCAGTCTTTGTGAGAAAGGCAATTTTTAAGGAGTGATGTTCATTAAAAAAAAAGTAAAATTTTTGCCCAATCAAGCAAATTGAAAGCCTTTTAATAAGTAAAAGTGCTTTCAATTCCACGACGCAAGAAAAGATTACCGGAAAATTAAATCTGAGAACCCATCTTTTCAGCTATCTCCTTTGATTGAATTTCTTTAAATTCATCTTTCTTCATTACTTACTTGTCACTCTAATAACAGTATCTTTTTTAGATAAAGATCATAAATACATTTGGTTTATCGAGTAATCGTTACAAATCTCTTTCTTTCATTTTTGTACTGTATTTATTTATTTATTAGCATGTCTTTGTTTATTATACCGTGAATAAGTCACCCACAAATGATGAAAAGAGAAGGGATTTTAAGTGAAACTATCCCGCAATTGCGTGTCGAACGGGAGAAAAACCAGGAATATTCCACCCAGAGGCAAGAAGCATTGATACAATCACCATCATGTTTCTTGTGACACATTTCCTATGCCCTCTAGCAAGCAAGTTATAATCTTAAATGTAAAAAATAAATCCTGTGTTGTTGTTTCTTATTCCACTTTGTCGACAGCATCACAGAGACCAAGTCCATGAACCCATGTGTTCTCATGAAAGTAGAGAGATTCTGTTGTGATGGAGCACTCGTAGATAGAAGTCTGACTTGAACAGTGAGTTCCGGGAGGACTTTTAGGGCGAACTACCCCGCATTTACGTATCGTACGGGAGAAAACCCGAAACTTCCACCAGTTACTCTGATTAACGAGGCAAGATGCTAAACAACACAAGTGCCATCGACGCTCCTCATGTTTTGAAATAGTGTCTACAACAAAGCTGCCAGCGGATTGAATCTCGGCCCTAATGCACACTAGCGGCACACGTTGCCACTGAGCCACGAGTCGGGCATGTTAATCTTGTTTAAAGAAAAAACCGTCGTATTTAACTTTTGAACAATTTTTTAGACGTATGTCAATATACCAGAACATTTGTTTACAAGGAACATAATCATATATTCTCAAGCATGCTAGTTTTTTTTTCCATTTTATTTATTGAACTCTTTGAAATTGTATTGCCAAATTCGAAAATTCGTACATTTTTAAACCTTTTTTATGTGTCAAGGATTTATTTTTATTATTATTTTATGAAATTCTTATACGTTTTCAACAGCGTCTTTTAAACTTGTTTTCGAGTACCGGGTAATTTCGCTGACTCTAGAATGGCAGAGGTATGCAATGTTGCCCAGAAGGCATCACAAATATAGGTTGCAACACTGTACCCGTAATTTACAACGAATTTGTACAAGAGTGGCATCTGGAAGTTTGTATCCTTTTCCCCGGCCCCAAAAGGACTTGACAAGCCATTAAACTATCGTGCCCATCTGCTGTTTAAAAAAAAACTTTCGGTTCGACTAGCATGCAAGTTTCAAAGGAGGGTGTAAGTTTCCATGATGCCTTCCTTGAAGGTGTGAACAACAACAAGTTGCAGTGTTGCAGCCTGAGTAACGTTGAATCTGCTACATATTTGCCATTCTAGTGGCATGTGGTATGTGAAGAATATTTAGAAACAATAATATTGTAATTGCACATCCAAGAATAAATCAAGGAATAAAGTATTTTTTATTCAAATGTTATCGTTTTGTTAACCTTAGAATATACGGGTATTGTTTTGGGGAGCTGGGTTTTGCGGGTTCTTGATCACTTTCAAGTTTGTTTACATCTCTTTCACGTTCATATTTTTTTCATTTCTTTTTTTAAATCTCTTTCAGAAGCTTTTTTAAAATTTCTTTCATGAGCTTTTTTAAAAATTTCTTTTACTGGCTTTTTTTTTTTTTTTTTTCGTTTCTTTCACAAACTTTTTTATACATAATATGTATTTACAAAATAATTAAAATAAGACAATTTTATTTCAAAGTGAAAACGTGATTTTTCAAGAAAAGAAAATCGTTTGGAATTCTTAGTTTTTTTTTTTTTTTTTTAATTTTTAATTTTTGAAATTGATGCGATGCATTTTCTTACATTAAATTCTCAATTTTACGAGTAACCTGCATATCAGCACATCCGATTATAATTTCTTTTATTTTGATGTGCGTTACATTTAAGAACAAATACATATTTTCTGCTCCTGTTTCCTAATTCTTTGTTCCGTAATAGATTACGAAGAATACTAACAAATCAATTATTTTGAATAGTGCTTCGGTTCACTAAACACTAATAGGTACTCTGCAAGGAAATAATCTGATTAGCAATAATGCAGAACATAAGTGTTTGACAGCTCAATATGTAATTATTGTCTCTATAGAAAATCCTCAACATCTGTTCCACTGTATGAATGCAGAATATAAATAAACGAAAAGTATGCAATCATGAGAATATTATAATTATTTGATGATCGCGTAAAGGCATTTTATTTTGCAATTTTTAGCTTTTTTTTTACTAAATGATTGCATTGATTGTTATAAATTTTTAACGTGAACATTCCTAAAATATTATTTAGCAATAAATTTTAGTTCTGTAAAAGACAATTCATTGCTTCTAAAAAATCTGAAATTTAGTGTCGTTTATTAAAAAGGGGATTAAATAAGGCCCTTTATTTCATTATTAATTTACAAGGATTAAATTACATTAAATGAATCGTGTTATAAAATACATTTATCGTCTATTATATTAGTGAGTAAATAACTTTGCTTTGTATATTTATACGTAACGATTAATATATGAGCCCTGGTGTCAGAGTGACTAGCGCCCTGACACTCAGGGCCACGAGTTTCTGACTCGCGTCCTTTGTGGTGCCATGGATGCCTGCAGTGGTTTGGAATCCACCCCAAACAGGACACCCCTGTTTAATATGACTGGTAGGTGTAGGGCTGACGACCCTACCCCGTAAAAAAGTAAACATCTCCTGTCCCGAAATCTGCCAGTAGACAGGCGGTCTTAGCCCACCAGGGGGCTATTGCGCCATCGGAGAATTAGTTTGTCGCTCTACGGTCATTTTGTACCCACTTTCAGCTAATTAGACCGGGACCTACAGTTTAACCCTGTGATACCAAAGGCCAGAGAGCTAGCCAATTGGAATGTAACTGAGTACAATTTTTATTGCATGATATTTTAATTTTTTCACTTGAAATATACAATCTTGTATAAATTCAAATAAAGTTCATCTGTAAATAGTATTTACATTTGATGTACAGATTTTGAAAAAAAATGGATAGAAAAATTATTTATAAGACAAATATATTAATTGAAAATTTGGTCGTCATCTAAATACTTATGCTTCTTTCTTATGGTCCATGTACATCCCATTGATGATATAAAAGAAACAATGGTTTCTCTGTTTTATTTAAGAAATAATATCGCCTCCATCAGTAAATCCTGAACAAAAGCTGGTCCTTCTATTTTCTTATTCATACTCGACAGCATGTTTAAAATGCTATTGTTTTTTTACTATGCGATTGCTTTCATTGAAAATAAACCGCTATTACTCTCAATGTTTGAATCTATAAAAGGGTTTGAATATTAATTTACAGGCTGAAAGAGCTGTAATAAAGCGGTTTGGTTTGGTTTGTCGCTCTACGACAACAAAGTGGAACCAATGAAAAATTACAAGAACTGTAATAACGTCTGTCTGACCCTGAACAAATGAATAAAAGTTAAAAAACCCATATAATTCTGCGGTTCAACGGAATAAGAAAAACTGACTCAGTTGTGATTGTGGCTCATTTCTACGTCACTTCACTTGCAGTTTTCGTGGAATTAGTTCAGGATTTGGAACATTGCCTGTTTACGGTTGCTTAAAGGTTCAAGATTTGTTTTTAATTTAAATCTATAACCGTTTGTTTCTTTTACTCTATAAGATCCATAAATTTATAAACAATTGAAAATAAATTCCAGTGAAATTTTTCAATAAAAGAACCATACATTAATTCTTACAATTATAATAATTATTATTCAGTCAAATAGTGTTTTGAAGTCATCAAATAGTGTAAAAACGACAGTTCAACCTTTATTATATGATAACTATAGGCAATAACGAAACCAAATATGGAGTACTACTGTGCCCAAAAGGTAAGACCAATTTTTTTTTTCAAAAACTATTTATTTATTCTTCCAAATTTATTTCATCGACTTACTTTCCCTACACAATGCACTTAAGCCAACTTTTTTACCAATCCTCAATGCATGCTAAAAAGTCATCGGCTGGGATGGCCTTCAAAGCGCATGCCGATTCACGTTGAATCTCTTCAATCGACTCAAAACGGTGTCCCCGGAGTGGTCTTCTGAGTTTCGGAAATAGTCAGAAGTCGCAAGGGGAGAATACAGTGGTTGTGTAACGATATGGGTTTCATTTTTGGAGAAAAAGTCACGAAGATTCAATGCAGTGTGAGCTAGCGCATTCAGTGTTTTCGGTACCAATCGAAATTTCACGCGTTTGAGGCCCAAAATGAAATTGACCGATCCTTTTGAAGTTCCAACATCATCAGCAAGGTCTCTAATTGTAAATCGACGGTGTGCAAGCACCACATCTCTAATTTTTTGGACGTGAGCTTCGTCGGTTGAGGTAGATGGTCGACCAGAGGGCTCTTCGTCTTCAGCTCGTTCTCTGCCTTCTTTGAACTATTTATATCACCTCTAAACATTTCTTTCCGATATAGGAATGCTCACCGATTGCCTTCTGCAACATTCTATACGTTTCTGCAAACAAAATTTAATGCAAGTTCTTTGTTCAATTAATTCAGACATTTCAAAAATCGCCGGAAACAGTTTTAGCGTCTCACAAAGCCAAGCGTAACTTAACCACTAATGAATATTTTGACGTCAAATTTCACACAGATGTCAAGGACAGTGGAAGGCTGTCTTTGACACACAGATATCAAGGACAGTGGAAGGTTGTCTTTGACACACAGTTATCAAGGACAGTGGAAGGTTGTCTTTGAGACACAGATGTCAAACAAAACCTGAAAAAGAAACAAAATTTGAAATTCCTTAGCCCCGGGAATTTTCAAATCGCTCATGCAGTGTAATTCCTCCTTTTTGACATATGGTAATAAGTTGACGCTGAACTTTGACCTCTGTCAAAGTTTGTGCACCTCTCACTACGTCGTCCATGTAAATGTCGTTTCTTATTATGTCCATCGGAAAGATTTTGTCTTCATCACTTGCTAGTTGTCTCAAAGTACGCATCGCAAATTATGGCTCACTAACTGTTCCATGTGTAACTTTGACTAACTAGTATGTAAAGTTCACGTTCCTCCAATACGTTTTTGGTGGCTCATGTTCACCTTTTTTCCACAATAATCTTTGAAGTCCATGCTGACTTGGGTCTATCAAGATCATAAGGTACATCAATTTAATGTCTGCGGATAAAGCTTAAACATGGATCCGAAATCTCGTCATGATTGTAAACAAATCATCTTGTGTCACGCCTCCATTGTACTGTATATCGTTCTGAGATCTTCCATTCGTAGTTTCTGAGGAACAATTAAAAACTACTCGTAATTTCGTGCTTTCCTTTTCAAGCCGGCAAAAGTCATCACCTTCTGATTTTAATTCCTCCAACAGTTCTACTTCCCAATATTTTGGGAAGTAGAACTGTAAGTAAGAACTGCAACTGTTCAGTAAGAAAGACAAGAATTCCCAAGAAATCAGATTCAGTCTTAAAACTCATTTTATTGAATAAAATTTCTAATTTCTATCATCTTATTATCACCTTCCTCAGTTAAGCCCAATTCCAAAGCCAACTTAGTTAATTCGTCCTTTCACAAATTATTAATACACAGTGCCATTTTAATGATTCCCAAACTCACAAGCATCACTAGAAAAATCACAAATCCCTCTTCTCTAATTGAATCCTAGAATCCAAACTTCACAGAAATGCGAGTTTCCAAATGCGAAATCCAAACTTTCTGCGGCCTGATGACCAATTGGCTAGCACTGTGGCCATTGGTACCCCAGCTTTCAGGTTCGAATCCTGGCGGTGGTATGGTTGTTTGTGAGTGGTTCTGAATCCACGTTAAACTGTAAGTCCCGGTCTAATTAGCCTAAAGTGAGCACAAGATGACCGTAGAGCCAAACCAAACTAATCCACAGAATTCTAACCCAGACTCCGTATTGGACTCACCATATTAAATGTTAATGTATCCAAATAAAAACACACATACCCCAGAGGACTGTAAACACCATCTCTTTTATTCAAAAAGCAAACGCATTCTCTCGATATTCACATTTATTACTTGTTAAAACAAGTTCACGCCCACGCAAACGACGAAGTTATAATTCTTCTGGCGTAGTTTTGCATTTACATTTGCATTTTTTAATTATAAATTATGCACGAACCATTTATATTCATGAGGCAACAGAGTTATTATCTTTGGAAACAAATATTTGCAAAATTCCCTTACATCAGGGGTTCTTAACCTTTCTTGTTTCGTTGACCTCTTTCGCAAACCCCTTCCCGCGATATAATTCTTGCGATGAACAAAACATATGATGCAGATGCAGATGATGAATATGCTTTTTATTGCTTATATTAAAATGATTTGATAACGCAATATACAATATAATGGATTACGTACTTAAAATTATATTATAAAAAAAAATGCTAATGCGAATATAAATGTTGTTTCTCTTGCATGAAATTATTATTTTTTTTTGTTCTAATGCAGCTGACAAACACTTAGACAGCTTGGTCGTGGATGCCTTAAGGCAAGCGCTGCACAGACAGTACTCACTTTGCATTACCCAGGGAGCACATGTAACTTGAAGATAAGCCACGGACGCGAAGTAACAATGCCCCCGCAAAGCTCTACGATTATAATAGGACCGGAACCTACAGTTTAAAGAGGCTTCTGAACCACTAAAAACATCCATGGCACCGCCGGGATTCGAACCCGAAACCTGTGGCACCGAGCGCCAGACACTCTGCCATTCAGACTCTTGCATGAAATTATTGTGTGTGAGAAAATAACACCTTATTTCTATTGGTAATCGCAAATGCAGCTAATATTAAAAATGGTGCATACCTTAATATAATTCGAGTTCAATAATAGAAACGACATTTGATTTTAAACAAAAGAATTGAAGTTAAAGATATAAAAACATTAGGTAATTACTAACTTACATTTTTTATGCTTTCAAACGTCTACGAAAAATATATGCATAATTTCCATATAATGATAGATAAAAATAAAAAAATAAAGAGGATTTAATTCTTCAAGAAAGTAAAGAAATAAAAGTGGATATTTTTTAAGATAATAAAGATGATTAATTTTTTTTCTCATCCAATCCAACGAAGCTTAAGGGGACCCCATATAACGAACTAATGATTTAGATAATCTATTTCATCATCTTTTTTTTTCTGAACAGCAAAAGCTAAATTTATAGGTTCTTTTATGATAAATTTCCTGACGAAAATAGTTTATTAAAACTTCCAAAAATTCTGATGATTTTTATTTATTTGCATTTTTATTTGTTTGTTATATCTATTATTTTATGTTTATTTATTAGCATTTATTATTTATTTGCTATATCTGTTATTTTATGCTTATTTATTTACATTTATTATTTGTTTGTTATATATATTATTTTACGCTTATTTATTTACATTTATTATTTGTTATATATATATTATTTTATGTTTATTTATTTGCATTTATTATTTGTTTGCCATTCCTATTATTTCATGATTATTTATTTACATTTATTATTTGTTTGTTATATCTATTATTTTATGTTTATTTATTAACATTTATAATTTATTTGCTATACCTATTATTTTATGCTTATTTATTTACATTTATTATTTGTTTCTTACATTTATTATTTTATGTTTATTTATTAACATTTATTATTTATTTGCTATATCTATTATTTTATGTTTATTTATTTACATTTATTACTTGTTTGTTATATATATTATTTTACATTATTTATTTACATTTATTATTTGTTTTATATATATTATTTTATGTTTATTTATTTGCATTTATTATTTGTTTGCCATTCCTATTATTTTATGATTATTTATTTTGCATTTATTATTTGTTTCTTATATCTATTATTTTATGTTTATTTACTTTTATTATTTGTTTGTCATACCTATCGTTTTATGTTTATTTATTTACATTTATTATTTGTTTGTTACATCCATTATTTTTTGTTTATTTACTTACATTCATAATTTTTGTTATACTTATTATATTTTGTTTATTTATTTATATTAGTTTTTTTTGTTATGTCTATTATTTTATGTTTATTTATTTGCCTTTATTATTTGTTTGTTGTATTTATTATTTCTTTACATTTCACCTATCAATTTCGTACATAGTAATCAGATCATTGAAAGTAGTAATAGTTTTTTGTTTTCTTTTTGTTTTTCTCATATTTTTTAACGGAAGAAAATTAATTTTCTTTTTCTTTTTAGGTAATCGTTGAAGGATATTATGCTCATGAATGAAGTGAGGATCTACTGGGCAAACTGGATGACTCGATATCTTTAAAACTAGTTTTAAATATTTTGTACAAAATTTTGTCTGCTCTAATTCCCTTTCAAAGAAATGCAATAATTTTGTTTGAATTCTACGTTTGTTTTACTCAGAAACTACAGTAATATTAGTAGAATAAACGTAATAAACCTCAATTTCTGTAATTTTTGAAATAGATTAATTATAATAAATTACAGTAAAGAAGTGATTGAAACTGAGAACAGATTAAAGAACTAATTACATAGTATTTCCACTTAAAGTAAAGTAGTCAATTTAAATTCAGATATTCAACATTTTAATTTTGCTTATAAATTCATTTATTTTCAATCGTCATATTATTCATCGTTGATTGCCAGATTTATTGAAAATTTTAGAATTGCAGAAGAAATTTTTAATAAACTAAATGATGTGCTTTAAATGGAGGGAAATTAAAATTTTTGAACTCATTTATTATTTCATAATAACAACAGAAAATCGTCTAAAGTCATTTAAAAAGATGCACATAGCTGTTTGAATAAGCTTCCTACAAACTTTTTACAAAAGCAACAATTGTATTACAGTAATTTAATAATAATTTGAAAATGATGTAAGAGTTTTCCATTAAACATTAACAAAATGAAAATTTTCACATAAATCAAAAACTTTTCAGGAAAACAGTTTTGCTAAAATAACACTGTGCATGTAATGAATAAAATATTTATTTTAAAATACATGCACTCAAGACTTTGGAAATATGTTTTCACTTTCATTTTTCGGGAAATAAAATTATTTATCTTTTATACATTTGTTATATAAAAACTAATATTGAATTAAAATCATATTTCTGATCATCCCATTTCTTCATTTCTCGCCAATTTAATTTAATTCAATCTCGCCAATTCTTCATTACTCGCCAACTTAATTCGATTCAATCTCGCCAATTTAATTTCAAGCCAAAGGATTGAAGTTTAAAGATATAAAACAATATTCTACAGCTAACTGAAGTTTTCCTAATCTGAAAGTAGTTTTACGAAAAATATATAAATATCACAGAAATGCGTTGATAAATAGAGGAATATCCTTAAAAATAAATAACTGAGAAAACAATCCACAAAGTTTGTGAGGAGAAAAAAAACTATGTAATTGAGCGACAAGATGATTCTGGGCAGTGACAACTCAGTGAAAAATAGCTACAACGCATCACTGGAAGAAATGTTTGACCTCTCTTCCAAAGAATACAGATGTTCTCTGCAATTTACATCAGAAGCTTACTCAAAAGAAACAGAAGGTGAGTTCTTTAAAGATAAAAACCAATTAATCTTAATATTTACAGCAAGGTTATTGTGGCCCAGAGCTGTTATAAATGTATCCAATGTAAATGTTCTTAAAATGCTGAGAATAACATGTACTAGTCTTAACTTTAAAATTTGAACTATGTAAAATTAATTTTTTATTATTTAAATATTATTTGTTTGCCATGAATTTCAAATACTTTTTATATTTCCATTTTTTATTTTAATTCTTATTTTCGTGATAAGAATTTTTTGATTTGCAGTGATTTAAGAAAACTCCTCTTAATGAAATGATTCTCAAGTAATTGTATAGTGTATGTTGTACATTATTTACTAGCATTTTTGCTTAACAACTACATTAAACTGGAATTTAAGTGTGTAGGTTGGGCAACCAGATTGTAACTGGATGTGGTTGCCTTGAAATACTTGATCCCAGGTTTGAGAACTCATAGATTTATTGACACACGCACAAACACCACACATACAGTTAGAGACATACAATATTGAACACATTGAGAGACAGATAATTATAAATTCGTGGAAGGATTCCATTTCTAAGTCGAAAACCCGAAACTCGGCTATGCGCAGGTTGAACGAAATATACTTCCTCTCCAGGTGAGAGACTATAAGCTGAATGTTCCTCAGAGGTTGTGCTATAATTTTGCTCGGGGGATTGTCGACCCGGCCGACTGGCAATTTCTCCTGAACACCACAGGGGGCGCTCTTACCAGTGAGTAGGAAGCACTGTTACAGAATATGTATGTGCTTTTTTCAAATACACTGAAGTGACAAAAGTCATGGGATAGCAATATACAAATTTTCAGATGGCAGTAGCATCGCGCAGAACAGGTATAAATGCGCAGTGCTTTCGCAGAGCTTTCATTTCTGTTCAAGTTATTCATGTGAAGAGGTTTTGACGTGATGATGACCGCACGACGGAAATTAACAGACTTTGAACGCGGAATGTTAGTTGGAGCTAGACGCATGGGTCATGCCATTTCGGAAAACGTTAGGGAATTCAACATTCCCAGATCCACTGTGTCAAGAGTGTGCCGAGAGTATGAAATTTCAGGCATAACATCCCACCATGGACAGCGCAGTGGTCGACCGCCTGCACTTAACGACCGAGACCGGCGACGTCTGCAAAGAGTCGTAAATTCTAACAGACAAGCAACACTGCGTCAAATAACCACAGAAATCAATGTGGGACGTACAAGAGACTTGTCTGTTAGAACTGTGCGGAGAAATTTGGCTTTCTCGGGCTATTCCAGCAGAAGACCGACTCGAGTGCCTTTACTGACAGAACGACATCGCTTGAAGCGACTCTCGTGGGCACGTGAACATATCGGTTGGTCCCTAGATGAATGGAAAACTGTGGCCTGGTCCGATGAGTCACGATTTCAGTTGGTAAGAGCTGATGGTAGGGTTCGAGTGTGGCGCAGACCCCAAGAAGCCATGGACCCAAACTGTCAGCAAGGCACTGTTCAAGCTGGTGGTGGCTCCGTAATGGTGTGGGCTGTTTTTTCATGGCATGGACTTGGTCCTCTGGTGCGACTGGACCGAACATTAACTGGAAATGCTTATGTTCAGCTACTTGGAGATCACTTACAGCCATTCATGGACTTCATGTACCCAAACAACGATGGGATTTTTATGGATGACAATGCGCCATGTCACCGGGACACAACTGTTCGCGATTGGTTTGAAGAACATTCTGGACAATTCCAACGAATGATCTGGCCACCTAGATCGCCCGACATGAATCCCATCGAGCATTTATGGGACATCATCGAGAGGTCTGTTTGTGCCCAAAATCCTGCACCATCAACGCTTTCACAATTATGGACGTCTATCGAGACAGCATGGCTCAATATTCCTACAGAAGACTTCCAACGACTTGTGGAGTCCATGCCACGTCGAGTTGCTGCACTTCGCCGGGCGAAAGGAGGGCCGACACGATATTAAGAGGTATCCCATGACTTTTGTCACTTCAGTGTATAGCATTATGAAAGTAACAGTTTAGCACCTCTGTTCTAATATCGCAGCTGCCAGCTATGGTATGAGAAATGAACATTTCAGTTGATGCACCAATGAATGAATAACTGAAGAATAAATTTAATTAAAAAAAATATGAAATATAAAAATCTTTATTTAAAAAGTGGAAGGATATTACAATCTCCTGTAATAAGATTAACAGGTCGATAAACCAATAATATCAAATAATGTTGTGATATTTATATAAAAAAGGAAAATTTACATTGACAGATTTAAATTTGATGAATAGGTAAATTAAATATTAATATGAAAAACGACTTACTATATATTTTACTGATATTCAAATATGCTGAGTATTTAACTCAAGGTTAACTATCATAATTTTTTTCTATACTACATAGTAAAGAATTTTAACTGTAAAATAAAAATGATCAGTTATAATCTAATGATAAAGCCAACTATTAATATAAAAAAATTGCTTATGAAATCTTAAAATCAGTAATATGAAAAATTAATCTATTGTGAATTTAACAACGGGAGAGTCAGAAAAGATATATATATATATATAGATAGATAGATAGAAAAATTGTCCCCTGCATTTAAATGTACAATATATACATATAACATATAGCTTTATGCTTTTTACTCATTTTATATGTATAATTAAAATATTAAAATTGATTCTAAGATGATGTGTAAGTATGGTTCTTTATAATTGTATATATATATATATAAAACTAGCAGACCCGGCCACGCGTTGTTGTGGCTTTCTTGTATTTCGTTCAATTATTACCTACTATAATTGGTACTGTTAAGGAAGTGATTGGTAAAGAATGATGAAAAGTTCAAATTAAGCTTCAAAGAATAGAAAATGTTTAATTTTTATTAATTTAATGAATGAGGTAGATAATGCTGATTTTTAACACTATTTTATAATTATTTTACCTAATTTAATTCTTAATAATCATTACTTTCATTTATCTGAGAACTACTCGATGAACAATATTTCTTGTTAATCTGTCTTTCGTCAAAATAAATAAATTCGTTAAATAATTTAATAAGTTGGTTATGATTTTCTAAAATATTTTCCAACAATTTTACAATAGCTCTTTGTACTGTTTGTTCGATAAAATTATACTGACATCGAGTGTCACGTTCTTCAGAACTGCCCATAAAATAAATTTGAAGAAATTTTGGCTCTCCGTTAGGTATTGGCATCAACGACCCGATCTTATGGTACACCTGACCTTGTACTTTGAATGTACTTTCAAAATTACGTTCATCGGATGAGAAATCGCAAATTTTAGTTGCGCCAAATGACGTCAATGGCACCAAATGACGAAATCTGAAAATCGTCGATTCTGCATTGAAATAAAAAAACAATGTGCATAAAAACTATCCTATCTCTCAAGTTGGAACAAAACACACATTTAAGAAAAAAAAGAGCTAAAATCGGATTGTTAGTTTCAGAGTTCATCCCGAACAAACATCGTGACACGGGAATTATATATAATAGCCGTAGTGGAAGAAATGTATATATCTTATATGCATATATGCTTATCATATTCCATGAAATTAAAGATAAAATAACCTTTCACTTCAACACGGAATGCAAGAATAAATTTTAATATTTTAATTATATGCATAAAATGAACAAAAACAGTATTAGACAAATTAAAAATAAATTTAAAGCTGTTTCGTAGCGGTAAATAGATAAATTTAAATATTAATATGAAAAACGACTTATTTTATATTTAACCGATATTCAAATATGCTGAGCATTTAACTCAAAGTTAATGCACAGCATTTTAAAAAAATGTCCACCAATTTTTAATATTTACATTTGCTAGTCAATTGTTAATTTGTCTTCCCAAAAACATTTTGATCATTATATGCTACTTCATTCCCCACCTTTTGTTCATCCACTCCCACGCAATGAAGTATGACACCTGCTGAGTATCGCTACTTTGCATCCTCCGCATCTTACATGAATTATTTATTAAGAAACTGCATTTTTTGCATACTTTTTCGCACTGAAATTCTATCTTCCGATAATAGTCTTACAATAAAAAAATACTTTATTATGCGAGATGTTTTGTCACATTTGAACTAAATTAAATATGAATACCTGCAGAGAACAAGTTCTTGTGAACAATGAAAAGAATCAGGTTTTTTTTTAGTCAAAACGGCTTACGCCAAGAAATAAATTTTTCAACAGCTCCCATGCCGAGCTTCCTATTAGCATAAGAGATACCCTTACAATGTTCTGCAGAAATCCTGCACCGAGAAATTCTATGGAATTAAAGTTGAAGGCGACCATGAGAACGTGAGACAGTAATCCAGGAGAATAAATATGGGTTGTTGTTCTTCGTCTTAATATTTTAGTATGCATTTTGAATCCACTTTAATTTTCCCTCATACATACAAGAAAAGTAATTGACCTAAAAGCAATACAAATATATTGGAAATTTTTCTTCACAGGTTATAGACAGCAAATCAAGGTATTTTTTTTATTTTTGAAAATTGAAACTTCATCATTGCAATTTTGTTACAAATGTATATTGTAGTGTGTGTGGATACGAGCCCTACGTTGGGTAACTAGATTGTAACTGGGTGTGATTGGGTTGAGATACTTGAGTCACAGGTAGGAGAACTCACACCTTTATTAACACATGCACAAATACCATACAAATACAATTAAAGGCATAAAATATTTAACACATTTAAAGACAAATAATTATAGATTGATGAAACCACATTCTCCCCTTCTAAGCCAAAAACCCGATACTCAGCTACGCGTAGAGTACGCGAAATAAACTTCCTTTTCGGGTGAGAGTCTATAGGCTGGTTAACGCACGGGGATGCGTTAAATATATTTCCTCTCTGGATGAGAGACTATAAACTAAACGTTTCTTAGTGGGAGCACATATTTCTCATTACTTCATCTCGGTGAGAGTTTCGAGGTCGACATACCATTTCTCCTGTACGCCACAAGGGACGCTTTTGCCAGTGGGTAGGAGAAAGTATGGGTATAATATCTTAAACTTGTATGATTCTTGGAAATGAAATGCTGGTAATCATAGAATACCTAAAAATGTAATGTTTATCATTCCCAATGTAAAGATCTTTCCTGTATTTGCAATGTTTTTTGATGCTTTTCTAGTGATTATGATTCTAACTGAAGAAAAAGTTTTTTTAAAAATTAAACATCTTCTTTAAAAACAACATGCTTAGAATAAGTTTCTTACCAGAAATATTTTTTCCTTTGATATTCTTCTGTAAGCTCTGTAGAAAAATCCAACCTTGTGGGTATGTTTAACTTTTTTTTAAATTAATAATAATAATTTTTTTTTAATTTTTTAATTTTTTTTTTAAATTTTTCTCCACTCATATATTGAAATATTGTGAAACTAGATTGTATATGCTATTTTCCTGAAAAAAAAAGAGGAATTCGAAAATTCTCTATGATATCACAGCAAAAAGTGTAAATAAATATTTGAAATCTTTTTCTTTACCAATTTATCATTCATGTTCAATGACAAATATGTAGACATTATTGTTTTTTCAACTTCTAGT
Source organism: Caerostris darwini (assembly GCA_021605075.1). NCBI lineage: Eukaryota > Metazoa > Arthropoda > Arachnida > Araneae > Araneidae > Caerostris > Caerostris darwini. The sequence goes on from BPLQ01004374.1 coordinate 255,964, forward strand.
TCATTTTATTTTTGGGAGTTTTAATTAAATGTAATCAAACATGATTTTTTTTCAAAAACTAATTAAATAATTTAATTTTAATAAGATATTATGGCAATGGTTCAACGGGGTACTATGTCTTATTAAAAAAAACAATTTAAACAACCATTTCTATGGCATAAATTATGCACTTTATTCGTCTTAAATGCCGGCTGTTTAGCAGGGTTTTTTATATACATATATATATATATATCTTTATAATGAGTGGAAACGATTTAATAAGATAGACTCACATATTTTCATTAATAAACAGCATTAAAAATTATTCATTAATTCATTAATAAATAGCATTGTTTAAAAAGTTTTCTATTTTTTTTTCTATTTACTTTTGTAAGTTTGGTAAGAAGTATTTAGTAACGATTGCCAATTATTGCATAAAAGTTTATTACAAATCAAATAACCTTTACTTAAAAAAAAATGTAATCAAATGCTTTTAAGGTAAAAAAAAAACTAAAATATATTTACAGAACTTTATATAAAAATTAATGTTTTCAAAAATATTATCACAACTTGAAAAATGAATATAGCAATAAAAAAAGAAAGAAAAAATAATGTTGTGTACACATAATTGCAATCTTTTGCAAACATTTTAAAAATAGATAATTTATGTGGATATAGCACTATTTTTTTGTTTCTTTTTAATTACTATACTCATTTTCTTATACTCGTACATTTCCTACGTATTATAAATATTTCTTTCTAATGCAGCTGACAAACACTTACACAGCTTGGTCTTGAATGCCTTAAGGCAAGCGCTGCACAGACGTTACTCACCTTGTATTACCCAGGGGGCGCGTGTCACTTGAAGATAAGCCACGGACGCGGAGTAACAATGCCCCCGCAACGCTCTACGATCCTATTAGGAGCAGGACCTACGATTTAAAGTGGATTCCGAACCATTACACACATCCATGGCACCGCCGGCACTCGAACCCGAATCCTCTGGTACCGAGCGCCAGAGCGCTAGCCACTCGGCCATCCAGGTCCCGTATTATAAATATCAATTTTTAAAAAGGAGTATTGAAGTTAAAAAGGGACAAAAAAATAGTCCTGTATTACGTAAATTAAAAAATTAAAATATTTTTTTATTTTAAGTTTTATTTTACGTAAATTAAAATTTTAAAAATTAAATTATAAAGGGACAAAAAAAAATTCTATATTACGTATACTATCTATTTTTAAAATGTATTGCAATCTCTTGCAATGCATGGCTTGAAATAATCAACAACGTAATAAAAATGCAATTAAAAAAGACGCCAATTGGCAGTTATTAAATGGCGCTAAGGCCTTTTTTTCTTATTGAAATCTTCTTTAGTATAGTAACTTATTTCAATAGTTCGTGAGACGAGTTCTATTATCTTAACGCTTTACCAAAACAACCGCCAATGCAATTTCCCATTTAACAAAAAAAAAAAGAAAGCATGGATGAAAGCAGGATGACATAATGTCCTTAATCTCAGGATCTATTTATGTAATCTCAAAAGCAATTGAGGTGCAATCATTGCTGTTATGATTTCATTCATAGTCGTAACTGAAGCGTTTCTTCAGTAGGTGGCTCGATTTTTACAGTCTGCGGAAGAATCAAATATCGCCGTTGTGTTTCTTATGCATCGGAGATTTCGTATTCCACGAAAATCTCACGAAAAGGAATGAAGAAAATTAGTAGCTTTTAGTTTTAGGTTTTTTTAAAAGCTTTAGGATTAAATGTACCGCATTCGCGTGTTCTATGAGAAAAACATTAGAAAAATAACATAAGTCAAACTGACTGTCTATGGGTCTTAGACGTTCAAATGTTTTGTTCAAAATTCTCATCAAATCTTCTCGTTTCTGAAAGCAGTGACTGCAAGAGCCGCAGTCGCAGATTCTAAGCCATGCGCTAATGAGTACTTAATGTCCCCATTAACAAAATGAGACACCAGTTGAGCACGCATTGAGGTTAAGGCAGGAATCAAGCAATGCTTTAAGTGTTCAATAAACGCCGTGGAAAGTGGAAATACGTAAATAACATTTCAGGTTAAAAACTCGACGATACTGGTATTAGTATTTATATTTTCTATCAAATGTCTTAAACAGTCTTCTAAAAAAGTTATTTCACTTATAGTCATTCACCAATAGAACATCAGATATGAAGCAGATTCAGCTTTGCCCAGTGTACCCTGCTTCACTGCACCACATTATACCTTTTCTTTCTCCACACCTCACCCCTATAACCTAAGGTAGTGTAGTCCCCTATCTGTTTGAAAGAGGAAAGTGAAAAATCGAGGGTCTCCTGTATACCCAGAACGGCCTATTGACGTGTGATGGGAAGGACACCTTCCGGGAAGATTTCTTAGGAGTAATTGCCACGCATTTACGTGTCGTTTGAGACCAAAAAAACCCAGAAACATCCCATCCGGCAGCTCGACTAAAGATCCGAGGCGGTCTTACACACATTGTCACAATCGCCACTGAGTCTCCTTCGAACATCGGTCCTCCTACATGATAGCTGCGCCCGTTGCTACTGGAGTCTGGGCACATTGTATGTCTTTTCCGGTAATAGCCACATAAATCTTTAGGCGGGAAAACCTCAGGGTTTTTAACAAATACACTCATGTCCATAAATTAAGGATAATGAAGTTCAGGCAAGGAAAGAGACAAAAGCAAAACAAATTTGACTTATTTGTAAAGTCTATTTATTAAACAAAAGTTAAAGAGCAAAAAAGATGCTATATGTTTGACATAATTAATACAAATTGCGATTTTTACTCTCTGGAGCAAATTTCAAAAAAGAACCTATTTACAAAAAACAGTATAACATGGTTAGCATGATGGTTAATATGGAGTATGTCTCCCGGACGATGCAATACAGGCCTTACAACGCCTAGGCATGCTGAGTATCAAATTATCAATCTGATCTTGGGGAATATTACACCACTCATCAAGCAATGCCCTCCGAAGTTCCGGTTGACAGGTGAGAGGGGGTTGATGGGCTGCAATTCGTCGGGCAAGCATATCCCACACATGATCTCTTGGATTCAAGTCCGGTGAGTATGCTGGCCAATCCATACGGGTGATATCCTCCAATTGAAGGCATTCGTCTACAATGTTTGCACGGTGAGGACGGGCGTTGTCATCCATAAACAAAAATTCAGCACCCATGGCGCCCCGAAACAAACGTACATGTTGTTCCAGAATGACATCTCGACAGATGTGGCCTGTCATCGTTACACTCTGAACATGCAGGTCAGTTCTGGAACCAAGAATAATTCCTCCCCAAACGAGCCATCCTGCACCAACGTAACGGTGTCGTTCAGTGGTGTTCTCTTGGTGGTAACGGGTACCTGGCGCACTCCATATGAAAGTCCGGTGAGAATCAGACTGCAAACTAAACCTGGACTCGTCGGAAAACATCACACCAGACCACTGTTGCGGTGCCCACAATGCATGCTCTCTACTCCAGGTTAATAGCAGGCGACAGTGAGTTGCGGTAAGTGGAACACATCTGACAGGCCTATGAGCATATAGACCAATGTGCCCTAAGCGTCTGTACACGGTCTGCCTTGAAACTGTCGTACCGGTAGCTGAAGAGATCTGACGAGACAGGTCTGATGCTGTGTTCCGTCTGTTTCTTTTGGCAGTAACTGCTAAATACCGGTCGTCATTCGGCATTGTAACTCGGGGGCGACCTGTGCTGTAACATCTACTCACATTACTATCATCTTGGAATCGTTGCCAAAGCCTGGAGATGACACTCTGGGCGTTTCCAAGTACCTCGGATACTTCCAGCTGGGTACGTCCACATTCCAATCGTCCGATAATTCTACCACGTAAAAAATCATCCAAATGCTTCCTTTGTGCATTAACTATGCGGTTATTGCACTCAAAGGCTTTTATAGCGCTTGTGAACAATTTTACTTCTTTACCACCATTCCTTATATACCCCTGTCTTACACTCTCGTCATTGTGACGTACTATCCACGCCATCTGGTGATTTCCTGTAATTTGCATATTCTTCTTCAAGATGTGTGTGATAATTCTACAGGTGAAATTTTTATTTTAGAGTTCAATTTCTGTGTGATTCTGAATTATCCTTAATATATGGACATGAGTGTAATTGAGAGCACAAACCCCCATATGTTGTTAATTTCAAAATAATAAACAGAAGTCATAGAGGGGGGTTGAAATGAGTCTGACTCTGACTCAAGTTAACTATAAACTAATATAACTAGAAACAACATCAGTATAATTTTTTTTTTATATGAAATAATTTGTTTGGCCACCAACGAATTCAATTAAATTTTCTTCATCAGCATATCTGTGAATGAGATTTATTTATTCATCCATTATTTATTATTTATTATTAAAATCTGAATTCTTTCTAATATCATTCTGCAATACATAGAATAGTGACATTTTTATCGCACATCTCTCATATGAGTGAACCATTCTTTGACTTGAAAAGAAAAATGTATGTTATTAGAAACTCGAGTTGATTTCATTCCTTTTTTGAACTTTTGAAATCTCGAAACTAAGAATAAAAAAATAAAATGCGAGATAAAAAAAAAAAAATGCTTTCACATTCTTCGGAACATAATTGAAATGTCGAAAAGACGTGAAAGACAGGAGGAAAAAAATCAAATATCCTGAGAAAGATTTTCGAAACCGCAATTCCCACACGGAGCGTATATTCAATTTAAAAAAAAATTAAAATCTAAATTCAGAAGATTTATTCTTTTCTTTTTATTTTTTTTTTTTGACAGTTTATCGATCCTGAGGATGTTTACTCCATCTTTATTATTTTTATAAAAAAATAAAGACGGAGTTTCCGAAATTTTGTCTTAAAATAGTGAATCGCATATTGAAAATAGTTTTTGTTTGTTGAAGGATTTAATATTACTGCGTAAATTTAAAATCCTTGTGGAATTTGGAATCTTTTTGTTTGAAATGTATTGAATTTGGTGATGTTGTTTCTTATCCCACTTGGTGGACAACAACTCTAGACAAAGCCCCAAAACCCGTATGTACTTAGAAAGATGTGTCATGTAAAAGAGATAATGATAATAAATAAAAATATAAGGATAAAAATAATAAATGATAAGTAAATGATAATATAAATTTTAAATCCTTGGTGAATTTTAAATCTTTTGTTTCAAATGTATTGAAGTTGTTGTTGTTGTTGCTTCTTATCCCACTTGATCTGCAACAGCTCTAGACAAAGTCCAAGAACCCGCCTTGCCTGAACGATAAGTCGTGATAAAGGATAAGATAATGAAAGTAAATGATAATGATAATATAAATTTTAAATCCTCGGTGAATTTTGAATTTTGTTTTTTCAGATGTATTGAATTTGTTGTTATTGTATCTTATCCCACTTGATCAAAAGCAACTCTAGACCACGTCCATGGATACGGTAAAGGGTAAAAAATGCAACTTCTTTTTGTCCTTGAACTTGCAGCACAAAGACATAGAGTGCCCAAATGGAAAAGTCTGAATTTACCCCATCCGGTTATACCAGTTTAGTCGCCATTAACGACATGCATGGGCTACAGTTTATTGTTTTTTACACTTTTGTATGGAATTTAAAATAAATTAAAAATTTGGGTTGTTTGTTACAATTACAAAAAAAGGAGAAGAAAGTAAAATTAAGGCGTCGGGTTGGCCGCCACTGGTTTAAAACTCAACTCGCTTCCTTCATACATAAATAAGGCATCGAAAAGTTGGATGATATTCAAGTTGAAGGTGATGTTGAGAACATAGCAGGAGAACAGACTTCTGATTATTCAGTGTTCTACATCTTAATTTTTTAATAATCCGCCTTTAGATATATGCTGCTACAATACATAAATGAGTTAAAGATTTTCGTACCTGAGTATTTATCGCCGCATCTTCGACAAGAGACAAAGGAACTTTCTTTTTATTTATCCTCATGTTTGAAGTTTCGAATTTAGTTCTAGCTGGAAACCCGACGCACTAATTATCAGGCATTGCGGGTCTTGCTGCAAGACATAATACCATTACTTATTCAATATAATTTATCTCTAATCCAAATTAATGATGACATACTGAATTTCGGAAACGCAATTAATTTTAAAAAGATAACTGATGACTAAAGATAATCTCTCGCATCTTCATCTCGCAATTTTCGTAAAAGAAGTGTCACGCGCAAATTATGTGGCATCTGAATGATTTTCTCGGAACTTGCCTTCAAGCTAAATCAATATTCAACTTCTCTTACTCTTTTATATTCAACTTCTTCAATCTCTTTTATATTCAACTTCTTCAGTCAATATTCAACTTCTCTCTCTTTTATTGTTGGCGGTCCTCTCTTTTATTGCACTATCTACTGCAAATGCTAATGAACAAAATGGATTTTCCTAGGAAGCAGAACGAACCCTCCAAACAACTTTTAATTTGATTTTTCTGTTGTTCTACGATGCTAATTCTATTGACATTCTTATATTCTATTCTCATATTTGTTCACTCATTTCCGCACCTTTTACCTTTGATAGTGAGAGATGTTTCCTTTTCAGATTGGACTACTAATTGTAAATGAAAGATTATAAGTTAAAATACTAATTAATTGCTTTTAAATAATAATATGCATTTTTTAAAATGCAACTGAATAAAGAAAATTCAATTTTAAGGAGTGTTGTTGGAAAGATGTGCTGTTTTTATTTATTACAAAATCTAAAATATAACATATTGTTTCTAATCCCATTTGATTGACAGCAACATCTAGACCGAACCCAAGACCCCGTGTGGTCTCATGGAAGGAGAGAAAGGAGAGCTGTATGTGATGGAGCACCCGTAGGTAGTTGACTTGGCTTCGTGACCCTGACTTTTTACGGGGTAGGGTTGTCAGCCAAACGCTCTTCAGTCACATTAACCAACGATTTAAAGTGGATCCCAAACCACTACAAACATCAATTTAACCGCCGAGATTTTGACCCGAAATCTGTGGCACCGAACGCCAGACACTCGATCATCAGGACCTTACAACATAAAACCTGTTGTTTTTTCTTATCCCACGTAATCGACATCTAGACCAAGTCCATGAACCCGTGTAAGGAAGTAATAAACTGTGGGGCAGTTTCTATTATGTTAGATCACCCGTAGGTAGAAGTCTGAAGAAGTTGTTGAACATCACAAAGGCCCATTATGCTCCTCGTCTTTTGAAACAGTGTCTCCACAAAGCCACCAGCACATTGAACCTCAGCCTTAATCCTTACCAACGGCGCGCATTACCACATAGGCACGAGTCGGGCTACGAACATAAATGATTGCATAAACTAAATTAAATAAAACTATTAATACATAAATAATTGCATAAAAAATAATTATTTTTTTAAAGGTGACATTTCTTATGCTCTTATATTACATTATTAATTGTTGCCTTACAAAAATGAAGATTCCCTGTTATTAAATTTGAAAAAAAAGTTTTATAAATTTAAAAATATAACTCAATTCATATAAAAAACTACATATATAGTTATATAAAACTATATTTTTCCGAAAACCTATAAAAAGTTAATGAAAATTTATTTCTCACAAAATAATGATTAGAAGAAAAAAAATGATCATCAAATTCTTTGAATTAAAATACTTTCCATAGTGTTGGACATAAAAAAATAAGCATTCTTTACTCTATTAAAAATTTCATTGTTATTCATATTGTTGTAAATTACTTGAACGAAAAAATAGTATGAAAAGTACTCCTGTATTGGATATGAATCTTCAGACGGTAAAAAAATTTATAACAAAAAATAAAGAAACTTTGTCGCGTTATATATATATTTTTTTAGAATCGAAATCGAAATGAAAAACACGATTTATTTTTTTCTAGGAATTGCATTTCATCTGTGGGTGTTTCGATACGGAACGATTCCAACAACAACCGCAAAGTGTAACGCCGTCATTTTTATTTCGTCTTTTTTTCTTAATCATATATGACGACATTTCTTGAAAGACTAATAACGAAAAAAATTCTCTACTCTTCAATTTATTTCCATCTGAAACTAATCCTCAATTGAAGGCGATGTATCAATTTAATAAGATAGCTAGTTTTAAGTTTTTCCTCTGTCGGAAAAAAAAAATTTATTTTCTTTGTCGTATGAAAAGAATAACAATTTATTTGAACCTACGTATTGTGTTCAACCCACACATTGAAAAAAAAATATTTGTGTGTGTGTAAAAAAAATATTATTTTATTAAATTCACAATAAATTTATTGCGTAACATTTGTAAAATGTCTGTATATATCCAAAATTAGTTGTTTTAATATAAGATTTCTGTAACATGAACAAAAATTATTTTTTTTGATTGAAAATAAAAAGAGATTCATTTTAAGTTAAAACTAAATAGTTAGTTATAAAAAAAATTAATAAAAAAAATTCGTGAAATTTTGTTATGTTTCTGTTTTCAATGTGATTTATGTAATCTTTACTCTGGATCAACGGTCGCCAAAGTGTTGTATATCTGATCTCTCAGAGTCGATATATCATTGTTAAGGGGGTGAGGGTCGATATATCATCCATTATTGTGTTTTCCTGTGGTCAACAATTTCCAAAATGGTAGATATTCACTACTAAGGCTGATATATTATTGTAAGAGGTCGGTTTGGTACCAAGGATCTATTTGGGTCGACAGAAATACATTGATAAAGTTAATAGATTATTAGCATATACAATAATACCTTGATAAACTTTATAAATTCTTTCCAGATCTTTGGTTTATATCAAACAGTTTGCATACCAAATAAATTTTTCCCATTAAAAATTAAAGGATATTTATTAATCTGTCCCATGAAAAAAAATTACATTGTTATAAAAAAATGTAATTCTGCTGAATTCCAAAATACAAATGGAATTAGCTATACATATATAAATTTATCGTGACGGTCTATATATCATCTATTATTATATTTTCCTGTGGTCAACTGTTACCAAAATGGTGGATATTGACCGCTAAGGCTTGATATATCATCATTAGAGGTTGATTTGGGACCATGTGTCTATTAGGGTTGACAGAAAGTTAGTAAATTATTATCATATACAGTGATAACTTGGTAAAAGCAGAACGAACAACTTTTAATTAGATTTTCTGTTGCTCCACGATGCTAATTCTATTGGTCGTGCTGCTCTCATATTCTATTCTCAAATTTGTTTCTCTCATTTCCGCACATTATTACTTTATTAACGGAAAAAGTTTCCTTCTTACATTTGGACTAAGAACTGTAAATGAACGATTCTGATTTAAATAATTAAATTAATTGCTTTTAAATAATAACTTTTATTAATATTTGAGTTAAAAATTCAATTTTAAAGAGTGTTGGAAAGATAAGCTGTTTTCATTTATTGCAAAAACAAAAATAATAACATAAGACAGGTTGTTTCTTATCCCATGTAGTCGACAGAAACATGGTGACTAAATCTATGAACCCGTGTGTTATCTTGGAAGGAGGAAAGGTGGGCAGCTTCTGTAATGATGAAGCATCCGTAGGTAGAAGTCTGACTTGGCTCTGTGACGCTGAAGACACAAGAATGTCCCTTTCGGTAGGACTTTTAGGGTGAGGTACCCCGGACTAGCGTCTTGTAAGTGAGAACCGGTAAATTCTCACGAGGTAGTCCGACTCACAAGACATACTAAACATCCCAAACGCCATCGAAAGTTCTCGTTTTTGAAACAGTGTCTACAAAAACGCCACCACCGAATTAGGCGTCAGCCCTAACTCTCATCTGTGACGTACTCTACCACTGAGCCACGAGTCGGGCGTGGCTTGAGATTCTGATGTCATGACTGTTGTTGTAGAAAGTTTCCTATTGAATTAAAATTTTAAAAAATAAATGAAATAACAATTAAAAATTAAAATGACGTTTAAAACTTATCTCTCCTCTGTCCTGCTGAAATAGGGCATTGAAATGTTGGATGAAATTCAAGTTGAAGGTGATGGTAGGAACGCGGCATAAGAACCAGTTTCTGGTTGGTCGGTGTTCAACATCTTAATTTTTTAATAATCCGGTTTTAGAATACATTCTACTCCAAAAATGAGGAAAAGACTTTGGAGCCTGGGTATTTATCTCACGCATCTCAGACAGAAACACGGGAACATCTTTCTTTTTATTTTTACTTGAATGGTTCTCAATTGAGTTTCCTATCTGGAAACTCGACGCGCTAATTATCAGGCACTGAAGGTCTTGCGGCAGGATATAATACCATTAGTTGTTTAATATAATTTATCTGTAATCCAAATTAATGATGACATACGGAATCTCTCAGAAACGCAATTAATTTTAAAAAGATAACTGATAACTAATAATCTCTCGAATCTTCATCTCGCAATTTTCGTAAAAGAAGTGTCACACGCAAATTATGTGACATCTGAATGATTTTCGGAGCGGATAACTTGCCTTCGAGCTACGTGGAAACTCAACTTCGGCTGCAACAACAAATCCCAGACTTTGCTTTCGCCCCCTAAAATCTCTTTTAATTCTGTTTGTTCTCGAAGCACGAGCAAAAGTGAACATCATTAAACAATTCGAAACACAGCCGTACGGCTTTAATTAAAATGAGCCATAGATCACTCCGGATCATATTATGGAGCAACTTTTATTGTTGGCGGTTCTCTTTATTATCGATTGCAATTGCTAATGAACAAACAGGATTTTTCTTGGAAGCAGAACGAACTCTCCAAACAACTTTTAATTAGATTTTTCTGTTGGCCTACGATGCTAATTCTATTGGCAGTGTTGTTTGATATTGTTTGATATATTTATTTGTTAGCAAGAGATATTTCCTTCTCAGATTGGACTAATAATTGTAAATGAATTCTGATTTTAAAACTTAATTGTTTTTAAATAATAATATGCATTTTTTTTAAGTGTAACTAAATAAAAAAACAATTTTAAAGAGTTTTGGAAGATGCGCTAAACAATCACCATCCTGTTGTTCCATTCCTTGTGTCTAAAAGCAGGGATAACAACGAAATCCTCTAACGCATTTAAAACTGTTCCCTCTAGTGCGCAAGTTATTTTTGGAACAGAAATTAATCTTCTGTTGTTGTTGTTGGTTTTTTTCTTATCCCATTTGGTAGACGCAACATCTAAACCAAGTCCAAGAACCTATGTGGCCTCATGGAAGGATGGAAAGGGGAGGGAGCAAATTCTGTTTTGATTTAGCACCCGTAGGTAGAAGTCTGATTTGGTTCCATGACACTGACATTTTAAGGAATAGGGTTGTCAGAACTACGCCTAAGGCTTTACAATATTATTAGACCGGAATTACAGCTTAAAGTGGATTCCACACCATTACAAACATCCATGGCACTTCGGCCAGAGCGCTAGTCCGCCATCACGCTTTTAAATATAGCATAAAACGTGTTGTTTTTTTATCCCACCTGGTAGACAGCAACATCTGGACTAAGTCCATGAACTCGTATATTCTCATGGAAGGAGGGAAAAGGGCAGCTTCTGTTGTGATGAAGCACCCATAGGTAGAAGTCTGATTTGGCCCCGAGTCGCTGAAGAAGGAGGGCAGTGCCTTCTTTGACGACGTTTAGGAGAACTACCCCGCATTTGCGTATCGTATGGTTGAAAAACCGCCTCGTTTTTTGAAACAGTGTCTGCAACAAACAGCCAGTGGATTGAACCTCAAGCCCTAATGATCATTAGCGGCGCACATTACCACTGAGCCACGAATGGGACACGATTTGCAATTCAGACTGCTGCTGTAAAATGATTCATATTGGTTTAAAAAGTCATCTCTCCTTCGTCCTGCGGAAATAAGGCATCGAGAAGTCGGATTGAAGATGATGTTGAAGATGATTGAAGTTGAAGAAGATGATGAGAACGCGGAAGGAGACTGGCTTTCTGATTGGTCGCCTTTCTACATCTTAATATTTTAATAATCCGGCTTTAGAATAGATACTATTCCGTAAATTAGGAAAAGACTTTGGGCCTGGGTATTTATCGAACGCATCTCAGACAGAGACATGGGAACTTTCTTTTTATTTTTACTCATCCTATTTAATACTGAGTTTCCTAGTTGGAAACCTGATGCACTAATTATCCGGCACTGCAGGTCTTGCCACAATAAATAATACCATTAGTTATTTAATATAATTTGTCTTGAATCCAAATTAACGATGACGTATGGAATCTCGGAAACGCAATTAATTTTAAAAAGATAACTGATAACCAAAGATAATCTCTTACGTCTTCATCGCGCAATTTTCGTAAAAGAAATTTCACTCGCAAATTATGTGACATCTGAATGATAATCTCGGAACTTGCCTTCGAGCTGCATGGAAACTTCAACTTCGGCTGCAACAACAAATCCCAGACTTTGCTTTCGCCCCCTAAAATCTCTTTTAATTCTGTTTGCTCTCAAAACACGAGCAAAAGTGAGCATCATTAAACAATTCGAAACACAGCCATAAGACTTTAATTAAAATAAGTCACAGATCACTCCGGCTCATATTATGGAGCAACTTTTATTGTTGGCGGTTCTCTTTATTCTCGATTGCAATTGCTAATGAACAAAAAGATTTTTCTAGGAAGCAGAACGAACTCTGCAAACAACTTTTAATTAAATTTTTCTGTTGTTCTACGATGCTAATTCTATTGGCAGTGTTGTTCTCATATTCTATTCTCAGATTTGTTTCTCTCATTTCCGCACCTTATTTATTTGTTAGCGAGAGATATTTCCTTCTCAGATTGGACTAAGGACTGTAAATGACTTCTGATTTTAAAACTTAATTAGTTGCTTAAAAATAATAATAATATACATTTTTTTAGATCCAACTGAATAAAAATTACAATTTTAAAGAGAAAGATACACTCTAAAGATACGCTGTATTTATTTATTAGAAAATCTAAAATATTAAATAAAGCATGTTGTTTCTTAACCCACTTGGTCGACAGCAACATCTAGACCAAGTCCATGAACCCGTGTGGTCTCATGGAAGGAGGGGATAGATTTGTGACGCACCACCAGTAAGTAGAAGTCGGTAGGAGACTGGGCTGCGTGTCTGTGAAGGAGGAGGGTAGTGCCTTCCTTAAGGACTTTTAGGAGGATTCGTTCCCATCAGCGTAAGAAATGTTTTTTAGATCCGCATTTGCGTTTCGTATATGAGAAACCTCGGATAACTCCCCCACTCATATAGCCTGACTATCGATACGGGACGTTTCCACTATATAATCTCCACCAAATGTCTTCGTTTAAACAAGGAGTAATTGAAATAAACACCTCCAACGGATTTTTTTTTCTTATCCCACCTGAAAGACAGCAACATCTAGACTAAATCCAAAAATTGTGTGATCTCATGGGCGGAGGGAAAGGTAAGACGGCTTCTGCTGAGATGGAGCACCCGTAGATAGAAGTCTTACTTGACTCCGTGCCGCTGAAGAAGGAGGGCATTGCCTTCCGGTAGAATTTTATTGGGAACTACACCGCATTTGCTTTTCGTGTTGAGGAAAACCCAGAAAACTACATCAGGTAGTCCGAACTAATGAGGCATTGGCGCAACAACTCCATTGTGGGTTGGCAGATTTAGAGACAGGAAATGTTTTATTTTTACTGAGTAGAGTGGTCAACCCTACGCCCAACGTTCTTTAGTCATATTAGACCAGGTTGCGCTCGTAAAGTCAAATTTTCAAGATTCCTATTGTTGTTGTTGCGACTATCCTCAATGTCCTGCAGCGCGAACACCATGAGAAGTCTACTCATGGATGATGGAAAGGGGCAGTTTCTATTGTGATGGAGCACCCATATATAGACGTCTGATTTGGCTCCGTGTCGCTAGAGAAGGAGGGCAGTGCCTTCCGGGAGGACTTTTAGGGGGGAACACCCCACATTTACATATCATAGGGCTTTAAACGCGGAACACTCTCACCAGGTAGTCTGACTAACAAGGCAAGATGCTGAACGTCACAAATGTTAAACTAAACTAAATAAAGCAACTAAAATATAAATAATTACATAAACGATAATTATTAAAGAAAAAGATTGAAATTTGATAAAAAAAAAGGTTAATTATTGTTTATGCAGATGCTCTTATGTTATATTATTAAATAACTCCTGACAAAAATGGGGATCTCCAGTTATTAAATTTGAACAAAATGTTTTATGATTTTAAAAATATAACTCAATATACCTCTCTAAAGACTTTTCTAAAAATAACTAATGAAAATTTATTTCTCACAAAATAATGATTTGAAAAAAAAAATGATCATTCAATTCTTTGAATTAAAATACTTTTCATAGAGTTGAATATTAAAAAATGAATATTCTGCACTCTAATAAAAAATTCATTGTTATTCATATTCTTGTAAATTACTGGAAAGAAAAAAAGTATATATAGTAAGTATTGAATATTAATCTTCAGGCGGTATAAAAATTTATAAGAAAAAATAAAGAACTTTGTCGCGTTATTTTTTTATTTTAGAATCGAAATCGAAATGAAAAACATAATTTATTTTTTCTAGGAATTGCGTTTCATCTGTGGGTGTTTCGATATGGAACGATTCCAGCAACAACCGCAAAATGTAACGCCGTCGTTTTTATTTCGTCTTTTTTTCTTAATCATATATGACGACATTTCTTGAAAGAACAATAACAAAAAAGAAATCTCTACTCTTCAATTTATTTCCATCTGAAACTAATCCTCAATTGAAGACGATCTATCAATTTAATAAGATAGCTAGTTTTAAGTTTTTCTCATCGGTCGGAAAAAAATTATTTTTTATTTTCTTTGTCGTAGGAACAGTATAACAATTTATTTGAACCAACGTATTATGTTCAACCCACACATTGAATAAAAAAATATTTGTGTGTGTGTAAAAAAAAGATTATATTATTAAATTCACAATAAATTTAATACGTAACATTTGTAAAATGTCTGTATGCATCCAATATTAGATGTTTTAATATACGATTTCTGTAAGCTGGACAAATATTCTCTCTTAAACTGCAAATAAAAAGAGATCCATTACTTAAAACTAAGAAATTATTGTTAATTATAAAAACTAAGAAAAAATTCATTAAGTTACGTTATGCTTATATTTTTCATTAAGATTTATGTATTCTTTACTCTGGATCAATGGTCGCCAAAGTGTTGGATATCTGACCTCTCAGAGTCGATATATCATTGTTAAGGGGGTGAGGGTCAATATATCATCCATTATTATGTTTTCCTGTGGTCAACAATTGACAAAATGGCAGATATTGACCACTAAGGCTTGATATATCATTGTAAGAGGTCGTACCAGGGATCTATTTGGGTCGACAGAATAACGTTAATAAATTATTATCAGATACAGTAATACCTTGGTAAACATCATAAATTCATTCCAGATCTTAGGGTTTATATTAAACAGGATGAATGAATTCGTCATAAAATAATTAATAAATTAATTTCATTACAAAATAGTTGTATAAAATAATTTAAACACTGCTGAATTCCAAAATACAAAAGGAATTAGAAAAAATACGTGCACAAATTTATCGTGAGGTTCGATATATAATCTATTATTATATTTACCTGTGGTCAACAATCGCCAGATTGGCAGATATTGACCTCTAAGGCTTGATATATCATTGTTAGAGGCTGGCTTGAGATCAGGGGTCTATTAAGGTTGACAGAAATACATTCATAAAGTTAGTAAATTATTATCATATACAGTGATACCATGGCAAAAGTCCTAAATACATTCAAGATCTTTGGGCTTAAATCAAACAGGACGCATGCTAAATGAATTTTTTCCATTAAAAATTAAAGGATAAGTATTAATCCGTCAAGCGAAAAAAAAATGCCATTGTCATAAAATAGTTATGTAAAATAATTTAAACACTGCTGAATTCCAAATTACCAAAGGAATTAGATAAAATACACACCTAAATCCATTCCATATTTTTGGGCTTATATCAAACAGGACGCATACCACATGAAGTTTTCCCATTAAAAATGAAAGGATAATTATTAATCCGTAACATGAAAAAAGTTACGTAAATTCGTAACATAAATAACATCAGATAAATCTATAGGCCCGAAAAACGGTAATAGCGATGCTAAATCTTTAGGCCGGAAAACCACTGAGTTTTTAACAAATAATTGAGAGAACAAACCCTCATAGGATATTAACTTCAAAGTAGTAAACAGAAGTCACAGAGGAGGAGTTGTAATGAGTCTGAATTTGACTCAAGTAAACTGTAAACTTATCCGACTAGAAACAACGTCAGTATAATTTTTTATTTGAAGTAATATATTCGGCCATCAAAGATTTAAATTAAATTTTCTTCATCGTCAAATTTTTCAACTAGTTTTCTTCATTCAACCGTTATTTATTATTATTAAAATCTAATATTATTCTGTATTATGGAGAATAATGAAATTTTTATCGCTCGTCTCTCATATGACTGAACCATTCTTTGACTTGAGAAGATAAATGTATGTTATTAGAAACTCGAGTTGATTTCATTCCTTTTTCCAACTTTTGAAATCTCGAAACTAAGAATAAAAAACATATAAAATGAGAGATAAAAAAAATGCTTTCACATTCTTCAGAACATAATTGAAATGTCGAAAACATGTGAAAGACAGGATAAAAAAAAATCAAATATCCTGAGAAAGATTTTCGAAACCGCAATTCGCATACGGGAAGTGTATTCAATTTAAAAAAATTCAAATCTAAATTCAGAAGATTTTTTTTCTTCTTTTGACTGCTTATCGATCCTGACGATGTTTACTCCGTCTTTATTATTTTTATAAAAAAAATAAAGACGGAGTTTCAGAAATTTTGTCTTAAAAGAGTGTATAGCATATTGAAAATAGTTTTTTGCTTGTTGAAGAATTTAATATTATTGCGTAAATTTGAAATCCTTGTTGAATTTTGAATTCTGTTGTTTCTAACGTATTAAATCTATTATTGTTGTCTCTTATCCCACTTGGTCGACAACGACATCTAGCATGCGTGTCTTAAATAGACGAGTCATAAAGGATAACAAAAAGTAGCTTCTTTATGTCCTTGTCCTTAAAACGACCAGATGGTCAATTGGATAGGGTTCTGGCCTTTCATACCATAGGCTTCAGGCCACAGTTCGAATCCTGGCGGTCGGTGGCGTGGATGTTTGTTAGTGATATGGAATCCACGAAAAACTGTATGTCCCGATTTCATTAGCATAAAGTGTGCACAAAATGACCATAGAGCAAGAAACCAAACCGAATGTCAGTCATGCAGAAATAAGGCATCGAAAAGTTGGATGATATTCAAGTTGAAAGATGATGTTGAGAACGCTTCCGGAGAACAGGCTTGGATATTTTGGATTTTGGAATCTTGGATATTTTGGATTTTGGAATCTTGGATATTTGCTAGTGGTTCGCAATCCACCTAAAATTGTAGGTTCCGATTTAATTAACCTAAAATGTGCACAAAATGACCATAGAGCAGAAATAAGGTATCGAGAAGCTGGATGATATTCAAGTCGAAGATGATGTTGAGAACGTAACAGGAGAAGAGGATTCTGATTTGCCGGTGTTCAACATCTTAATTTTTTAATAAGCCTTCTTTAGAATACATTCCGCACCATAAATGAGGAAAAGACTTTGGGGCCTGAGTATTTATCGCACGCATCTCAGACGGAGAGACCTGGAAACTTTGTTTTTATTTTTACTCGTCCAATTTCGAATTGAGATTTCTAGCTGGAAACCCGACGCGCTAATTATCAGGCACTGCAGGTCTTGCTGCAGGAAATAATACAGTTAGTTATTTAATATAATTTATCTCTAATCCAAATTAATGATGACATACGGAATCTCGGAAAAGGAATTAATTTTAAAAAGACAACTGATAACTAATAATCTCTTATGCCTTCATCTCGCAATTTTCGTAATAGAAATGTCACGCGCAAATTATGCGACATCTAAAAGATTTTCGGAGCGGAGTCTTACGGCTGGAACATTAAATCCCAGACTTTGTTTTCGCCCCCTTAAAACAACAAACATCCCTTTTAATTCTGTTTTCTATGGAAACACGAGCAAAAGTGAGCATCATTAAACAATTCGAAACACAGCCGTAAGACTTTGATTAAAATAAGTCACAGATCACTCCGGCTCATATTATGGAGCAGCTTTTATTGTTGGCGGTTCTCTTTATTATCGATTGTAATTGCTAATGAACAAACAGGATTTTCTTAGGAAGCAAAACGAACTCTCCAAACAACTTTTAATTAGATTTTTCTGTTGTTCTGCCATGCTAATTCTATGGCCAGTGTTGTTTTGATATTCTAGTCTCAGATTTGTTTCTCTCATTTCCGCACTTTATTTGTTTGATATCGAGAGATATTTCCTTCTCAGATTGGATTCAGGACTGTAAATGAATTCTTATTTTAAAAATTAATTAATTGCTTTTAAATAATATGTATTTTTTTAAATGCAACTAAATAAAAATTACAATTTTAAAGAGCGTCAGAAAGATACACTGTTTTCATTTATTACGAAATCTAAAATATAATACAAAACATGTTGTTGTTTCTTAACCCACTTTGGTCGACAGCAACATCTCGACCAAGTCCAAGAACTCGTGAGGTCTCATGCAAGTGGGATAGATTTGTGATGCACCACCAGTAGGTAGAAGTCGGTAGGTAGACTTGGCTGCGTGTCTGTGAAAGAGGAGGGCAGTGTCTTTCTGAAGGACTTTTGGGGGTTTCGTTCCCCCCAGTGAAAGAAATGCTTTTTAGATGTAACTGATCCGCATTTGCGTTTCG
Organism: Caerostris darwini; assembly: GCA_021605075.1. Lineage (NCBI taxonomy): Eukaryota > Metazoa > Arthropoda > Arachnida > Araneae > Araneidae > Caerostris > Caerostris darwini. The sequence continues at coordinate 274,738 of BPLQ01004374.1, forward strand.
TATATGATAAACCTTAGATAACTCTCCCCCTCAGATGGCCTGACTATCGATACGAGACGTCTGCACTATATAATCTCCACCAAATGTCATCGTTTAAACAAGGAATAATTGAAATACACACCTTCAACGGATTTTTTTTTTCTTATCCTACTTGGTCGACAGTAACATCTAGACCAAGTCCAAGAACCCGTGTGTTCTCATGCAAGGAGGGAATGGGTGAAGGGCAGCTTCTGTTGTGATGGTGCACCCGTAGATAGAAATCTGACTTGGCTCCGAGTAGCTGAAAAGGAGGGAAGAGCCTTGCGAGAGGACTTTTTAGGGAGAACTACGTCACATTTGTGTATCGTATGGGAGAAAAACCGGAAAACTTTTGCCGGATAGTCCGACTAACGACGTATGATGCTGAGCATCACAAATGCCATCGTGTCTCCTAATTTATTTGAAACAGTGTCTACAACAAACCCTCCAGCGAATCGAACCTCGGCCCTCACGCTCATCAGCAGTACAAGTTGCCACTGACCCACGAGTCGGGCTACAACATAAATAATTCCTTAAACAATAATTATTAAGAAAAAGGTTAAAATTTCTTCAGATGCTCTTATGTTATATTACTAACTAATGCTTTAAAAAAAGGGGGGGATTCCCAGTCATTAAATTTGAACAAAAAGTAAGTAAAAAGTAACAAAAAGTATACAAAGGCATAAAAAAACTAATGAAAATTTATTCCTGTCAAAATAATAATTTGAAAAAAATAATCATCAAAGTCTTTGAATTAAAATACTTTTTATTGAGTTTGACATTTAAAGATGTATATTCTATGATGCACTCTAATAAAAAATTAATTGTTCATTGCAAATTACTTGAAAGTAAAAAACTACGTGAATTACTTCTGTATTGGATACGAAACTTCAGGCGGTATAAAAATTTATAACTCTACCTCAAAAATAAAGAAACTTTGTCGCGTTATATATTTTTTTTATTTTAGAATCGAAATCGAAATGAAAAACATGATTTATTTTTTTCTAGGAATCGCATTTCATCTGTGGGTGTTTCGATACGGAACGATTCCAGCAACAACCGCAAAATGTAACGCCGTCATTTTTATTTCGTCTTTTTTTTCTTAATCATATATGACGACATTTCTTGAAAGAATAATAATAAAAAAATTCTCTACTCTTCAATTTATTTCCATCTGAAACTAATCCTCAATTGAAGGCGATGTATCAATTTAATAAGATAGCTAGTTTTAAGTTTTTCCTCTGTCGCGAAAAAAAATTATTTTATTTCTTTGTCATATGAAAAGAATAACAATTTATTTGAATCTACGTATTATGTTCAACCCACACATTGAATAAAAAAATATTTGTGTGTGTGTAAAAGAAGAAGATTATTTTATTCAATTCACAATGAATTTAATACATGATATTTGTAAAATGTCTGTATACATCCAAAATTATATGTTTTAATATAAGATTTCTGTAACATGAACAAAAATTCTCCCTTAGACTGCAAATAAAAAGAGATTCATTTCAAGTTAAATTTAAGCAAACACTGTTATTTATTTTTAAAAAATGAAAAAAATTCGTTACGTTTATGTTTTCATTATGATTTATGTAATCTTTACTTTTTATCAGCTATCATAGAGACGATATATCATTGTTAAGTGGGTGAGGATCGATATATCATCTATTATTATATTTTTCTGTGATCAACAATTGCCAAATTGACGGATATTGGCCGCTGAGGCTTGATATGTTATTGCTAAAGATCGGTTTGGGACCAGAGTCTAGTAAACACGACAGAAAAACATTGATAAAGTTAGTAAATTATTATCATATACAGTGACGCATACCAAATGAATTTTGAGGGATAGTTATTAATCCGTCCCATGAAAAAAATTCCATTGTTATAAAATAATTGTATAAAATAATTTTAAACACCAAAATTATTTGGAATTAATAATTCCAAAGTGCAAAAAAAATGAGATAAAATGCATAAATAAATCCGTTCTATATCTTTGGGCTTTTATCAAACAGGACGCATGCCAAATGAATTTTTCCCATTAAAAATTAAATTAAAGGATAATTATTAATCCGTCCCATGAAAAAAATCCCATTGTTATAAAATAATTTAAACACTGTTGAATTCCAAAGTACAAAGGATTTAGAATAAAATGCATAAATAAATCCATTCCAGATCTTTGGACTTTTATTAAACAGAACGTAGAATACAAAAGAAATTAGATAAATTGTATACATAAATGAAAATAAAGCAAATTTAATTTTTTCTTTTTGCACTAGGATGAGACGTTTTCTACAAATCTGTCCCAAAAACTTCGCATGTGCCTTGCCTTCGGAATGTTTGGGAAATGTGACATTGTCTGAAATGATCATAGACAATGCTATTACGGCTTGTTTGAACATTGATGGAGTGCTAATTCACTGCAGAGTTTTTGACAGTTTTTGATAGTCAGTATTTTACAAAGATTTTGCTGCAGCCAAGGTGTGTTCTAAATATAGTGTCTAAGCAAATTTTTACCAAACACATTTTTCGCGTCCAAACAGGACGTATATAAAGTTGAACTTATTCCAAAGTGGACGTATGCAGAGATGACACACTATAATATGACTATTTGACTGTTAAATGTTATTTTACAAAAAAATTAAATTAAATATTATTTTGCATATATTTTGGATATATTCTGCCAAAATAGTTAAAAATCAAAACGTACCTTCTTGACTTTAAGTCAATCAATAATGATTTAAAAATAGAGGTTAAACAAAAAGCCATGAAACTTATGAAAAGGTTAATTATCAAAGTATGGCGACTCTTTCTCAGGATGGTCTCTCACTCTAAAAAAATGTTGTGTGATAATGTAATAATTAGCAAAATATCGGTATTTTTTTTATGTTTTTTCTCTTCTAGACTGAAATCATTTTATTAAATATCGTGATAATTATAACCGAAAATTGAGAAAATTTTCAACTATAAAGAATACGATTGTTCCTTTGAGGTACTTTTATGTGATAAAAAAAATGCCATTTCGTGCCCTGTCTCGTCTTGGATTTCCTGTTTTGATGAGTCTCGTAGCAGGAATTGTGACATTTAAAAAAACTATTTGCTATTTTTTTTTCACGTATTACTCATTATTATGTTACTTTTATAGCTTTGCATTGACAGTAAACAGACCCATCAGAGCTAAACATAATGCAAAATTATAAGGAAATGTGATTTTACCTTTGTCTATATATTATTGTCGATTTATAAGGGGTTGGTGACATTAAAGATGGGAGAATTTCTCCAAAATACTGTAATAATGTTAAACAATGAGAAGAGTAACTGTGCTGCAGGTTTTTTATTTAATGCATTTTTACGTAACGTCTTTGATGTGTTAAAAACAGTTAACATTTTATTTAAGATGGTATAATGGATGTCACGCCAAAACTGAAACGAGAGAATAACAGGAGTTGGGAAACTGAAACATTGTTAGCGCATCACTCAATAAGTCTCCGGACTAGCTAAGAAAAACAATTTTTTTTTTTTAGAAATTCGACTTTATTCGTCAACATACGCTAATTCAAGAGTAATACATGATTCCAATTCCTTCCAAGATTAATATAAAAAAAATTCATATTGTTTCCCGGTTTCTTTTCTTCTATATCAAACTGCTAATTCATGTTGGTAAGTCATATCAATCTGATAAGAATCTGTTACATATTTCCCCACCCCTGATGTATTGCTCTGTGTCAAAATGATCCCATATTGAATAACTATAACTTTGAAGTTATTATATTGATAAATCATGTAATTTCGTTACTTTTATTCTGAATTTGTGTCCTGATTATGATTATATTTGGCAAAAATAAAAATAATGTCCTCAGCAATTTTAATAAATCACAACCAGACACCTCACTTAATAATTCTTACATATATCTACGATGATGTTAATATAATTAGACAGACTGTTTTAAAATAAGTTCTTTTAAAAAGAAAATTAAAAGTTAGCATAAAACTTACTTTTATAGTTTTAATAGTCTTACTTCATTCTATGCTCACCAAAATCGTGCTGTTTACCTAAAGAATAGTGCCAGGACCTGTCCTAAGTGGCGTTTCCATGTAGTCTATCAATTTTTTACTCTTATTGTTTTGGGATTTTTTTTAACATTTTTTATATATGTATATACAGTAGAACCTCCGAACTTCAAGGGAGACGCCAAATAATTCGAGTTATAGACTTATGGAGGAATTTGATTTACGCGGATTTTGTAAGGAAATAGTCGACTTGTAGAGGTTTACATTCTTTCTAACTTATTTTGAGTTAGAGAGATAAAATAAATAAAAATTTAAGTTACAGTGGTAATAAACATGTTTATTTGCAACTTAAAAGTTATATTACGTACTACAATAAAAAATCAAAATAATTCCGAAACAACCTTAAAATAAAAAATATTATGTATTAAAAAAATCAGTTATTTGTTTTTGCTTTAGACAATTCGATCGTTCTTTATCTATAGCATTATCTAAGCTATAAAGAGCAGAAAATTCTTTTTCTTCCGAGTTGCTATTTTTTAGAATTGGTTATTCTATTTACTATATACTCATACATTGTTTTCTGAGAAACAATGACGTGCATTGTCGACAAATCCTTAAAGTCGGCAACTTATTTTTCTTCGAGCTATAAGACTGATATATCCTAGATAATTAGTTGATTGAATTGTAAAGGTTGTAAAATCAAACATTGCTAATGTTCGAGATACAGAGTTCCAATTTTTTTTTTTGAGTTACGGAGGGAAAATATATACCAAAATGGTTTGTGGGGATTGACTAATTATTTCGACTTATAGAGGGTGGAAGTTTCGAGTAATGGAGGTTTTGTGGCTTGAAGGGAAGGGAACAAAAAAAAAATTTCCAGTTGGGGAGATTTTCGACTTATCGAGGTTCGACTTAAAGACTACTGTATATTGTAATACTTTTGATATATGTATATATATTGTAATCTAGTATCTCCATTGTTCAGTCACTGTGACGTCAAAAGTGAATGTTTTGAAAATTTTCCTTTTTTTCCCACTCAACCCCGTGCACGTCTCATATTCTCTCTTATTCCTCAAATCTCATCACCTCTTGCTAGACTCAGAGAAAATACTCAGAGAATTTGACTTATATCCTTTATCTTCACCCTTCCCGCACAAATCCTGCCAAATCCTTCCCCAAACCGTAAATATGCAACTCAACTCTAGGCGTGGTGATAGGTGTAGTGTAGAAGTAATAATAGTGGCATGGCGTATCAGGCGGACATGTTTGGTTACCTTCAATGCGAAGCAAACAGAAATTGCCACTCAAATAATGAGTTCATTGCTGCACGCATAGACACCATTTATTCTCCGTAAATCATTGGATGAACCTTTTTATCTCTGATTATAAGTGGCATTGTCGGTGTTGTATGAGCGGCAAGGTGGGTTTGTATCACATTGGAGGAAATGAAATAAACTCGTGTGATATGTGCTTTAGGGTATAAATGCTTTAGGTAGCTTTAATATAATGCAGCAGAGCTTCCCAGTGCAACATCATCGTTTATGCCAGATTTCTTACATATTTGCTACTGTAGTAACGATTTGTAAAGTTATAATTTCCTATATTGGAAAATGATAACTTTTCATTAAATGCTCGATTTACAAAAATGACTCGTGACTTAGAAAGAACAGAGTTAAAAGAAATTCAGCATAATCTGTAAATATTTATTGTAATTAGGAGGAAGTAAGGTTGTCATGCATATAAAATATGTTTACATTTTTGTATATTCTATATAAAAAATAAATAAAAATTGATATCGATTATGTTTCTTTTCTGCTAACTTCAAGTTAAAACGTAGCAAACTATATCCACGTTATGTCTTTATTATATAAAATGCCAACATTACGGTGCGTTTGTCATATGATCTTTCTTAGCAAAAAAAAATTTTAATCGCCAAGATAGACGGCCGTGTTAACAAGGAAGGTATTGTCATATTTCAATTGAAAAAAAATTTCTTTCTTTAAAAGAACAAAAATACTGTCAAATTAAAAAAAAATTGTCAATACGAAAATTTGTTCTAAAGTAACTTTTGGGACATGCAGACAGAAAAGACAAAATGAAAGGGTTTTCAAATAATTTTTTTTTATTTTTTTTTTTTTATTCCAGTGATAGAATGTGTTTATTTTTTTTAGCACTGGCATTTCTTAAGGTATGAAAAAAAATGAAATTTATTTGTTCTTTTCTTTTTCTATCTTCCTTTTTTTTTCTTTTTAATGTGTATTTTTTCAACGAGTTTTGAATATAACTATTATAACTATAGATACATTCACTAGCATAATATCAGATTGAACATTTTTTTAATAAATAAATATACAATTATAATATTCAATAGCAATATTTTCGTTTTGGCGATTATTTTCATTGCCAAGTAAAATAATGATCGCCAAACCAAAAATAATTAATCGCCAAGTTAGATGTCAGCAAAGTGGATGTTGCTATTTCTTTGTCTTGAGATATGAATGTATAAGTAATTAATTAGTCTAAACTTCAAAGTTATTAAAGACTTTTCCTCCTTTTCTCCTTCAAAGTTATTAAAGATTTTTTAATTCATTTGTTCTTTTTTTTCTATCCTCCTTTTTTTTTCTTTTAAATTATATTTTTCAACGAGTCTTGTAAAATTCTAATATTAAATTCTATTATATAAATAACATTCAATAACACAATATCAAATTGAACATTTTTTTAATGAATAAATATATAATATAATATTCGATAGCAATATTTTCGTTTTGGCGATCATTTTAACCGCCAAGTTACATAATGATCGCCAAACCGAAAATAATTAATCGCCAACTTACATGTCAACAAGTGGATGTTGCTATTTCTTCATCTTGAAATAAAAATGCTTATAGTAAATAATTAACCTAAACTTCAAAGTTATTAAAGATTTTTTTTCATGCAAGTCACTGATAAATTATGAAAAATACTCTATCAAAAAGTAACATTTTTGTGTAATATCTTCTTATTTTGTCTGCAGATTTAGGCGCCTTTTGCAACACGACGTGGGATGGTTTGTCCTGTTGGCCGCCAACCTCTGCTGGAAGTGTGGCTTATGTGCCGTGTTTTGCTGAATTCAATGGAGTCCATTACGACACAAACAGTTGAGTAGAACTCTGTATTTCCTAGTCATGAAATAAAAATTCAGAAATTATTCAATTATTTTGTTTATTTCTAAATTTTTATTATTCTTTTTTATTTATTTATTTGTTGTTCTTGTTGTTTAAAGAATGTTTCTTATTTTAAGAACGGATTTATTTATTTCTCAAGACATTTTCAATTTTGTGAATTACTAAGTAGGAGAGGAACATGTACAGTTTGTCATCGATCTAATTGAAATTTATATTGTGTGCAAGTCATGAGTAGCATGTTAACTAGCCAAATTAGTGAAGCAATAATAATAATAATTAATAACTTTCTAGAAAATTAAGTCTGACAATTTTAAACGCTTTTAATCTAGGTTGTATTGACAAGCAATCTCGGGTTATAACGGTAAGCGCTCAAATTTAAAACTAAAAGAGCTAGTTCTATACATTCCTAAGCTTTCTTTTCATTTAAATATTTACATTACGCTCCTTATAATTAATACATCGAAATTAAATTAATTAGTAAGTATTTTCTGCTAGAATTTTTTTTTTTTTTTTTTTATTTTTTTTTTTTTTTTTTTATTTTTATTTATTTATTTTTTTACTTATGAAAAACACTTTTTTTTTTTTTATTGTTACCTAATTTTATCTTTACATATACAAGCGTTTCTGGAGAAATATCTATGAATGTAATAATTGATTGTTCTATCTCATTTGAAACATTTTTTCACTTCCTTCTATTAGCTCGCACTCTCCCTATATATATCTTGTTCAAATTTTCAATCGTTCATAAAATACTTTTTATTCATCCACTCAAGTTCAAATGCATTTTTTAGTATATAGGGGATGACACTTGATGTTTATACAGTTCTTTCAAATATTAATTCATTTATTAAAATTAATTAATTAATTTTAGTTTTATATGGGAGAAAAAAAATGTCTCTTATATAAGATACTTAGCAGGATCTAAATTTAGGAATAAATACCGTCAGTGGCGAAGCGTGTAAGATGGCTGGAAAACAATTTATTTTTCGGATTCTTTTTTCATTCTTCGTTCTAGTCTAAGTCAAGGAGGGAACAGAATGGAAAATGAAACATGTGACAAAAATTAGTGAGAGAGAGAGAGAGAATTTTTTCTAACTTAAAAAAACGAATGAAAATTATCTATAAAGAAAGAACTTTGTGCAATATAGTGAAAAAAAAGTAGGAATTGACTTAAAAATTTTTTTTTTTATATTATTTGTTTACAATACTAAGACCATTTACAGTAAATAATTATCTTAATTTATAATAATGAACTATAAAATTTATCATATATGGTAATTATTCTAATAAATCAAACCTAAATAATTTAGTGATAATTTTAATGATTTAATTTTTATTGAATAATTAATAAAAGCCCTGAATAGGTAATCATTACATTAATGTTAGCCAGTTAATAAAATTGCTATATAAAGGACAAGATATTTTATAATTTATATTATTATTATTATTATATTAAATTAATGTTATTATTAAATAAGTTATCTATCTCTTGTTACTATTATAATTATTTAGCCCTTATTAGTTAAGTACTAATTAAGCTATATAAGTTATATTTTATATTTTATATTGTTATGTAAGTTATTTTTATTACATCTAGAATAATTAGTAATAATACTACAGTTAATAAAATTAATTGCATATGGAAATTATTTTATCATAGCATTTAGATAAAAACTTATTAATTTAAATTTACCTTAATCATTTCGCGAATGTATGTATTTGTCTACGTATTATTATAGTGCATATCTATATTTTTCAATGTAAAAATGTATTAAATATGTATTTTTATCGTATAATATTAAGTTACTAAAATATTGTAAAACATATATAGACCTCCAAAATTCACAACTTAAATTAAATAAATATATAATAAAATAATTAAAATATTAAATACTTTATATATATATATATTTTTTTTTTGTGTTCATTTATGTAAAAGTAAAGGACAATATCGACCTGTTGTGTTTTGTAACTGAAAGAGCTTGATAGGAAAACGAAGTCGAATCGTGATATTCCATATGTTTTCAGCAGATGAAGTCGATAAATCTTCAAGCCAGGTAGTTTTTCCATCGAGCTCGGAGAAGAGGAGAGTAAGATACTAGTTATGGGAGTAGTCGTATGAAATTATTTATTCTATTATCCTACGGCCCTCTATGGCCGTTCAGCCATACGACGCTGAGCCTTCCAGTAGTGTGCAGTAGTATCAGCAGGCACAGCGATAAATTCAGTGCAGTTTCGCAGGTGATATTGGCGATCCGATATAGTGGGCAAATTCCATCCGAAGCCAAATCAAGGCAATGGAAGTGTGCCAACAGATAATCATAAGGGCTTAAAGGGTGTATAAAATAATAAACCGTAATCATTTCGCATCATTTCGTGGTACACTCTGGGTAACGCAAAATCTGCTATTGTGATCTTCTATATATAGAGCCTCCAAATGAAATCAGAGTATATAATTATGACTATGTGATGTGGATGCAGTGTAGCAGATCTCTTTGGTGTTGCATCTTGGATAACGTTGGATTTCCTGTATTTCCACTGCTGTAGTGGCTCAGGTCAACGCGCCCGCCGTGGCGTTCAAAAACATTAATTTGTAAAAGTGAAGAAGTTCATCGTTAAATGTATTTTATTTTTTAATTTATCTGAAATTTTATTATTGTTTTCCAGGTAACGCAAGTCGCCTATGTCAGACGAATGGAACCTGGTTACCTTGGTCCAATTACAGATCTTGTCAACCGCTTCAACTTCATGAACATGAATTTTTGCAGGTGAGAATTATTTGCAAATTTAAATAAAACGAGAAATATAAGTATTCATAATATTATAAAATTGTTTTGAAAGTATATAAATAATCGTTTCTTTCTAATAAATTAATATTTTTTTTTCTAATTATTCATTTCTTAAATTTCTTTAATTTATAGGATTTATTGTTCAAAGTATTCTTGTTCTGTAAAAATATACCAGCTGTCCACTAGGATAAATGCTAATTATGAATTGCCAATGTAAATATAATATCTACTCAATTTTTTCTTCAGAATCTAAATGTAAAAATATGCTTATTTGGGGTTGTTGTTTAACTTCTTAATTACTTAATTTATTAGTAATTAAATACTTTAAGTGAAAATAATAAGATAAATAAATATTACTTAAAATGGTAGATATTTTCAAACATTAATAATTTTTAATAAACGGAAATAAATATGCATAGATGTGTGATGTCTCTGCCTATACTAGACCTTCGACGGCTTGAAGAAGTGGACCGCTTTCATGTTCATGAGAACACTTCAATTTTTATTTACAAGCATTATTCATGTATATATATATATATATATATATATATATATACAGAACTCTACATTATTACAAATTATTTACAAAAAAATGAAAATAAGAATTAAATTAGATTCGGAGATTTTCAGAGTTTCGAGTCTACGACGAATCTAATCTACCGGTCTGCGAAGACCATAATTATCATGCGTCGTTATACACGAAACCACAAAGAGTTCACTTCTAAACAGGCGGAATCTCCGGCCTGTTCAATCACTTCACAAAAACTACAACACTTCTTGTCGACTCGTCGCAGAACACAACCTGTCATTTTCGGAAAACCTTACCTTTAAGAAAATCCGTCAAGAAGTCAGCTTCTTTCACTTCTCTTTGAAGTGGACACTTCCTCAGCCGATGGTCTATCACCAATCATAATGTAGTAACTCATGACGTAGTGCTTATCCCATCTGCAATTGTTTCGACTTGTGAAGGGCGAACAGACAATCGCTAATTTCAGTGTGTCTCATTATCCATGACGATTATCTGCTGTCAGATTTGACAGGTTGTTCTCATTAGTACAAAATACTAATATAAATATCCACGATGCTGCTTATCTGCTGTCAGATTTGAGTGATAGCTGTTATTATGCACTTGGTAATGAATATGCATTCCTTTCCCCTGGGAATAGAGCTTCTATACCTCTTCTCGTGAGAAAAAATGCTACAGTTAGAAAGACTGAAATTACCCCTAAGCAATCGATTTGTATGATTTCGATGACATTTGTAACAATGTTTGCTGAACAATATTTCTCGAAATTACAAGAAATTACTCGTAAAGTATAAAGCATGAACTACCAGATGAGCAAAAAAACATAAACTTTAAAATTTTATAAAAAAGAATAAAAATGAACATACGTGTGAGTTGCACTAAAGGAATTGTCATGATGTTTTTTTTTCAACAACTAAAACAAATATAGTTTAGAGGAGAAGGGATAATATAAGGTGTAAACGAGGAACTGTATGGATCCTTTATTCGATTCAATCATTAATTTGGTATGCAGGACAAGCTAATGAGAGGATATTGTTGAATGTGATGGTTTCATTTAGGGGGCCTGATGGCCAAATGGCTAGCATTCGGTACCACAGGTATCGGGTTCAAATCCCGTCTTTGCCATGGGTGTTTGTATTTCGGAATCAATTTAAAATAGCCGATATATCCCGGTATAAATAATTCTTTATTGATCGCTGCGTGAACAAGTAAACATTTTTCCATGGCTTACCATCAAGTTACACGTGCCCCCTGGGTAATACAAAGTGAGTAACATCGGTGCAGCCTTATGACGAAGATCACGGTTTATTTGCCAGCTGCATTAGAAGAAAGAAAAAAAATGGTTTCATTTGGAATAAATTTAAAATAGCGAAAATATATCAAAAAAATAAATAGTTCTTTATTAAAAAAAATGGCTGAATGTGAACGAGTAAACATATGAATGAGTCATTTTTGATTTTGACTTTTTCTTCCAGGTACTGTGGGATATGAAGGAAGCTGCTACAATTTACTACGTGGGATATGGAGTATCTCTCATAGCTCTCAGCTTGGCACTCCTGGTTTTCTCCCGTTTCAAGTATATATACAATTTAAATAATATTCCAATTATTCCTCATTTAATTCCAAACCTCGTATGAATGAAAACAATTTTTATTTTTCATTTATTGTATAATGAAACTTATTCTATTCATTCATTTAATATTGGATTTTTTTTTTTTTTTAATACTCGTTCTTTTTTTCAATTCCTTCTATTAGTTCACACTCTCCCTATATATATCTTGTTCAAATTTTCAATCGTTCATAAAATACTTTTTATTCATCCAAAAAATCAAAATCATCCATCAAATACATTTTTTTTAATTATTCACTGGATGTTAATACAATTTTTTCAAATATTAATTCAGTAATTAAATTTAATTCATTCATTTTAGTTTTTTTAGATTTAAGTTTATATCTACCAATAGATGAGATAAACTTATTAATTTTCATTTATTTTTTAACTTTTGGAATATGTGAAAAAAAAAAAATTGACTTTAAAAAATTTTTTTGTTATAACAATCTTTCTGTAACTGATTTCCACGCATTATTTTATATTACTAATAAAAAATCCATATTTTTAGGGAACTGAGATGCGTGCGCAATACCATTCACTCCAATCTGATGGCGACATATTTGCTCATCGACGTGACATGGATTTTGACAGCAACTCTGCAGTCGAATCCGAATCCTTTCACAGCAAAGGTTAGTTTTCAAATTAAAGGGAACGTCGAATTTAAATAAACATAAAAATTAAAAAATAATTATAAATAAAAATTAAATCAACGTAAATGAATGAAAATTTATCGAAAAATAATATAAAACTTTTTTAAGTTCAGAAATTTTAATTATAATGCTAATAATTAATCTTGAATTATAATGAATTCGTTATTTTTATCTGAAAATATTAAAACATTTTCCTTTATTCCACAAAGCTAATTAATGCGACCGTAGTTTTTAATTATAATTTAATTAATTTAAACTCAAGAGTCAAAAATAAATATTTGTCAATACGTAGAGAACTTTCCGGTTATACGTCAGGCTATTTAACAATTTTTACAAACAAGTACGATTTTTTTATTGATGTTGAATGACTTAAAAAAATGATTATTATTTCATGCATAAATAAAAAATTTTGTAGTGAAAAATTAAATATTCGTGATTAGTTGTTATTATGTAATAAGATTAATTTGTTGTAAATTAATTAATTATTATTAACATTCTAATTATTAATAAATAATTCTGATACATTGCTATAATATATAATAAGGCATGAAAGTTGTGATATTTAACAATGAAAAAATTCAAAAGGTGACTTAACAAATTTTCCCTTGCTAAGATCAGTTTAGTGAGGGAGAAATGAATGACTAAACTTGCATATAGGGCAGACATATTTAATTTTGGCCCGACTCATGGCTCAGTGGCAACGTGTGCCGTGTGTGTTTCTTGCCTCTTTAGTTGGACTACCTGGTGGAAGTTGTCCGGATTCTCTCCCGTTTCGATAGGCAAAAGCGGGGTATTTTCCCCTAAAAAGTCCTCCCGGAATGCACTGTTCTCCTTCTTCCCCGAGCAGTAAGCAAGTCAGACTTCTACCTATGGGTGCTCCATCTTCGACAGAAGCTGCCCCATTTCTTTCCCTCCAAGAATATGGGATGGGTTTGAAGATTCATGGGATGTCCGTCACGCACTACAGGACACTGAGGATTAGACACAACATATTTAATTTTCTGAACCAATTTGATGTTCATCTCCAAGGGTCTTGTACGAATGTCTTTACACTAAGAAATAAAAAGGATGAATTCAAAAAGAAGCTGGCTCTTTGGAATAGTTGTTTACAAGAGAAATATATAGGAATATTTCTACTGTTGATTAAATATTTGACCACTGGCATCAACCAAAAAAGTTATAACCAACAGAACAGGCTACATTTAAGAACATAAACTAAATACTTTAATGATTATTTTCCAGAAAACGAATCTCATCTGGATCAACAATTTCTTTTCAAAAGATGAACATGCGCATTTGATACCCTTGAAAGAGAAGAGAGCATCAGAATTGTCTTCTGATGTCATTCTGGCATTCAGACATAGAAAGCAATCATTGTCCCTTTTTCGGACATCTCGCAACTCATAAGTTGAAAAGCTATTCCTTCTTTCAATTTAAATAGCTTTCTATTTACAGGAAAAGACTTTCTTCAGTTATGTCAGTAATGAAGTTCAGTGGTAACGGTGCATTATTGCTGAATAACATCCGATGGCGACAGTGTTATAGGCACTGTTTCAAAAACGTTGAAACTGGATGGCGTTTGTGATATTCAGCATCTTGCCTCGTTAGTCAGACATGATATATGATACACAAATGTTTTCTACTACTTTTTTGTAAGCAAACTTGCTGTAGTTGCAGCATTGTTTCTGAGACACGGGGGGCTATATGTTGTTGTGGCTAATTCTCGGTGTCCTGCAGCTTTGGACGGAACACCCTATAAGTAATCTACTCATGAATGGTGGAAAATGTTCCCTAAATGTCATCTCGGAAGGCACTGCCCTTCTTCTTTAGCTACTCCGAGTCAAGTCAAACTTCTACCTACGGGTGTTGCGTCACAACAGAGCTACCCCCTTTCTCACCATCTTTGAGTAGATTACACATGGGGTGTCCGTCCCACGTTGCCGGACGCTGGGGATTAGTCCCAACAACATATAGCACTCTGTGCCTCAAAACAAAGCTGCAAACACAGAAACCCGCTGCATGTTTGCTTACAAAGAAGCAGCAGTAAACATTGCCTTAATCAAAATTTTCAATTTTATAATTTCAAATTGAATAAATAAAATTCTGTTATTGGTTTTTATTTCTTTCGAACTGTGGTTCACGAAATATCGTGCACATATTTATTGGATCTTCGGATATTAAAAGATATATCTGTTCTACTAAAATTCAGACGAATAAGGATATTTTATATGCTTATTTTAAGCTTTTATATAAATCAGTATTTTAGTACATTCTTACATGATTACAGTTATTTTCTTTCTGCTGTTTTTTTTCTATCGTTTTCCTTTTATTGTTGAGCATCAATGGGACTTGTGTTTCTGTAATCCATGCACCAAACAACCCTCTAACAGTCGATGAAGAAAGGATTTTTCTTTTAGAATAGCAGCACATCATTTGCATGTCGTGTAGGTTAAAACTGAAAATCTTCCACCAAAAAATCTGACGATTGATAGAGACGCCTTATAAAGGTTATCTCAACTAGCTTTACAAAGTAGTGGTGAGGCTGGATTCGAACCACAACTTGGCGTCATTGGATTCGAACCACAACTCACGCTAATTGCACATGTTACCACTGGACAACGCTGGAATGATCGGTGGGAAAAAATAAACTGAAAAATACGGCATCATTTTTTTAAAATTCGCGAAACAGACGAATTTTTTTTTGTCTTTAATTTATTATTTATTTATTTATTATTATTTTCCAGATTGCCTGCTTCCTCGTGATTCTGCTCACCTACCTGATGGGCACCAACTTTTTCTGGATGCTGGTGGAAGGACTCTATCTTTACATGCAGGTGGTCAAGACATTCTCTACAGAAGACATTCCCATGAAGATATACACCGGAATAGGATGGGGTGAGTGGGCGAGCTTTAAGCTGGATTCACGCCAGTCTGGAAAAATCCATCCATCCAACCACCAGTACGTCACTTTGAGTTTGAATTTCACTCAATTTTTGGATGCAGGTATACTGCGAGACATCAAAAAGACGTCTCTTTAAGCAATAGGAAATCAGAATTGGTACGGCACCAGTGAGAAAGACTAACTTTCAGTGTAAATTGAGCTGGCTTAAAAAAAATTTCCGATCCATATTCGTGAATTTAACAGGTGGGCTGAAAAGTTCGTAGGCTGACACGTAGATGGCGCTACTAGTATTAAATCCATATGATTTTTAGTTGGCCCTAACCTTCAAAAGACACATGTATAAATTTGACAGCTGTTGCACCTGTTATACATGAAGATTCTCATCGGCTACTTAAAACTCAAAACGTAACGTCTCAGCAATTTTTATTTACAAGCACTATATATATATATATGCAAATATAGAACTCTGGATTATTATATAAAGAAATTTAAAAATTAAAAATATAAATTTGAGTGCACGATTAAATCACAATTACAGCTCATTGCACGGTTCGCAGATTTTCAGAATTCTAAGTCTACATCGAATCTCAAAACACGTTGTCTGGCAGACCTTAATTATCACACGACGTGATACACGGGACCACAAGGGCTCACTTTGGAAACAGGCAGGAACTCCGTCCTGTTCAGTCCCTTCAGAAGAAAAAACACCTTTTATCGACTTGCTACAAAACACTCTTCCTCCTTCTTCGAAAACCTCCCTTTAAGAAAATCCGCCAAAATGGGAGGTAACTTTCTCTCACTTCTCATTGGAGTCGACACTTCTTCGGCCCATGGTCTATCTCCAATCCCGATGCAGCAACTCATCACGTACTCCATATCGAGTTGTAATTGCTTCGACCTGTGAAGGTCGAACAGAAAATCACTAATTTCATGAGATATCATTTTTCATGACACTGATTAGCTGCTATCAGATTTGAATGACACGTTGTACTCATTAGTACAAAACACTAATTGCATGTAATTTTAGTATCCAAAACACTTCTCATCTACTGTCGGATTTGAGGGATAAGCTGTTATTATGCACTTGTTAAAGAATACATTACTCTGTCCTGGAAACGAAATGCTACAACTCCTCCCTTGGGAAAAATGCTACAATATGTTGTGACTATGAACTGAATAATGGGTCTAATAACTATGAAGCAACGAGCCTTGTGACTATGTGGTCAGTACTGATTCTTTTGCATCTACTCTGAGATTTTAAATCTAAAATAAAGTATCTCACTAGAATAAATAATGAGACTGAAGAATCGTGCGAATCGTACATTGAAGTTTTTTTTTGTTCTAATGCAGCTGGCAAACACTTAGATCTGGACGTCTTGGATGCCTTAAGGCAAGCACTGCCCAGACGTTACTCACTTTGCATTACCCAGGGGGCGTGTGTAACTTGAAGATAAGCCACGGACGCGGAGTAACAATGCTCCTGCAACGCTCTACGATCCTATTAGGACCGGGACCTACGTTTGAAAGTGGATTCCGAACCACTACAAACATCCATGGCACCGCCGGGACTCGAACCCGAAACCTGTGGTACCGAGCTCCAGAGCGCTAGCCACTCGGCCATTCAGGCCCTGACATTGAAGTTTTGATTACTGATATAAATTGGGTGCTATAACATTCATTGTACATCATGTAAATACTTAAATATACATACTGTAATAAAAATCAGAAAGTTTGTAGCAATTGAGATATGGAATCAACGCCCAACTACGATAGATATTTCATGAAATAAACGAATTCTATGCTTTAAATAGTAACATAACAATTTGAAAGCTGCTAAATTTCTAATTCTCCAAAGTCCTAATTCTGCTCGAAAATAACGGGGGTTAAATATTTACCAGATATTCATTTTTGAAGTTGAATAAATCTTTCTGGTTCTCACAGTAAACATCAATGAATAAGCCCTGAAGATATTTGTATTAATTTTCGGCGCTATTCAAATCGACCTTCGAAGAACATGTTTTAGTTAAGGATTGCAGAAAATTGTCAAAATTCTGTAAACATAATTTGCATGTTCTTTCTGTTAGTCCCAGCGCACCCAAATTATTGCTGTGTTGGGGAAAATACTTGGCATAATAAATGCATAACTTTATTGATTTTATGAGAGTTCTTTTGGTGTTTTATTTTGCGCTCTCGGTGTTTGTTATCAATATTAATGTTTATTCAAAGTACTCTTTTGAAAGATGAAGTTGGTAATTTATTTATCACGCGTCGAGGAAATATTTTAGAAAGATCTTGAAGGATAGATTTTTAATAAAAACTTATGCTTTAAAAATGAAAGTATTTCTTACGTAAAATTTATATAATGTAAGAATAATATTAGTGTAGTATTTTTCCCACAGATAGAGTTTTGGCATTTCGTTCCCAGGAGAGAGGAATGTATATTCTATAACAAGTATATAATAACAACTATCACTCAGATTTGACAGCAGACAAGAAGTGCTGTGGGTAGTAATATTACATCAAATTAATGCTTTGTACTAATGAGAACAACCTGTCACTCGAATCTGATAGCAGATATTCAATGCCATGGATAATGAGACCTCTTGAAATTAGAGATTGTCTGTTCGACCTTCACAGGTAGAAACAATTACAGATTGAATATGAGCTACGCCATAAGTTGATAGATCATGAGCTGAGAAAATGTCTACACCAGTGAAAAGTGAGGGAGAAAAATTATTATGAAAACAAACATAGTTTCAATTCCAACTCGAAAGTATAAATTTCAAAGAATAAAATGGATGAAAGTAAACAGTAAAACAGTGAGAACATTTACTTATCGAAATTTCCAGCAAGCAGTTTTGCCACCAATGCGAAACAACTATGTTGCAAACTCTTTTGAATCGGCTTTTTTTTTTAAGTCATTTCGTCGCAACAATTTTTTCCCCAATCAAGTACTAAGTACTCCTTTCAGGAGAAACCAATTTACTGTCGAAATTCTTTTTTGATTTAACTGTCCTTGAAGCATCGTACCTTCCTTCTAAGTGCCAAATATGCTCGATTTTATTTTTCAATCTTACTCTGGGAATTTAGTTTTTAATGCTAAAAATAATCTAAAGCACAAGAATTAACTAAATGAAAATTATAAGTTATGTTCACTTCAAAAATTGTTACTTCTCCAATATCCAAAAAAAAATTGAAAAAGAATGCAGAAATTTATTCTCAATTTGTTATTTACTTTCTCTGCCAGACCAGCCATACTACGTTGAGTCATTGACGTTTATGCTGTTTCCGGTAAGAATAGAAAGTTTACTTTGATTGCCATTAGATTTATCGCTGATTAAAAATTTTCTGAATATCAGTGAGTCTACGCGATTTAAGTACGCGATAGCACGATGAGTCCACAGATCCGTCCCGTCCAATGAATAAATTAGGCAGTGAATGTAACTCAGACTAATATGATCATGAAGGTAGTTTATATGCATCTGGCTGGTGGGACTGTGTAATGAGCTACGAGATTCTAGCAATGTATCCAATCCAACTATACACTCAAGAGCCAAAACATTATGACCACCTGTCAATAACGAGCTGAACCACCTTTGGCGCGCAACACAGCTTCAACCCACCTTGGCATGGATTAATACCACCACTTAATACCAGTTAAATACCACTTCCACCTGATCACGTGCCTTCACGTCATCCAGGCGAGTTCATTGCAAAATGTAGGGGTGGTCATAATGTCTTGGCTCTTGAGTGTAAATTCTTTGCACGCTGTCATCCATTTCAGCCTTCTTTATACGACTATAGCTATCATCGCTTTAAAGGTAAAGCAGACGGAGAAAAGCATAAGATTTAGTCCAACAGTTGATTGGTTCTACTATTCCTGATACATAAGATTTGTAACAAAACTTTCATCATTTCTAAATGCGTCTTCACTTACTTTTCTTAACTCTTTTTGTAGGAATCCCCGCCATCATCGCTTCCGCTTGGGCAATTACAAAACTATTGGCCAGTGAAGCACCGGAAGGTCCTTTAACCCAAAATAGGTGAGTCACGTTTTTTTTATTTTTATCAGCTTACAGTAAAAATTAAATATTCCTTCCGGGAGGTCCTTAAAATGCTTAAGACCTAAAACGGTCAGATGTATAACACAATGAGATAAAAAACATGGAGTTAAGCTTAAAAACCTATTCCAGTGTCTGTGGATAAGAATGAATGGATGGGAATGGATAAGATAACTCTGCTGCCTTCATAGTTCTTGCATTGAGTTGTCTCGCTTTACCATCTTTAATATTGCAGTAATCTGAAGGGTTTTTTTTTTGCAAAATTAATTATAGTAATTTAAATGAAGAAATTGTTGGACGGTAGTGACATGGTGAATAACGAATTGGGGTTTCGAACTAAGGGATCTTGGCTCGAAGCACCAAAATCTCCCATATCTATGCTGGTGATGGATACTATATATCCAAAGGTCGGAATTTCCTTTCGTTGGGTCAAGAAAGAAAAACAGTGGGGACTCCTATATGCCATCACTGGAAATGCTCGCTAAAATATGTAGGAAGCAAAATGGGTGTACAGTGTAGAAAGCCTTACGTAGTGCACTCTGTGTCACACTGAGTCTACTAATCTACGGTTATGATCACAGAATCCGCTATTCAACAGAGAGAACTGATGAGTTGGCCACTATTCAACAAATGGTTGGTAATTTTGAAATGAAACAGTGTTCCTAGTGAACGCGATCAATTTAAATATTTCAAAATGAAAAAACTTATAATTTAATTTTTTTTCTAATCACTAGTAGATACTTCTCAGTTTATAATCATCTTTAAATGAAGTGTTTTGATGTATCAGCTGAAATTCCTTTTCTAAATAGAAATTTTTAGTTATTCCTGATTCATTTTGTTAGTTGCCTAATTGTGGTCGAGTTTAAATGTTGTTTACGAAAACTGAGGGCATTGTCCTGTGGCCATTCACCTACAAAACGGCAGATATGTAGAGAATGAGGGCCAGTGATATTGCACTCACATTTTGACCCCACCATTATGTATGAAAACCAGCTAGGTATAACTTCTGATGTCTAAACAATTGTGAAAGAAAACCAGCTTGATATAACTTCTGGTATCAATACAATTTAAAAGAAAATTAGTTAGGCATAGCTTCGACTCGCTTTCTTTTCGAGCTCAGCATAAGGCCGTTCCTATTATTATGCTCATGCCCTGCCTCGACTAGGTTTTATCTCATAAAACTTCAAACCACACTCTTCTTTTTCTGAAGCCCAATGTGCTATCCACCAGGCCACTCTGATTCTCATGATAATGTTCATAAAATGATCATTATTAAATTATCTTATCACGGTCAAAAATTATCAATATTTTTAAGTCTTTTAAAAAACAAAAAACAATTATTTTGACAGTTTAAAATGGTGAATCTAAGAATAAAATAGCCACATTAGGATCCAGAAATCTGTTTCAAATTCTGTCTGATTTTTTTTTTTTTTTTTTTTTTTTTTTTACATATTTTATTTTTATTTACACAGATAGAAAAAAATTATAGATAGCATAATTATGATCACAATTCTCTAATCATTTTGTTCAGGGCTTAAAACAGTGAAGATTAATCAAAATGTTCATTAATGAATCAGTGTAGTAATAGTTTTCTTATTTATTTAAAAAGAAAAAAAATTCTGAATAATTTAAAAGCACTTGATATTTGAGAAAACTTGTGAAATTCTACTTTTTTAATCTAAAATATTGATAAAAAAAATTTTTTTCTAATATAATACTTTGCCATTCATTGCAGTTGTCCTTGGCAAAATAAAGATTACTACGATTATGTTTTCAGTTGTCCAGTGATGGTAGTTCTGCTCGTAAGTCTCTTTACATTTCAGTGCCTTTTATGTAAATTATTGTGTCTCAAATTACAAGATTTTTTTCATTATATTTTCCCATTGTCTTTTCAGATAAATATATTCTTCCTTATTAAAATCATGTGGGTTCTGATAACCAAGTTACGAGCATCTAATTCTGTGGAATCAAAACAATACAAGTAAGATATTATTATAAAAAAAAATACGAATTCTTCTTGTTTTTTTTTTTTTTTTGTTGTTATTAAATAATATATACTTTCAAAAGAAAAAGAAAACCTAATAACGAGCAGATAAATGAAAATAAAGCAAATAGCACAAGATTCCAAGATAAAAAAAAAAAATGTAGTTATAAATACGAAAAGTTCACCGCACGAGAGCAACGTCTCAACCTTCCCCCGCCAGCTACGTGCATAACTAATAGTTGTTTTGTCATCTCCAAAATCATATAGAAATCCTTCACTAAAATTGCAAACTAGTCTATATTTAGACTAGTCTATATGTAGACTTTGCCTTCTGTAGTGGGTATTTATCATATTCTGTCATAATAAAGGGCCTGATGGACCGACTGACCAGCGCTCTGGCGCTCGAGGCCACAGGTTTCGAGTTCAAATCCCGGCGGTGACATGGATGTTTGTAGTGGTTTGGAATCCACTTTAAACCGTAAGCCCCTGTCTAATATGACAGTAGAGCGTTGGGCGTATTTCTGACAACCCTATCCTGTAAAAACAAACCATCTCCTGTCTTGAAATCTGCCAGTAGGCAGACAGCCTTGGCCCACCATGAGGCTGTTGCTCCACTGATGATGATTTCATAATAAAAACCTTTAGCACAATCCGAAAAAAATATTTTAAAACTTGAATAACGATAATTATACATCTATTAATTTAATAAAATATACATATTTTTACGTATTTACTCGAAATTCTTAGCAGTGTATAGAAAGAATAAATTTAATGAGATAATACACTTGACTAGCCAACTTTTCCTATGTTAATTCTATTACAAATCGATGTATATTTAAAAACGATTGTTATAAAATGAAAATTTTCAACACCTATTTCTTAATTTAGAAATTGTCCTATTATAAAGGCATATTCATTTTTATTTTATATATTTATTTTTATTTTTATATTGTATTTTATATTATTCATATTTTTGTTTAGAAAAGCAGCCAAAGCCCTCCTCGTTCTGATTCCCCTCTTGGGCGTCACTTACATCGTTGTCATAGCAACCCCTAGTGATCCAGTAGCCGAAGTCGTGTTCATTTACATTCAAGCTACTTTTCTATCCATACAGGTATAAGGTCTTGCTTTAACTGTATCTTTCATTCTACTCCATAGCAAATATATGCAATAGAAATCGATTTTATCTATTTGATAAATAATATGCATATAATATATTCATATTTTTAATAGCGATTTTTTAACTGAAATCTATATAATGATAATGGCATTTATAATTACTGTACGATCTAAACAAAATATTATCAGTCAATTGACAGCAAAAAAAAATTAAAGCATACACTTGGGCTAATCTAGTTTTATAGTGATAGTGATTGGGCAACTAGATTAATTGGGTGGGGTTAGATTGAGATACTTGAGTCACAGGTTGGAGAACTCACGGCTTTATTGACACAAGCACAAACACCCCACACATAAAATTAGAGACACAAGCACAAACACCCCACACATAAAATTAGAGACACAAGCACAAACACCCCACACATAAAATTAGAGACACAAGCACAAACACCCCACACATAAAATTAGGGACACAAGCACAAACACCCCACACATAAAATTAGAGACACAAGCACAAACACCCCACACATAAAATTAGGGACACAAGCACAAACACCCCACACATAAAATTAGAGACACAAGCACAAACACCCCACACATAAAATTAGAGACACAAGCACAAACACCCCACACATAAAATTAGAGACACAAGCACAAACACCCCACACATAAAATTAGGGACACAAGCACAAACACCCCACACATAAAATTAGAGACACAAGCACAAACACCCCACACATAAAATTAGGGACACAAGCACAAACACCCCACACATAAAATTAGAGACACAAGCACAAACACCCCACACATAAAATTAGGGACACAAGCACAAACACCCCACACATAAAATTAGAGACACAAGCACAAACACCCCACACATAAAATTAGAGACACAAGCACAAACACCCCACACATAAAAATTAGGGACACAAGCACAAACACCCCACACATAAAATTAGAGACACAAGCACAAACACCCCACAAATAAAATTAGGGACACAAGCACAAACACCCCACACATAAAATTAGGGACACAAGCATAAACACCCCACACATAAAATTAGAGACACAAGCACAAACACCCCACATAAAATTAGGGACACAAGCACAAACACCCCACACATAAAATTAGGGACATACAATATTTAGCACATTTTAAAGACATATAATTATAGATTCGTGGAAGGACTCCACTTCTAAGCCGAAAACCCTAAACTCGTATAGGCACAGGCGTGAGAAATATACTTCTTCTCCCAGTGAAACAAAATATGAAGTAGATGAAATGGCGGCATGTTGTGCAGATTTATTACTCATAGTAACATTTTTTTTTTTTGTATTTTCAGGGTTTCATGGTTGCTGTATTGTACTGTTTTTTGAATGGAGAGGTAAGTAGCATTTCGTAATTTCATTATGACTATACATTTCCTACATCTTCTATACCTCAGCATTTATTGTAAGTTTAATTATATATTTTTCAAGAATAGTAAATCTTAAGCGAAAAGCTTTCCTACGGATTATCAAGCCATTATAATAAATAAGGTCGATTTAGAATAATTCATAAGAAGCCATTAGAAATTATAAAATACATGTCAAAATATAAAAAGACAGTATTTATTATTACCTATTAAAAGCAAAATAATTCTACAAAGCTATGAAATGATATTCATTTTAAAAACTTTTCAATGCATCTGTAAGTCATTTCCTTCAAAACAAACGAAAAACAAAATCCGAAACGTGCATTAGCTGCGACGACAAAACTAAATATCATCAAATATGTTTTGATTTGGATGCAATCATGTAGCGAGTAGAAGAAGCTTTGATTATAATATCTTTCTTCAACTTGAAGGTAGTTAGCAAAATTTTTAATGGATTTAAGGATATTCTCCTATTAACTCTTATTTCATCTTATATTTGTATATAAATTTTGCTTTTCTGATCAAGGATACCGGGATTTGTGGATATAGAATTCAGGGACATATATATATATATATATATGATGACTGATGGCCAAGTGATTAAAACTCTGGCGCTCGGTGCCGTGGATTTTTGTAGTGATTTGGAATCCGCTTACGGTTTAAAGTGGATTCCAAATCACTACAAAAATCTAAATTGACTGTTGAGAGTTGGGGGTAGGGGGGGGACAACCCTACCTGTAAAAAAGGAAAGAAAAGTCTCATGCTTCGGAATCTGTCAGCAGGCAGAGGCTTTGGCCTCCCACGTGACTTTTGGGTCATTGAGGAATATATATGTATATTTGGGCATGATGGATGGAATAGCTTCCAACTGTCCACTGAAATACTAATTTATTATTATTCACAAAACATTATTGTTTAATTGATAGACAGAAATGATGATGTTCTGCAGATGAGGACACTTGAAGTTCAATGCATGCATTTAGAGGGTTCTTGGAACAAAATAATCACCCGTGGTATTCGAACAGATTATGGATTCCTCAATACATTCGCCTACTGATCTGTATTACCAGTTTCCCTATTTTCGTGCAGTTTTCAGACTTCCGAATAGCTTTTAGAGATTTCATTGAACTGTCCTACGTAGGAGCTGATATTTGATAATTTGCTTGTTTGCTGGCGGTCGAAAAAATAGTCTTTCCTCTTACCAGCTACTTACTGGATCACTTTGTCAGGGATCATGCGCGATGTCTGATGGTAAGCTGAAAGCTAAATTCACACAAATTAATAACTAACATCTAATGCCTGAGGGACTTAAGGACTGGTATCCAGCGCATTAAATTACGAAATATATTGAGTTGGTCCAAATCGTGAGAAGCGAAATCGCCATGTGCTTCTCTAGGAAAAGAACATGAAGTGAACCAAAGTATTCTTCAATTGGGCTTGAGGAGGAGAACAGAAATTGTCCTGCATCTATGTAGGAATTGAACATGGAATGGGCTAGAATGTTTTTCATTGGGCTGGAGGAGGAGATGAACATGAAGTGAACCAGAACATCCTTCCACTGGGCTTCAGGAGGAGGGAAAATGTTTTTCTGTACCCTATATAGGAGTTGAACATGGAATGAACCATAATTTTTTACATTGAGCTGAAGGAGACTAGAAATTATCATGTGTCTTTTGTAGGAAATACAAATGAAAGAAGAACATGAAGGGGCCGGAATATCATTTTGTTAGGCTGAAGAAAGAAAATAAAAGAATGTTTCAAATCCAGTTACAGTGTCAGTGTAGTCACATCTAATATCTCTTGTAACTAACGGTGAATTTTAAAACAAACAACAACAGTTCTAACACTTTTTTTTTTATTATTTCATTGATAAAATGAATAATTTCGAATTTTTTTATCTCTCTCGCAGGTCCAAAACTCTCTGAAGCACCACTTCAAACGATGGAAAACCCAGAAATCCATCGATCGATCCAGGAGCAATTCCATTTGGCAGTCTCGCTCGTCCCACAGACAGAGCAGCAGGAAGAATTCCAGACACGTGACCGTTGCGTCTATGGTGCGATTCACAAAAGACTCTGTTAAGACCAAGAGTTTCAAAGGACCTCCTGATCTCCAAAACATGGTGTGAAAACAGAGGACAAAGGACTCAAGTTTAATTAGGGCAGGCTGTTACTTACTGTTGATGCCAAAATACAAGACGTTCTACTGTTTTGCAATGTGCAACTTTAACTCCAAAAATTTAAACTTGACCAATGAGAAATCACAGGCATCAAGCCGATGCTACGCAACATAGCACATCAGCTCCTATTAGCTAAAAGTAGAAGTAGTACAATCCCAACCCAGCATGGATCAACAACACTTTTTGCTTTAGCACCTATTATTGGAAAAAACCACTCTTATCTTTCAGTATCCTCGCTGAGCACTATCTTGTACTACTTCTGTAGTCTGTATACGTATAAAATGTTTCAGTCTTTCATTGTTATCAGTCACTTGCACTCAATCAAGTATTTCATGAAATTTCACGAATCAACTATTGAATTTTATAAATAAATAGTTGAATGACTGTTTGTATCATGATTTAGGCATGATATTTGGTGAATCATTCCAGGAGTGTTTCAATTATCCATATTACCTTTTTGTTTTTATCATTCAACATTTTATTTAATCATGTTGTACAAAGTTATACATTATGCACTTTGAATCGATAAAATAAAAGATTCGAATTTTCAATGTTTGGCTCTATATATACCATGCCTATTCAGTACCGTGAAATTCCAAGCAATCATCATAAAATATTGTCGTTTCGCTTCTTTCTAAAAATTTACCGAACTTTGTATGCAAAAATGAATAGTGATATTGTGCATTAACGTTGTAACTTAAATATATGTTGTGTTTGTACGATGACATTACAATGACATAAAACTATCACAACTATGTATCAATACTATTATTACCATGGAACATTCAGTACTTCATATCCTCAATTAATGTAACTCTCTTCGAATGTATAAATTTGAAATTAATGCGTAAATAAATAAACTAAATACACTATATGGTTTCTAAAAATTGAGGGGAAATCAAAAAGGTGTGATTGTGAAATTTCTATTTATTGGAATTTAATGAAATTTGGCAAAAATATTAATCAACAGTGTTTCACAAATAGGCCGAAAAGAAAAACAAAAAATTGCTTTCTGCTTTGAAAATAAACGAAATGGAAGTATACCAGAAAACTATAGTACATGAACTCAATGTCTGATATTCAACTTCAATATGGAATATGATTATCTGGGCTTGAATATCTATATCTTATATAATATGGATATATGGGCACTACCGCGATGTTCCATGCTCAAAATGATGACATTTATTAACCTAGTTGGCCGCAAATCTCTTTGCTGTTTCAAGGCTGTTAGAACTTGGAGGATTACAGAATGCTCATTAAGTGAAGCAATACATCTCTCCAGAGCATCCTAAAATCTGTGTGGTGTAACATGATCGTTTTGTGAGATGAAAGAGTTCCAAATCGTACCTGTGTAAGAAAGAAAAGTGATGAATAAGACTGTCTCTTAGATAATTGAGCATTAATGGCGCCTCTTGGTTAAGTTCCCTTGAGCCACAACTGCCATTCAAAGAAATACTGCCCTCTGGATGTACCAAATATGTCTGTTTCATAAATATGACTGGGATAATGCTGGCTCCAAACTTTTATCAGAGCAACAGTCTTCTTAAGCAACGTCTCAAACTAGATTTGGACCAATCAATTAATACAGATCAACATGACTTACACTACATTTACTATGTGTGTACTTCTAAGAATTTCGTTTCGGGTAAACGCATTGCTCTACATCTTTTGTTTGTGTTCGTGAAACCTTGGATCTCGATGTCAGTCTTCCTGTGGTTGCTAGAAGAGAAGTTCTAAGATTTTATGTAGGGGTTTTGTGTCTCTTTGCAGACAGCTGTCATCTCATATCTGCTAACTGTTTATATATACTGAGTAACTCATTGCTAGACGTCTTTTGTTCTTCTTCATGAAACCTTTTGCGCCTTAGTTGATCTCTATACCAGTCTTCCAGTTCTGGCTACAAGAGAAGTTCCAAGGTTTTTATGTAGCGGTTCTGTGTCTCTTTGCTAATAGTGGCGATCTGTGGCAGTAGTAGTAAGAGAACTTCGCCTAAAATACCTAATAACAAATAGTTTGTATTCTTGGAATAACATTTCACAGTCTAGGAATTACAGAAAGTCACACCTTCCATCATCTCTCTACATAAGATTGACTCTGACAGCATCTATTCGCCATCTATGTCTAAGGCTGACAACCCTATCCTATAAAAACAAACATCGCCTGTCTCGAAATCTGCCAGCTGGCAGAAGGCCTTGGCTACCATGTGGCTGTTGCGCCAATGAAGAAGCAGTATATTTATACCGATCCGTTCCCCCCCCTTCCCGACTATCTCAATCTGAAAATCAGTATTACCATGTATTTCACTTCTTCAATTTTCACAATTTTTATCATGTGTGAACATCTAGTATGAAATACATAGCATCGACAATAATGTGAAATAATCAGAAAATAAAACTATAATTAATCCGGGTACACAAATATTTTCTTTGAAAAATATAACCAAGTCACATTAAAAAGTCATTCTACTAAAATAATTTTTTCATTGCACAAATACTATGTTATTAATACATACCTTTTGTCAATATCAAGTCGCATACTATTGAATTTTTTTATTTATGTGCTTCTAGTACAAAAAATCTATATAACTCTTCAATTATCAATGATTTGTAGTTCAATTAACAACTATTTGTACATTTGAACATGTTAAACATTGAAGTATGTTTTCAATGTTTAGAATTTGAATAAAGCTTAAAAATTAAGAGGATTTGTTTCTTGATACGTTTGAAGGTTAAAAATCTTTAAAAAATAGAAAGAAAATTCTTTTAGAAAAAACTGCAAAAAAAAAAAAAAAAAAAAAAAAAAAAAATGACAATTTCATGATTTTACATATTTTAACAAATGTAACTTCGCCTAAAATAGGATGACAAAATAAAATAATATGAGGAGAACCAAGTAGGTAATCTAAAATTCTCTTGAATTCCTTTGAGAATTTAAATTGTCAAAAATATGATTTTAGCATATTGTAACATTTCGACCTATACTAGACCTATAACGGTTTTAAGAAGAGGGCCATTTTCAGGTTCATGGAAACACTTTAATTTTTATTTACACGCATTATATATATATATGGAGGACCAAGTAATTTTACAGGATTGATTGAAAACAGCTATTCCTGAATGGTTGTACTGCGGATATGTTTGTACATAAAGTTGTTACAAATAAAGAAATAATTCTCCCCCTTTATTACAATATCTATATATATATATATCAGGTGGACTGAAAAGTTCATAGGCTGACACATGGATGGCGCTACTAGTATTAAATCCATATGATTTTTAGTTAGCCCTAACCTTCAAAAGACACGTGTATAAATTTGACAGCTGTTGCACTATTAGTATGTGAGTTATATCATTTTTAGTGAAGTTATAGCATTTTTAGTGTTCATCACGTGTAGTCCACTCGGCTGACTGCCGATTGGACTCCGGTGTGAAATGATGGAGCCATGCTTCATACATTGTCTCATATCGACGCAAAAAAATTCGAGTTTATTACGATTGAACAGCTCCAAACACTGCTTACAATCATCAATTCGTTGTTATTTTTGGTCGATTGTGAGCTCGCGCGGTACCCACTTTGAACAGAGCTTTCGCATATACAAATATTCATTCACGATATGTCCAACACATTCCTTTTATATCTTTAGGGTCTCAGCTATCTCAATCAACTTCACTTTACGGTTATCAGAAATTATTTAGTGGACTTTTTTGATGTTTTCGTCGGTAACAGCCTCTTTGGGGCGTCCACTGCGTGCATTATCTTCGGTGCTCATTTCGCCTCGTTTAAGTTTAGCAAACTACTTCTCTACAGTTGATTTTCCTGATGTAAAGTCCGAATAATGTTTATAAAGCTAAGCCTTGGCTTCAATAGTATTTTTTTTTCGCCAAAAAACAAAGTAACACACGAAATTCCTTTTTATCCATTTTTTCAAACTAACAAAAGTTCCTTCACTAAAAATGTTATAACTCACATACTAATAGAGCGACAGCTGTCCAATTTATACACGTGTCTTTTGAAGGTTAGGGCTAACTGAAAATCATATGGATTTAATAATAGAAGCGCCATCTATGTGTCAGCCTATGAACTTTTCAGCCCGCCTGTTATATATGGAGGACCATATGATTTTACAAGATTGATTGAAAATAGCTATTCCTGAATGGTTGTAGTGCGGATATGTTGTCTGTATATAAAGTTATTACAAAGAAATAAATAATTCTCCCCCCTTTATTACAATATATAAAGGGGGGGGTTCAATATATATATTAATTACAATATATATATATATATTGTAATAAAGGGGGGGGGACTTCACCTGCAGAGATTCTATTATAACAAGAACTACTACCTGCAAAAAAAAAATTAGGTTGAACTTTTAATGGCTGCTATTGAACGAGAAGTTTTAGAAGCATTAGAAATGACAATAATTTTACAGTTCAAATGTTATTTCTTATGAAGTTGAAATTGGTTTTTAATTAAGTAAGCTAGCAATTATTTAATTTGAAAACTAAAATCATAAAGGTGACAGTTGATTGCTGGATAATATCACATAAGGGGGAAATTGGTAATAAACTAGAAAACATATATACGTGAGTTATCCAAAAGTTTTGCTAATTTTGTCCGAAAGAAATCGGGCGCTTCAAACGTGGAACTGATTGACTAAGTCTAAGACATAAAGAAACAGGAGAAGATTTTTTTTTCTTTCTAATGCAGCTGGTAAACACTTAGACAGCTTGGTCTTGGATGCTTTAAGGCAAGCGCTGCTCCGACGTTACTCACTTTGCATTACCCAGAGGGAGCGTGTAACTTGAAGATAAGCCACGGACGCGGAGTAACATTGTCCCCCGCAACGCTCTACGATCCTATTAGGACCGGGATCTACGGTTTAAAGTGGATTCCGAACCACTACAAACATCCATGGCACCGCCGGGACTCGAACCCGAAACCTGAGCGCTAGCCACTCGGCCATTCAGGCCCAAACAAGCAGAAGAAAATAGATCAAATGAAATACGTTTAATATATCACTGTGCCCAAAACGTATGACCATTTTTTTTTTTTTTTTTTTTTTCTAAAACAGTTTATTTAATCTTCCAAATTTATTTCATCGCCTCAAAGTAATCCGCTCCAGACACAATGCACTTATGCCAACGTTTTTTCCAATTCTCAATGCATGCTAAAAAGTCATCGGCAGGGATGGCCTTCAAAGCGCGCGGCGATTCAAGTCGAATCTCTTCAAAACGGTGTCCTCGGAGTGGTATTTTGAGTTTAGGGAATAGCCAGAATTCGCACGGTGTGAATACGGTGGTTATGGAGCGATATGGATTTCAATTTTGGCGAAAAAGTCACGAAGAATCATTGCAGTGTGAGCTGGCGCATTCAACGTTTTCAGTACCAATCGAGATTTGACGCGTTTGAGGCCCAAAATGGAATTTACCGATCCTTCTGAAATTCCAACATCATCAGCAAGGTCTCAAACTCTAAATCGACGGTTTGCAAGCACTAAATATTTTAATTGTTTGGATGTGAACTTCGTCGGTTGATGTTGATGGTCGGCCAGAGGGCTCTTCGTCTTCAACTCGTTCTCTGTCTTCTTTGAACTGTTTATGTTTGTTGTTTCTTATCCCACTTGGCTGGTCAAGCCCACGAGCCCATACGTGCTCATGGTTGAAGGGGAAGGAAGCAGCTTCTGTTGTGATGGAGCACCCGTAGGTAGAAGCCTGACTTTTGCTCCGTGACGCTCGTACAGTCATAGAAGACCGGGACCTACGGCTTAAAGTGTATTCCGAACCACTACAAACATCCATGGCACCGCCGGGATTCGAACCCGAAACCTGTGGCACCGAGCGCCAGAGCGCTAGACACTCGGCCATTCAGGTCCCAAATTTGCCAACGGCACACGGTGTTCCCAGATGGTCACCCACCCAAGTACTGACCGCGCCCAATGATGCTTGACTTCGATGATCTAACGAGAACCGGTATATTCAGCATGGTACGGCCGTTGGCTCTGAACTGTTTATACCACTTCTAAACATTTCTTTCCAATATAGGAATGCTCACCGAATGCCTTCTGCAACATTCTATACGTTTCCGCAATCAAAATTGAATGCAAGTTCTTTGCTCAATGAATTCAGACATTTCAAAAATCGCCGGAATCAACTTTAGGGTCTCACAAAGCCAAGCGTAACTCAAGCACTAATGAATATTTTGGCGTCAAATATCACACAGATGTCAAGGGCAGTGCCAGCAACCAAAAAAATAATAAAAAATTGAAATTCCATAACCCCGGGAATTTTAAACTGAAAATTGGTCTTACTTTTTGGACACAGTAGTATAACGCCATAGATGAAAACAACACAAAATCACATTGTTGTGATTGAGAAGGATTTCGAAACCAATGCATCTCAAATGTGTGGAAGCCTTCTATTCAAAATTCCGACACTACATCATTAACGGGAATGTTTTTCAATAAAAATCGTGTGGTAAACTTTTCCATTCGTGGGCCTGAATGGCTAGCGCTCTGGCTCTCGGTACCACAGGTTTCGGGTTCGAGTCCCGGCGTTGCCATGGATGTGTGTAGTGGTTCGGAATCCACTTTAAACCGTAGGTCCCGGTCGAATAAGATCGCAGAGCGTTGCGGGGGCATTGTTACTCCGCGTCCGTAGCTTATCTTCAAGTTACACGCGTCCCCTGGGTAATGCAAAGTGAGTAACGTCTGTGCAGCGTTTGCCTTAAGGCATCCAAGACCAAGCTGTCTAAGTGTTTGCCAGCGCCGGCTGCATTAGAACAAAAAAAAAAAAACTTTTCCGTTCGTGATGGAAATTGGTAATCATGATAGCTTTAATAGAAACAAATTCTCCACGTTGTATTCGATTGTTTTTGCAATGTTTGCTTGTAAGACAAATTATTTTTTAGAATTTTGGAATGGATTCCGGGAATTGCTCCTCCAGGAACCTCGAAAACTATAGTAAATGAAACAAATCCATGAGAGGCTAACTCTGTAGTCGCTGTTATGTCATAATGGATATCCTTATTAGCTTTGTGGTAATTTTTACCTCACCAAAACAATCCGCCAAAACCAAAAAGATTTCATATAAAATTTCTCTTATCTTTCCAGTTCAACGGAATATTAAGAATGAGATATTCAAAATGACGGAAAGTAGAGAATTAATTCAAAAATGTATTTACAATACTTTTATTTAATGACAACATGACGAAATTAATAGACATACAGACACAAAAATCGAATCTAACAATGTCACTGGCAGCTAACTACTAGCAAGAGAGTTCCAAAGTCCAGGGAGAAAAGTTCTTAAACCGAAGCATGGTTACAGCCAAGCAAAGAGTTCACGTGGCAAACAAATCAAAGGCTCTAGATCGACAGCATTTTCGACAGTAATATCTATAAGAGTGTTGTTATGAAAGTCACCACTATACAGTTCATAGTTGGAACAACACACTACTAAAAACTGTTATGTTGAAATTACTATTTGACAACTCAAACAAGAAACAAACACTAAAAATAAGTTTCTTACCTAATTCTAGAACTCAATTCGATAAATATAAAAATAATCGCAAGTAAAAAAATACAAAGCCTGCAATTAAATAAGATATCTGGAATAAATGTGCAATTTTAAGTCTATGTGGCTATGACAGTGACATTTATAAATTAAAAAAAACAATCCACAAATAACTGCCAGAGATTGTTAAAACTATGCATAAGCGAGAGTCCAAAATTATTAATAGAGTATAATTAATTTCATCTTCACGCAGTATAATTAATCGCTATCTATTGGACAACTAACTGAAGAGGCTCAAAAGACAATGCTTAAATATCATATAAGATATTGCAAACATTTTCATAGAAAGTATTCAAGAAAGGAATCTTTCACACTCCCCAGTTATCTTCTAATCCATTTATGAATTCCTCAAAAGAAATTTCGTTTCTTCCCAAAAGAAGCTTGGAGCCTTTTAAAATTAACCAAGGTTGCAGAATAAGTAAACTGAATTCAGAAGTTGATTCAGAAGAATCGAAATTTGTCCAGTAATCGTTGAATGCATTTTGTTTTCAGTTAAAATGTGTAAGTTATTTTTAATTTTAAATTCTGTTATTAAGATTTGTATTCTTAAATTTTGCATTTTAGTTAATATAAGTGATTTTTATTAGTAATAGTGATTTTTTTCATAATTAATATGAAATGTAAATGAAGAAAAATTGTTTTACTACAAAATTATTTGTTTTTTTCATTAAACTTCAAGTAATTATGTGTTTTTAATATGCCATACAAACATATATTTTAGAAAATAGTGTAGCAAAGCAAAATTAATTTTTGTATCAAAATTAATATGGAATAAGATATTTAAAATAAAATTTCAATAATATTAATATAACATTTTATATTAATAGAAATATGCATATTCTCGATAAAAACGTCTTTTATTTATCTAAAATAATATGCTGTTATTATCCTTTATTAACTGCATTGAGTAAAATGAACAAGCATCTAAAAAAGTAAATCTAACATAAGCATAATGCCATCTCAGATATTTTCTCATCGCCTTCTCAGAAATAAAACCCAAGAAATGGACAGTTATTTTAAGACTTTCAAAGTATTATATTTGAATTCCTCGATCACTAAGCCCTCTAAGAAACAATTATCAAGGGGAATAAATTCATAAGCTGATTATTCGCTAGAAATCATGGTGTTTTGCCTACTATATAACAATTTAACAAGTACTGCAAAACTGATTAAACCATGATCATAAAACTGATTAAATTTTTTATATCCAAATGCTGTTTTCTTCAACAGATTGCAGTGCAGCAAATGGACAATGTATTTTACTGAAGACATTTTTAATATCATAATTTTTATGCATGCCCATCTAGAAATTAACTCGGGTATATTAATTCCAGAAGTGTTTTGCCATCAATATCTAACAGATGTGAGCCCTGCAATCTACTTTTCTGAAGTTTCTGTAATTCTATCTATACATTTTGTATTTCGGCCAACAAACTGTTATTGTATAACACCTCCGACATTCTTTTATTTCCTCATTTCATGAAACAACAAATTGATAGTTCTGAACAATTTACCAATTGCAGTATGATCATGCATTGTATTATAAGAATTGCTTGTTTAGATATATCCCATCAACCCTTTAAAGTTTTACCCATGAGTTCTGATGCACACTCTACACATAACACATGCATGTAGCACTCTATTCCCACTGCAATTAGTTATAATATAAATTACAATATTTCATAAAATATTAAATAATTTTTATAAAAATTTAAAATATAAAATTTTTACTCATATGCAATGCTATAACTCATAAACATGTCAACTAGAAAAAATCACATTATCAGTAAAATAAATTAAAAATTCAACACTCAAAGAAAAATAGTATATTTAAGAAAAAATATGTCCACATCTTATATTAATAAAGGTGGATTTTATTATAGCAATATTCACTCTACATCAAATATATTAATTTCCATATAAACTTGAAACTTTTTTACAGAAACAAGTATGCATAACACGGTTAATAAAATATACATATAGTAAATAATTAAATATATAAAACATAAGAAAGCATCAATAGTAGATTACACATCTTAAATTAATAATAATAATTAAATATGCCATTTAATGTAATATTCTTAATATAAAGTATAAAATTTTTAAAATATATTATTAACATTGTCACCAAAACAAAAACAATAAAAAAAATACCATAAAGTTTAAAACACATTATTATGCAGACTTTGTATGCTTAAGTGAATGACGATACAAAGATGAATGACATGAAAATTCTTTTTTACATATAGTACAAGGATGCTTTTCATTATTGTGTATAAGTTCATGTCGTTTCATAACGCCTCGTGTAGTAAAACCTTTTTGGCAAACAGAACATACATATGGCTTCTCCTGAGCATGCATAAGATAATGTAACTTCAAAGTAGTTTTCGATGTGTACTTTTTATCACAAAGATCACATGCATGAGGCAGTTCTTTTGTGTGAGTCAAGTAATGAATTTTTAAAGAATATGAGCGAGAATAGGATTTATCACATAATTCACATTCAAAAGGTTTAACATTTGTATGAATCGCTAAATGTCTTTTAAGATTTGATTTACGTTTAAACATCTTTTCACATATATCACATTTATGAAGTTTTTCTGGTTCAGAAGCATTTTCTGCATGAGTCTTTTTGTGACTTTTTAAATTGCCTAATTGAGAGAAACATTTACCACATATATCACATTCATATGGTTTCAACCCTTCATGTAGAGCAATGTGTCGCTTCAGATGTGATGAGTGAGTAAACTTCTTTTGACATAGATTGCACTCATGAATTTTTTCTCCTGTGTGAGATAGATAATGCTCTTTCAAGGAATCAGATCTTGCAAATGCTTTGTTGCATAAAGTGCATATAAAAGGCTTTTTACCAGAATGTACAATATTATGCCTTTTTAATCTTGACTCTAATGTGAATTTACGGTTGCAAATCTGACATTCGTATGGTTCTTCTGTATGAACGAGGCAATGAGTTTTAAGTGCATACATATGAGTAAACTTTTTATCACATTTGAGACACTCAAATTGCTTTTCCATCTTCTCTCAGTTTATGTTAAGTATAACATTAAAAAAATACTATATACTAATACAATATACTATTTAAAAAAGATTATACGAAATCAATGTTTTGAAATACTTTCAAGTATCTCAGATTCACATTCATTAATCTGAAACGGTTACCATCGCTTTTTTTTTTTTTTTTTTTTTAATCTTCCACTTAAATCACTCTAATATGAATTTAACTTAAAAATTCAAAATAATTTTTTAAGCGATTTATTATATCTGTGCATTATTTAATAATTTACTGATATATCGTAAGATATCTCAATGTTTTCAACAAAACCAAAACAAAGGGCGCAGCGTTAACGAAAGGACAAATTCTCACCGTGATGCTTTGCGCGAAAGACGAGCAAATTCTAATGTATATCTATAGTTGCCAGTTGTTCATCTTATTGGATAAGAGTTCCATGACGTATTTTTAGCATGGTGGCTGCTAATAGACAGTAGAAGAAATTGGCAATTTAACCAAATATAAATGCAATTTTATTTTTTTATAATCATATAATAAAACTAGAAGAGAGAATTTTAAGCTTTGCATAAATTATCATACATTTACTGTTCGCATAATCTTCAAATATTTATCAAACGATTATGAGGAAATTATATTTAGCAGTAAATTTGTAGCGACACCTATTGATGGAAAATGGAATACAAATTGAACGACTTCTACTTTCACTGTTAAAAAAGGGAATTTTCCCGCTAGAATGAAAACAGAACGTAGTTGGCGTTCGAAGTAGAATAAAGATGCTGTAATTGTGAAAATTGATTATCGTCTTTTATTTTGCCGTCTGGATTTTAATAACACTACGCAACCTTTACAATACCGCCACATACTTGGTGACCCGTGAATTGTTTGTAAACAGTGAATTATTTACAAAATGACTGAAAGTAATGAATCGGCGAAAAAAGATGAAGTAGCGCGGGTAAGTGTCAAAATACCTTCTTTTCGGGCAGAAAAACCAGAAATATGGTTCTTTCAAGTTGAAGCACAGTTTTCAATTTGTGGAATAACAGCCGAGGATACAAAATTCAACTACTTAGTTTCGCAATTAGAACCGAAATTTGTTGAAAGTTTGTGGGACATTTAAAGTGATGATAATAGAACAAAATATACCGCTGCAAAAGAACGTTTGCTGAATACTTTTAAAGAAAGCGAAAATAAGCGTCTTCAGAGATTGCTGACAGGACTTGACTTGGGAGATCTTAAACCCAGTCAACTTTTACAAAAAATGAGAAACCTGGCTACTGATGGAATAACAGATAAGGTACTAACAACATTATTTCTACAAAAAATGCCTGATTCCCTGCGGAATATTTTACTAGTTAGTGATGAAGGAATTGAGAAACTCTCATTACTGGCAGATCGTATTCTTGAAATGCAACCAAAACAAGAACTTTACCGCGTAAGCAATAATGTTTCATCAGGATCAGATGCCATGACTGAGTTACAACAACAAATTACATCTTTGGAAAATAAACTTGAAAAACTGAGTGTCACAAGGAACTCTCGTTCCCAAACAACAAATAGCGGTTGATACTCTTCTTCTCATCGAAGTAAGTCTCGCAATCGCTATTATAATCCTTCTGGCAAATACTGTTATTACCATTTTCGTTTTCGAGAAAAATGTTTTCCTGATAAATGCAAAGCTCCATGTGCATGGAAAAACAATCCTTCGGAAAACCAGAATCAGCAACAGAATTAACGGCAGACTCTGCTGCTGAAAATACAACAAATTGCCGTCAATTCCGTCTATTTGTCAACGACAAAAAAACGGGTTTACGCTTTTGTGGTTGATAGTGGAGCGGACGTAAGTCTTATTCCTTCTACTTCTAAACACAAATTTATTAGTGACTGTAAATTATATGCTGCAAATAATACTGCAATCGATACTTTTGGTACAGAAATTTTAAATCTTGATCTAGGTTTGCGCCGAGAATTTCAATTCCCATTTATTGTGGCCAAAATTAGTAAACCTATACTAGGTGCAGATTTTTTAAATAAGTTCAATTTATTAATTGATATAAAGCATAAAAGATTAATTGATGGTGTAACTAACCTTGCAGTTTATGGTGACATTGCACCCATCTCTATTAATAAATGTGTAAATACAACGAGCAGCTTATGTAAATATTCTGATTTATTTTCTATGTATCCCAATATAACAAAACCAAATTTTCTTGTTTCAAATGTTAAACATAATGTAAAACATCATATTATAACTAAAGGACAACCTATAAATTGTAAAGCAAGACAATTAGATCCAAAACGGTTGGAAATAGCTAAAAGAGAATTTAAATATATGCTAGACAATAACATTATTAGTCCATCTAGTTCAGAATGGGCAAGTCCATTACATATAGTAACAAAGAAAGATGGTTCTTTTCGTCCGTGTGGTGATTATAGAAGATTGAATGATTTAACTATACCTGATCGATATAACATACCTCGAATCCAGGATTTTCAACATATTTTAACCAATAAAAGTATATTTTCTAAAATTGACATTACAAAAGCATATTATCACATTCCTGTAGCAGATGAAGATAAGGCAAAAACTGCCATCATCACACCTTTTGGACATTATCAATTCAATGTGATGAGTTTTGGTCTCAAAAATGCCCCTGCAACATTTCAAAGGTTTATAAATGAAGTTCTTTATGGTCTAGACTTTGTGTTTCCATACTTAGATGATGTGTTGATCGCCTCTTCTTGCGAGGAAGAACATCGTTCACATCTTAAAATAGTTTTCCATCGTTTAGATAAATATGGTCTACGGAATAATATTAGCAAATCAGTCTTGGGAGTACCTGTAATAGATTTTTTAGGCTATCAAATATCTGCGGAAGGTTCACAACCTCAACCTCAAAAGATCAAAGCTATCATAGAATATCCATTGCCAGAAACTATGCACGAATTACGTTCCTTCTTAGGAATGATCAATTTTTATCGTAATTATATAAATAATGCCGCAAAAACTCAAGCCCCTCTACATGAACTTTTGAAAGGATCTACAAAAAAAGATCGACGCAAAATACCATGGATTGATGAAACTAGACAAAGTTTTGAAAAATGCAAACAAGATGTTGCACAAATAGCGTTAATGGCATATCCCAACTCGGATTTCCCTCTGGCACTTCTCACAGATGCATCTGATTGGGCTGTTGGATCAGTTATTCAACAAAAAGAACCAAATGGATGGAAGCCAATTGCATTTTTTCTAAAAAACTTAATGATGCTCAGAAAAATTACAGCGTTTATGACCGTGAACTTTTGGGTATATATTTATCCATTAAACATTTTAAGCATTTACTTGAAGGTCGAGATTTTGATATTTATACTGATCATAAACCGTTAATATTTGCTTTTAAGCAAAACAATGATAAAGCCTCCCCCAGACAACTAAGACACCTACAATATATCTCACAATTCTCTACTAACCTATATCATATCAGTGGTCGAAACAATGTGGTAGCAGACAGACTGTCTAGAATTGAGGACATCGATTCACCTATTGTTGATTATGACTTGATAGCTGATGCACAAATTAATGATGATGAACTGCAACAATTGAAATTACATTCCAAATCATTACATTTTAAAGAACACCAATTGCCATCAGGAAAGCTCTTGTATTGTGATACCTCTACTTCCAGTATCAGACCATTCATACCAAAAAATTTTCGAATGACAATATTTAATACAATTCACAGTTTAGCTCATTCTGGAATTCGAACTACTGTAAAAGAAATAACTAAAAGATTCATTTGGCCAAATATGAAAAAAGATGTTAAACAGTGGACTCAAACTTGCATCAACTGTTAGAAAAATAAAATAACTAAACATACAAAATCAGAATATTCACAATTTCAAGCACCAGATGAAAGATTTAGTGTTGTTCATTTCGATTTAATTGGACCTTATTCACCTTCTAATGGATACACATACTGCTTGACGTGTATTGATCGGTTTACCTCTTGGGTGGAAGTGGTACCGTTATCAAATATCACTGCAGAAAGTATAGCAAAAGCTTTTTATGAGCATTGGATTACCCGATTTGGTGTACCTACTTGTGTTATTACTGACAGAGGCACTCAATTTATTTCAGAACTATTTCGAAGTTTAGCTACGCTATGTGGTGTTAAAGTAAACCATACGTCTTCTTACCATCCTCAGAGTAATGGAAAAGTTGAACGTCTTCACCGTACCTTGAAAACAGCTATTAGATGTCATAACAACGTTCGTTGGACGGACACATTACCAACGGTTCTTATGGGTTTGCGAGCTGCTCTACATGAGGACTGTAAGTATACAATAGCTGAAATGGTTTATGGAAAAACTATTAAATTACCAGGCGAATTCTTTGAAGAATCCAGATTGCCAATATCTGATGATAATTTCGTAAGTGATCTCCGAAAACAGATGGCCGACTTAAAACCATACCAATCCAAAAACAAATGTAAACAAAAGATCTTCATTCCAAAAGATTTGTACACATGCTCACATGTGTTTCTGCGAATTGACAGAGTTAAAAAACCTTTAGAACCCGCATATGAAGGACCCTATTTGGTATTGCAAAGATCCTCGAAAAACTTTCTACTATCAATTAAAAATAAACAAGTTAATATTTCAGTGGATAGATTAAAACCGGCATATGTGTTACAACCTAATG
Source organism: Caerostris darwini (assembly GCA_021605075.1). Taxonomy (NCBI): domain Eukaryota; kingdom Metazoa; phylum Arthropoda; class Arachnida; order Araneae; family Araneidae; genus Caerostris; species Caerostris darwini. The sequence continues at coordinate 316,478 of BPLQ01004374.1, forward strand.
AAGTTCTGCATCCAACGTCATCAAGTGATCATACATCTGTGCCGAGTGAACAAACATTTATACCAAGTCAGCAAGTTGCACAACCAAACACAACAACACGTAGTGGAAGACAAGTAAAACTTCCTGTTCGTTTCAATGACATTATTGACTTTTCTTCAAACTTATAATTCATCCATGTCCATTTTACTAATTAACTTGATTTATTGTATGTAAATGTTTATATGTAATTGTATTTGTAATTATTTTGTGCAATTTAAATTTGTATCAATGTGTATTTGTTCGCTATTATTTGTATAGATATATTAATTCGTCTACCATTTTCAAAGTAACGTAACTTTGTTACTGGTAGGGGAGTGATGTAGCGACACCTATTGATGGAAAATGGAATACAAATTGAACGACTTCTACTTTCACTGTTAAAAAAGGGAATTTTCCCGCTAGAATGAAAACAGAACGTAGTTGGCGTTCGAAGTAGAATAAAGATGCTGTAATTGTGAAAATTGATTATCGTCTTTTATTTTGCCGTCTGGATTTTAATAACACTACGCAACCTTTACAATACCGCCACAAATTCAAGTACATTCACGCACACATATAAAGAGGCAGCATATCAATACACAAGTTTAAAGATAACTGTTAGTACATGAATTAAAAACATAATCCGTTAGAATAAAAAAAGCCACAACATTTCGTTATACATAAAATAGCATGTGCTTTATAGAAACACAGTCAAATTGTATAGTAAAGCAATCATAACATTCGTAATACAAAAACGTTAAACTGCTTCACATTCAGACGCCTAAAGAAATAAAAAATAAATTGTTCAAGATTCGAAGTGAGCATAAGATGAATCAATGGAATAGAAAATTATTAGACAAACACAAATAATAAAAGGGTGAATGGCTAGAACTCTATTTGCAGAACAAAACGAACACAAATATTTATGCGAAATACACAATAACGAGGTGGGAAACAAGTTGCCCAAGAAATCAATAAAATACAAAAGAAATTATTTTTTACATCCTGAGGATAGCTTTATCAAGGAATACGAACACAGGATATTAATTATAAAATACGTTATTTTTGCTCGCTAGATGTCCGGATCCAAGTCAGAAACTCGTCTAGCAATGTATTCCGATAATATGGAGTAGACAGGAATGGAATTTGTACTGAGACATCGAATTGATTTTTTTTTTTTTTTTTTTTTTTTTTTTTTTTACTCGCTACTGTCCGAATGATGTGAATTCCACCGGTTTTTTCGTATTACAATTATTATTTTATGACGGTTTTGTTGTAGGATTTGCTTAAAGCCGTTACTGTAATGGCTTTTGTTGTGCAAAATGATATTTTTTCTAATTCATTTCATATAAATTCAATTTTCATTTGATTTTTGTGTTCGTTATGTATATATATACAAACATGCATGTTTTCATGTGCATACATATACGTATTATTATAAAAGACCCGTTCGTTCACAACTAACACTACCAATCGACGATTCGAATAATTTTAGTGAATCGTATCGTTTGAATAAAGCTTAAAAAATGTTCTGATAAAAAAATCGTGGCGTCATCTATTGTCCTTTATAGGAATATATATGATAAAATGGTACTTACGTATTAACGGTACCTTGGCGATAGTTGTGCCAATAAAAAAGCACACGCGCCAACCGCAGCTACAGATTTGGCGGTTTTTAAGTGGCGCTAATCTACACTTAAAATTTTTGTTCCAAATAATAAAATATATATGAATCATTTCATTTAAAATCAAAACGCTTTCAAAATATTTTTATTCCAAATAATAAAATATATAAAACACTTCATTTAAAATCAAAACGATTTCAAAATTCAAAACACTGTATTTAAACACAAATTAGACACATAATTCACGCATGTAATTGTTCCAATCTATAACAGTTTTATCCGATAAATCAAGTTGCTTTTCACAAAATTTAATCGAAGTCAACTCCTCGCACCAGCAGTATATGAATCTCAAAGCTGTACAAAATGGAATTCTGCTTCCCTCAAACCAGTTGTCTTTTCTAAGTCCCACACGATGAACACACTGATTGAAATTGCATTGCCAAAACTTACGTTCACCAAAATAAAGTTTCATGTCATGGGAATTGGGACATTTTCGTTGTTTTGGTAAAATATTTCGCTCCTGAAAAAATAAAATTGCATCTTGTTCTGTTTCTGGCAAATCCCAAATACGCATTTTCGTAGCACTACAAAATGGCGTCAAAACTCAGCAAATCTGCTGCCATTATATTGGCGCCACTTAAAAACCGCTAAATCTGTAGCTGTTAGATTGGCGACACTTAAAAACCGCTAAGTCTGTCGCCAAGGTACCGTTAATACGTAAGTACCGATAAAATAATTTATTAGCGAGTAGTTATATTTATACTCATAAAGATTTTTTTTTTTTATTTTTATTTATTTCAAAACCGGATGTAATATTATCAATGTACTTTATAAATTTATTTTTTCTTTTTATTTTATGAAATTGAAACAGTTATATGAACCTCAAATACATATATTGTTGCAAAAGGATCTCAAATATTTCAAAATTAAGAATTTCTAAGAAAAGTATCTAATGCTTTGCAAAGAATTTAGAAATACAGCAAAAATGCAGAGCAGCTTCTGGATGATATTTCTTTTTACAACTGTGATGAGATTAATTATTATTGATTTTGAATTTCATGATAATTAAGACTTATTTCTATATTAAAAAAAGATTTTTTTTTTTTTTTTTTTGAGAAATTTTAAATTGTTTTGAGTTTTCTTGTAAGAAATATATTGTACATCCCTTTGAACTCACAAGTTTAAGATTTTTTGAGTTACATGGTATTCAACTGATCAAATAACGGTGTGCTTTTGTTCATTACAATTCCTTGAATGTGTTTTCTAAAACAAAATATACCTGAAATTAATTATATTTGTTAATATGTGATAACTTATTATATACTACTTCTAATTCAAGTTAGACAGCTTCAGACAATAAGGCAATAATTATTCATATAAATAAACTGTGATGCTTCCAATTAGTAAATATTTTTGAATATCCTTCAATAAGTATTCATGTGTGTTTAATACAAATATAAGGTCATAAAAGTTTAATGTTTTAGTTTTCCTGAGATGTTAAAAGTAAAATACTATTTGAGACATTTTAATTTTACATGAACAGTTAATGCCACAGGAATTAAAATTTTTTTCTCTTATATTTTACATTCACTGATTAAATTTTAAATTTAAATATTACATTTAAACTTCTGAATAGATTTTTTAAGGAGAATTAATTAACTTTTCTTTCATTAAATAATTTGAGACAGATAATTTGAAGGGTCTTGAATTGATGATTGAGATTGTTTCAAAAATGGTTTGGTTAAATTTGTGAAATCTCGAAAATATACCAATAATTTAAAATTTAGTAACAAAAGAATTTGTAATGCAATAACCAAAATTATCATGTAAATATAATTTTTGACAAAGATTTATAAACTTGGGTCTTAACTTTATGTATATAAACTTAATTTTATTCATAATACAACATCAAATAAATATTTACAACATCACTTTTTTTTAATGGAACAAATTACTATGTATCTCATAAAATTGCATTGTAACTTGCTTTAAAAAGTTATTACTGGAATTAAAAATAAAATAATTTTAATAAATATATCTATTTCTTGTTTACTTAAAAACATGAATAAATAAAATGCAATGCATATATAATATATATATGTGTGTGTGTGTGGAATTTAGTTTAAGAAAAAAGTTATAAAAGAAATGCAAAATATATTGCTATTTATATATTATTTATTTTCCTTAGCTTGACATACTATTTTTTTATGCTAAGTAATAACTTTCACTTTTTCCAAAATTTGGATACATCTAATTATAGTTTCAATCGAAAAAACCAAAACAATAACAGCTTTTCCTTCACAGAATATAAATTAATAACAATAAACAATCACTTTAAAATATTGCATTATCTAAAATTTAATTTTCTTTCTTATTCATCAAAATGGATATATTATTTGATACTTTTAAATTTAAATGAATTGTTTATTTCTTTCTTCAATGTATTTAAAATAATTCATATTTCAAATTAACAGCATATTTAAAGTAAAGTTATCATGTCAAAACAAAATTGAGAGAACAATTTAATATTTCTCAACTAAAGAATTTTAAATAACCATAACTTAAAGAGGTTCTACTGTACTTAAAAACATTCTGTAATTTTCATATTTAATAAAAATTATAATTGTTCATATTCATTCTTTTGACAGCTTTCAATAATGATGTTTTTATTAATAACATTATTCTAAAAGATATTTGATTAAATTTTTTCTATTTAACACAAAAAGCTTTTAAAAGAAATTTGCACATTGAGATTAGACAGAAGCGAGCACTATATTGCACACTTTTACACAATCACTACAAAAGTGTATTTAATAAAATAAATAATTGCTTTAAATTCGAAATTTGTTATGTGATTAATATTAATTTGGTTAATGTACTATAACAGTAGTGTACAAAACAGTGAAATTGTATTATTTGAAAATTAATTTTTAAATAATTTTATTAAAGAATGGTAGAACTTTAAATTAATACCATTTATAATGGCGCTTTAAAGTAAAAACTAAGTAGAACATACTTTGTTTTACATTTACCTAAATTACTCTCTCCATTCTTCGCCATGAATTTTTTAAAGAATTTTAATTTTTCTTGGTGTTTAGTTATCATAAAAACAAAAATTTATTAACACATATAAATACATATATATGCATAGAAATCAGGAAATTCCAGTAATACTTAACTTTAGGTGTACCAAAGAGGCAAACTAAATGACTATTTTATATATTTTTGTTGCGGCAACTTAAAAGTGCACAAAGAATTTAGAATTTAATTTTCTAATTAAAAAATTAGTTAGAGTTTTAAAAAAAGGTTTTCTAGAGTTATATATATATATCAAAGGATACAATTTTGTGTTAATATAAAATTATCATATATTGTTACAATTTAAAAAAAAAAATTTTTTTTTTTTACACAAACTACAGATTTTTTAAACACAATTTTGTTTTTCAACAGACATACATACACAAAAATATGTAGTCATTTTTATTTCTTCACCAATAAAATAATATATTTTTAAGAGCAGAAATGTTTTTTTTTTTTAAGAATTATTTTAGTATATCAAGTAAACAAAAAAGAAATGGACATGCTTAAAATAAAATGCAAATAACTTTAGTAAGTTTGCAGATACTTTAAAAGTAAAAATAGAATTTATTTGAAACAACTTCGCATTTTTTTTTTTTTTTTTGCAACATAATTTAAGAATTCTCCAACAGTAATAAAAGATCAATACTTAGATTAATATTCTGTACATCTTTAAGTATTTTGTTTCTTAATAATTATAAATTAATTTGTTACTATATGTTTTTCATTATTAAATATTTTGTAATCTAATAGTTTCTCATAATTTATTGGTTATATTGCCAAAAATAAAAAAGTATCCAAACATTAATATTCCAGTAAATAAAATATATATTAAATGAATTGAAAAGAAATAGAAAATTTTATATACAAATTCTATGAAAGAAGTGATAATAGTTAATATTATAATAGTACAGTAATATGTGATGCTAATGCTATCAATGAAAATTGCTAAAATTTAATTTTTAAAAGTCGTGTTACAATTTTACATTTAAATGTTAAATGGACTACCTAAAAAACAATAGTATTTTCAAGGAAATATATTATTAATTGTATCACCTAGTAGAATCAATTAAGAAAACTACAAAACTTAAAATGATTAATAAAATCATGTATTTTTTGAGTGTGTAAGAGAATGACGATATAGAGATGACTGGCATGAAAATTGTTTATCACATGCAGTACAATTATACTTCTCATTTTTGTGTATAAGTTCATGTCGTTTCATAACACTTCGTGTTGTAAAACCTTTTTGACAAACAGAACATGTATGTGGCTTCTCTGAGCATGCATAAGATAATGAAACCTCAAAGTAGTTTTCGAAGCATATTTTTTATCACACAGATCACATGCATATGACAATTTTTTTGTATGGGTGAAATAATGAATTTTTAAAGCACTTGAGCGAGAATAAGATTTATCACAAAATTCACATTCAAAGGGTTTAATATTTGTATGAGTTTCTAAATGTCTTTTAAGAGTTGATTTACGTTTAAACATCCTTTCACATACATCACATTTATGAAGTTTTTTAATATCAGAAGAATATTCTGAATGAGTTTTTTTATGACTTTTTAAATGGCCTGATTGTGAGAAACATTTACCGCATATATCACATTCATGTTTCAACCCATTATGTATAGCAATATGTTGCTTCAAATGTGATGAGAGGGTAAATTTCTTTTCACATTGATTGCACTCATGTATTTTTTCTCCTGTGTGAGACAGACAGTGATCTTTTAAAGTATCGGATCTTGCAAATCCTTTGTTGCACAAAGTGCATACAAAGGGCTTTTCATCAGAATGCACAATACTATGCCTTTTTAATTTCCATTGTAAATTGAATTTACGGTTGCATACCTGACATTCATACGGTTCTTCTCCTGTATGAACGAGGCAATGAGTTTTAAGAGTGTACATTCGCGTAAACTTCTTATCGCATTGAACACATGCAAATTTTTTCTCCATCCTTTTTTAATTTGTCTTTAACCTAACGCGAACCAAATGTTGACACAGTGTCAAGTTCAGCTGTTGATGTGTGCTTCGGTTAGATGCCTCCGCACAAAAAAAAAGTTGGTTAGATGACATAGTTGTTCGATTGTAAATATCCAAGTAGTTGTGTGTTTCCGCGTTAAAAAGTAGTTCTCTGAAGCATTCTATTCAAATTAAACTTTTTCCGTTTTGTAAATTTTTCGTCCTTATTTTGGTTTATAAATATATATATATATTTGTTAAATTTCATTTGATGCTATTTCTATACATAGCCATATTGTTCTCTCCAGTAAGTACCGCGGGCCAAAACCGTTTTAATTTTTTTGCCATTATCTATAATTTCTTTTGCAGAGTACGTGCTCTGCGCGAGCCTACTCTTGCTAAATTCGCTGGTTCAATTAAGTACTACAATTACTATTGTGTGTATCGATACGACCATGACACTTGACGACATCTAATGGTCAAAAGCGGAAATAGGTACATAATATTCTTTATCGCTAACAGATGGCGCTAGTAGTAGTTTCGAAACCGCAGTAACAATTAAACATTCGTAACCTCATTGGTTGGAGAAGGTTCTGGTGTATTCCAATCACTTCGAGTTCGCAATAATTGGAGTGTAAAAGGCTAGCGGAGCGACCCCGACTCAGTCTACCTAGGGAAGACGAAAGAAGCGGAACTGTATCTATTGTGAAGTAAATTAGTGCGTAACCCCGTTTAAAAGACCGATTTGACCCACGTCCATACGTAATTGTATTTTGATTTAACTTGTAATTTTTTTGTGTATGATTTACTACTATGGAAAAGAAGCGAAAAATAGACAGCAGAATATTCAAAGATCAATGGAACTTTCAATATTTCGTGATTGAGTCCAATAATAAGGTGCTATGTTTGATTTGCAATGAAACCATAGCCGTTCTCAAAGAATATAACATTAAACGCCCTTATGAAACGAAACATCTTCAAAATTACTCAAAATATACAGGAAGTTTGCGGATAGAAAAATTTGAAGCTTTGAAACGCGGATTGAAATTGCAGCAATCTTTCCTCACGAAAGTCAATATTGAACAAGAGGCTGCAACTCGTGCCAGCTTTCGTGTGGCTCTTGAAATCTCAAAACGTGGAAAGCCATTCACCGATGGAGAAATGATCAAAGAATGCGTAATTGCAGTAGCCGAAGAAATGTGCTCCGAAGAGGTAAATTTATTTAAAACTCTCATTTTGTCAGCAAACACCGTGGCTCGGAGGGTGCAAGACATCGCAGAAAATATATCATCTCAACTGTTTGACAAAAATTAACATCTTGAGTGGTTTTCTCTGGCCTTGGATGAGTCAACGGATGTGTCAGATACGGCTCAGGTGTTGATTTTTATTCGAGGAGTAAATAAAAGCTATCAAGTGTATGAAAAACTTCTTGATATTGATAGTATTCACGGCACGACTACTGGGCAAGATATTTTTAAAGGAGTTGACAATGTCATTAATAAAAAGAACCTACGATGGAAAACTTGAAATCTATTACAACTGATGGAGGCAAAAACATGTGTGGTAAAAATAAAGGAGTGGTTGCACTTGTGTCAAAGGCAGTAGAAAATGATGGTGGTTCAAAACCATTAGTCTTGGATTGTATCATTCATCAACAGTCCTTGTGCGGAAAATGTTTGGATATGTCTGAAGTTCTAAAACCAGTCATATCAGTTGTTAATTTCATCAGATCCACTGGGCTGAAACACAGACAATTCCGCGAGTTTATTGAAGATATGGGAGAAAATGATTTACCGTATCACACTGCCGTACGCTGGCTTAGTTGCGGAAAAGTCCTGCAGCACTTTTTTGAACTTCGAGCACAAATCGAATTTTTTTTGAATGAAAAGCATCGCCCTCTTACTGAATTACAAAATAGCGAATGGCTATGGAAATTAGCATTCTATGTCGATTTGACGAAACATATAAACGAACTAAATTTGAGATTGCAAGGAGAAAACCAGCTTCTCCCTGATCTATACACTAATATCAAATCGTTTCGGCAGAAAATAATTTTGTTTCAATCACAATTACGTACAAAAATGTTTCACACATTTTGAAACATGTGAAATATTCAGCCGCACTACTGAGACTGAATTTCCCGTCGATTTTGCAGTCGAAGTTTTGAGTGCTTTGAAAATAAATTTTGATACTCGTTCCTCAGACTTTGATGACATTGCAAATGAAATTAAGATTTTTCAAAATCCTTTTGATACTGACATTGAAACCCTAGCCCCGGAACTCCAAATGGAAATTATTGATTTACAGTGCAGTGATATAATTAAAAACAGATATCAAAACTCATCTTTGTTGGAGTTTTACAAGTGTCTTCCACTGATACAATTTGATAATTTACATAAATTTGCTCGTGGGCTGTTTTCTGTTTTTGGTACTACTTACTTGTGTGAGAAAGCATTCTCCAAAATGAAGTACACAAAGAATGTTTACAGATCTAAGTTAACCGAGGAGCATTTTAAATCCCTTTTAATAATTGGTACAAGTAAAATTGATCCACAACTACAACTATTGTCAGTGAAAAATTACAATTACATAAATCTCATTAGTATTTTTTTACAAGTGGATACCCCGCGGTTTCATTCGCGTTCATTTAGCTTTTCCGTTCCTGAGGGATTTTCAGGATAAAAATCATGTTTGATTCAGGATATATATATATTCCAAACATCGATATACATACATATGCGATACTCTTTACATCAGCATAACTACCGAGGGCAACCGCGGGATGTTCACTAGTTTATAATGTTAGTGGGACTCATTTAAATTATTTGTTATTTGTTATGCTTAAGTTAAATTTTCTGCATATTATGTTTGTATTAAGCTTTATCTAACAAGTAAATAAAATCGTGTTATTATCATTCTGTATTTTTTTATCCAACTTATTAGAGCAACAATATGCTATAGGTTTTGCAAAGGGCTTGAAGACACTGGAGGTTTTCGACTTATCGAGGTTCGACTGTAGTTACACAAAGCGGATCTCTCCACTCCCAGATTTTCAAAGGGGAAAAGAACCAGTTTCATTCTACCCCGCCTTTTCCAGACCGCCCACTTTCTCTCTCTTCCAACTAATCAGATTGCGCAAAAAATTAAGTTTAGCCAGAAAATAACTTTCATTTTATATTAATTTCTTGTAATTATTTTTGTAATATTTACTATAATTTCAGAGCCTTTGCTTAGCTTAAGCCACATTTATAAATTTTTAATTATGAATTGAAAACTTTATAATTTGGTGCATTTATGTAAAAGGAGGTATGGGTATTCAGTTTCCCGAGTAATATAACATATCCTGTGCCTCATCCTCTCAGCATATTAAAAACCTTCGAAATAAATTTAATAAATATATCCGCATCTTTTATCCCCTAATTTGTTGAAATGTTAAACTGTCACTACATAACAAACTTACATTATGCAAGTCCAGTTTGGGGCTCTGCAGCAAAATGTAACTTGAAAATCATTCAAGGATTTGAAAACAAAATCCTTTGGATGATTACCAATTCGCTTTGGTATTTCAGGAATCAGGATATTAGGAATCGTTTAACCTCACAAACCTGTGGCAATTCATATTTAAAATTTCTACAATAGTCTTCCTTACACTTGTAATTCGGTTTATAAAATCTCTTCCGAGTTATCACATTTTTTTTTTTTTTTTTTGTTTAAAAATAGAAAAAGACCGCGTACTGTTCTCAACATATACATTGTTTTCTAATCATTACAAATAAATATTTTTTTTAAGTCCTCAATTCTTTTTTATTCTTTGACTTACTCTTATTTTATATCTATTGCCTTTTATATTAATTAAATATATATATATATATATTGTATAATGTCTGGTATAATATTTCAATGGCCACTAACCTAAAGAAACGCTTTTCCAACATCAAAATAAAAGTGAGTGGTTGCTGAGCAGCCAAAATAAACCATCCAGAATTCATGTTTTTTCTGAAATATTGAAAATATGACATACGTTCTAGATCAACCTTGATAATTGTACACTTATTTTCCTTTTTTTATTATTATTAGAATAAATAAATATAAAATACATATTATAAAACTTATGAAATTTAATAGATAACCATAAGTAATTATATAGATACATTGTTATAAATGCAACTATATATTTATCTGGTGCTCGAGTCTTGGTGGTGCCACGGATGTTTGTAATGGTTTGGAATCCACTTTGAACCATAGGCCAGGGTCTAATATGAGTTTAGAGCATTGGTCTGACAACCCTACTCCGTAAAAAGAGAATATCGCCTGTCTCGAAATCTGTTGTCTTTAAATCAAATGTAGACAGACATTATATATATCTTATTTTATTATTAAATTATATTTAAATGCAGAAAATTGAAAAGCTAAAATAAATAAAAGACGAAAGGGATAAAAAAAAAATTTCTTAAACAATATATGTAACGATATTCTCATTCCACGAACAAGACATGTATCATTACGCGATGTAAAATGTATTCGTGCGCATTTATGGTTACCACAAATCATCTGTAAACGCCAACAACGATAGTCAGCTCAGTCGCCGCCTATCGCTGTTGGCGTTGACTGTAGTTAAGATAGTTCACTACCCCCCACCTGTCCCAATAACCGAATTCTCCCCTATTAATCTTAAATTAGTTTCAAATTTTACTAATACTAGCCATTTGTAAATTATTTACCTGCTTACATAAATTTTTCCACTTCATCACTAAATTTTTTTATTTCCAAACATAGCTGAAGTTTTCTCTATAACTAATATAAACTTATTTACTCATTTTTATTTGATACTTTACGTCAAATTTTAGAATGATTTCATTTTAATACAAATTTATAAATTATCTGTAACCTATAATATATTTTTATTGAAGATTTGAATAACTTTTTTTACTTCATTGTTTAAACTGCATTCTTTTTCCACAAAAAACTGGCCATTATTTTATGTCTAAAAATAGTAAAATTATCAAAAGTAAGATTTATTAAATAATATTTATTTAGAAACATACATTCAATATCTATGCATTATTTGCCTATGCAGAACTGTTTATTCTCTTATGCATGACATATTCATTTTTTTTAGTGCTAAGTAACAATCATCTATTCTTCCAAAAATTAGATACATCTAATTTTAAAAATAAAAATACAATGGTTTTACTTATGCAAATAGAAAGAAGTGCATAAATCTTGTTTTTCCTTACTCAATCAAATCACATATATCATTTGAAATTTTTAAGTTTTAAATGTATCTTATTTGTTATTGTTGTTTTGTAAAGTTGTAAAACTTATTGTTAAGTTGTAAAAATAATTCATATTTCATTTAAACAATATATTTAATGTATATGCCAACACAAAATCCATGCTTAAACAAAGTTGTGAACAATTTAATGTTTTTTAATTAAGGAATTTAATATTATTATCTCAGATCTATTAAAAACTGATATTATATTGCCATTTAAAATATTCAGTATTAAGAATTACACTCAAGTTACATAAAGGACAAAGAAAAATTGCCTTTAAAAATAATATAAAACGTATTACTAAATACATCCATTATTGAAATGGGCATATTTACCTATATATCAAATAAAAAATAATTATTTCAAAACAGGATGCTATAGCTTCAAAGTTCTTTATAAATTTATTTTTCATATTTTTCTATGAAATTAAAATAGTTTGCAGACCACGCTGCTGATAGTCTCTCCTTTTTCTCTGACATTCAGGGGCTATATGACCCAGACGCCCACAATAGAAACATTTGAGGGGCTTTCTATCTCTTCGTTGAGAAGGAGGCTGATTTGTATAGTTATTTTCGGGTATATCCTTCTGTTTATCTAGTTCATCTATTCTAGTATTAAGGTGTTCGAGCTGTTTCAAAACCAAATCTAAGGTTTTGGTAAAACCCTCCTTAACACCCTCCACCGCATTCGAATCAGTTTGAGAAATAACATTAACATTTGGAGAGGCAACTTCAAAAGAACTTTCAACTCGTAATGCAAAGTCCACCACTTCCGCAAAAGAAGAAGGGTCTGCAATTAACACTTGAGTTCTTATATTTGTTTTTAGACCAGAAATAAATTTAGAAAGAATAAGTTTCTCTTTGAAACCTTTTCGTTTTCCGAATCGGATTCAAGGCATTTTTGACTAAGACCTTGCACTCTTATTGAAAAGTCTTTGCCGTTCTCAAACTCGAACTGCACGGCTGAGGAAAACTTGGCAAACTCTGTTGCAAAGGGCGGAGTTTCTTTGAAATGCGACGTCATAGCCTCCTTAAATTTTTCGTAGGTCAACTCTTTATCATTCTGTAAAGAGGCTTCATAAACTTTTCTGGCATTTCCCTCCAATTTCAATTTTGCGATAATTAGCATTTGACTATGAGACCACCCACTCAGTTGCCCAATCTGAGATAGAGAAGAAAAAAAAATCACAAACATTTTTTCCCGATAAAGAGGGTACCATCGACATAAGAGAAGCATTTTGGAGCAAACTCGCTCCTGGATCCGAATTCTGTGCTCCTTGTACTGACAACATGTTTGCAGTTTTAGAAACAATAAAATTATGTATAAAAATGATATAAAATAACACACATTAACACATAAAAAAATATAAATAGAATATAATAAATTTACTTCACGAGAATGTATCCCTCTCCAATATAAGTCAATAAATTTCTGAAGGCAGGTCACGGTACCAATTTTTATGTGGTGTTGTCATTTACTTTTAAACCTAAACTTAAACAATACCCGATCCTAGAAACAGCTACACCGTTTACTTAAAACACACGATAACCATTATGAAATTCCGCAATAACCCATACCACATTTTTAAATCAACAAGTTCGCATGCCTTCAGAGACTTATATAAGTTGGAAAAGGAAACACACATGAAATAATACATAGACAAAATTTCATAACTTAAAATATAAACAAAAATGTATTTATTAATATTTACAATAGTAAGCTTGAATTAAAATCATTTAATTAACGTTATCAATAAAAGTATAATTCGGATAATGCATTAAATAAAATATAACTTATACAAGTTGCCGCAATTCTAAATTAATATTTAATAAAAGAATAATAAGGTGATAGACCTTACAGTTCATAACTTGCCACGACAGCTGGGGAAGAAGGGCTCCCCCCCTTTTTTTTTCTTTCAACAAGTTTCAGTGTTAATAATGTTCTATACGCACCATAGATCAAAGTCTTGGCAGCAGGGGGCCAACCGCTCATGGAGCTCTTGTGTCGGGCAGGAGACCTGCGGAAATTTGTCCATATCATGTAGCATGGATTGTACAACTTTCTTTTTCAAGTGACGCTGCTGCCGCCAGGGGATCACCAGCTAATTCGTAGAAAACGTAAGCATGGGATGCCAGTCACTCCGATTCACCATCAAACTCCCAGTCTAATACATCTATTTCACGCTGGACATGGTACAACCATCTCAGCCTCGATCATCTTCCCGTCTTCGTTTTTAATTTCAGCCACCTTCCTTCAAGCTCCGGAGAACAGTTCTCCAATCGTCTCTTTTCTTTCTCTCTCTCTCCCCACGAAGTCCATGGCCTGCGTTTTATAGTGCATTTTTGAGGTGGGTGCGGGGGAGGGACGGTTGCCGACATCATATCAGAGTCTATATCCGTTCGGCAGACTCACCCCCGTCCATACAAATCCTAGCATACTAGTAGACAGCAAGAGTCTTAAAAGTCTTAGTAAATTATTGCTCTAGGCCATCTGGCGCCCGCCAAAAAGTTTCGTAAGACCCCTGCCAATTAAAATATTTTCCAGAAATATCCCCTTCACCCCCCAGCTGTGGCAAAAGACCTGCACTCTCCGGAAACGAGTCATCTCGTTGACATATCGGATTCCCATCCGGTCAGGTGCAGAGACAAACAAACATCCCCTTCCAAGGGACGCACATAGCATATGAATTATACAATAATTATATAAAAATATTTACAAAAATATACTGCTCATATTGACACAACATTTGTTGAGTTACATGCTATTCAATTAATCAAATAAAGTTGTGCTTTTGTTCATTACAATTCCTTGAATGTGTTTTCTATAGTAAAATATAACTGAAACTAATTTTATGTGGTAACTTAATATTAAATACTACATGTAATTTAATTTAGACTATTTCAGAGACTAAAGCAAAAAATGTTCATACCACAAATAACCTTTGATGCTTCCAATTAGTAAATATTTTTGAATATCCTTCAACAAATATTCAGGAGTGTTTAATAGTAAAAATTTCAATACAAATATAAGGTAATTTTCCTGAAATGTTAAAAAGTAAAAAACTATTTGAGTCATTTTAATTTTACTAGAAAAATTAATGCTGCAGAAATGAAAAAAAAATTTTTTTTCTCATCCTTTACTTTTATTGGTTAAATTTTAAAATTAAATATTACATTCAAACTTATGAAAATAGATTTTTTAAGGAGAATTAATTAACTTTTATTTTATTAAATAATTTCAAGCAGATCATTTCAATGGTCTTGAATAATGATTCAGATTCTTTTTAAAAAAATATTAAATATTACATTCAAACTTATGAAAATAGATTTTTTAAGGAGAATTAATTAACTTTTATTTTATTAAATAATTTCAAGCAGATCATTTGAATGGTCTTGAATAATGATTCAGATTCTTTTTAAAAAGGTTTGGTTAAGTTCTTAAAATCTCGAAAATATACAAATAATTTAAAATTTAGTAACGAAAGAATTTGTGCATTCAGTAACCAAAATTAAGTTTATATTTTTAAATATAACTTTTGACAAAGATTCATAAGCTTTGATCTCAACTTTGTGCAAGAAATATAAACTTACTTATATTCATAAAATTAAATCATCAAATAAATATTTATATCACTTTTTTAGTGCTACAAATTACTATGTATCTCATAAAATTGTATTCTAACTTGCTTTAAAAAGTAATGCAACATGTTAAAGTACATCTTATTACTAGAATAAAAAATAAAATAAATTTTAATAAATCCATCTATTTGTTGTTCCCTTTACTTTACACTATAAATAAATAAAATGCAATACATATGTAATATATGAGTATGGAATTTAGCTTGAAGAAATAAGTTATAAAGGAAATGCAAAATATATTGATATTTATCTATTATTTATTTTCCTTAGCCTGACATATTATTTTCTTATGCTAAGTAACAAGTTGTAAATTAAGTAACAACTTAACTCCCAAAAATAGAACACATCTAATTTTAGACTTAATTTTAAAAAAAACAATAGTTTTTAGTTCTGGGTATAGAAATTAATTACAATGCACTGCACTTTAAAATATTGCATTATCTAAAATTTAATTTTTTTTTCTTTTTTACTCAATCAAAACAAATATATCATTTGATACTTTTAAATTTAAATGAATTGTTTATTTCTTACTTCTATATATATAAAATAATTCATATTTCAAAGCATCAGCATAAGTATTTAAAGTAAAGTTATTTGACAAAACAAAATTCAAGAACAATTTAATATTTTTCCACTAAAGAATTTTAAATAACTGCATTCTTATTTTAAGAAATCTATTAAAAATTTATAATATTTTTCTGAAAAAAAATTATTCAATATTAAAAATACAAATAAATTTGAAACTACAAGAAGGATAAAGAAAATTACTTTTTAAAATAATACAAAATGTGTCAACAAATATATCCATCATTGAAATGGCAAACGAAAAATAAATTTTAAATTACATTATAATTTTCTTCTTCTATTGCCATTTTAAAAATAATCTTCTCAATATTATACTTTGGCCTGCAGAAAATGAAATTTTGGGTCAAAATACTTAAAAAATGTTAAAAATGAAAGAAAAATTAGTTAGATGGGAGCTCGATCAAAAATTGCTATATCTTCATTTTTACTCATTATTATGCATATAAAAAATTAACGACATGCTTATTAATTGATGTGCATTTTTCAGTATCCTTAACTATATATTTAAAAATATTCTGTAATTCCCACAATTAATAAAAATTATGACTGTTCATATGCACATTCTTTTGACAGATTTCAATAATGATGTTTTTATTAATAACATTATTTTAAAAGAAACTTACTTAATTCCCCCCCTCCCCATTTAATACAAAAAGCTATTTAAAAGAAATTTACACATTGAGATTATACAGAAGTGAGCACTATATTGCACACTTTTACACAATCATTACAAAAGTGTATTTAATAACAATATAAATAATAGCTTTAAATTAGAAAATTGCCATATGATTAACATTAATTTGGTTTATGTTCTATAACAGTACAGAAAAAGAGTGAAATTGTATTATTTAAAAATTAATTTTTAGATAATTTTATTAAACTTTAAATTAATATCATTTATAATGATGCTTTAAATAAAAAACTTAATAGAACACACTTTGTTTTACATTTACCTAAATTACTCTCCATTCTTCGCCAATAACTTTTTAAAGAATTTTAACTCTTCTTGATGTTTAATTATCATAAAAGGAAAAATTTATTAACACATACAAATACAATATGTATATAATAAAAATTATATATGTATAAAAATAAGGAAATGGCAATAATACTTAACTTTAGATGTACCAAAGAGGCAAGCTAAATGACTATTTTATCTGTTTTTATGGAGCAACTTAAAGTGTACAAAGAATTTAAAATTTTGTTTTCTAATTAAAAATTTGGTTAGTTTTCTAGAGTTATATATATATATATATCAAAGAATACAAATTTGTGTTAATATAAATTCAAGTTTATGAAATTTTATTATATTGTTACAATTAAAACATTTTTTTCTACACAAATTACAGATTTCTTTAAAACATTTTTGTTTCTCAACACACATGAATATACAAAAATATTTAGGCATTTTTATTTCTTAACTGATAACACAATATATTTTCAAGCCCAGCAGAAATAATGTTTCTTTTTAAAGGAATTATTTCAGTACTTGAAGTACACACACACACAAAAAAAATAGACTTGCTCAAAATAAAATACAAATAACTTTAGTAAGTTTACAGATGCCTCGAAAGTAAAAATAGAATTTATTTGAAAAAACATGGAACACAAGTATTTTACAACATTATTTAAGAATTCTCACACAGCAATAAAAGATAATATTTAATGATTTTGTAAATCATTAAATATTTTGTTTCTTAATAATTACTAATTAAATTGTTTACTACATATTTTTCTTAGTTAAATATTTTATAATTTAGATTCTCATAATTAATTAGTCATTTTGCCAAAAATCAAAAAAGTATCAAAAATTAATATTCCAGTGCATAAAATATATATTGATTGCATTCAAAGGAAACAGAAGTAACAACTAATAATAGTTAATTTATAATTATAACAGTACAGTAATACTCCAAAGATATATGATAAAGGGTCAATGAAAATTGCTAAAATTTAATTTGTACAAGTGCTACAATTTTACATTTAAATTTTAAATGGACTAACTAAAAAAAATATACATATTTTTAAGGAAATATATTATTAACTGTTTCACCAAGACAAACCAATTAAGAAAGCATTACAAAATTTAAAATGAATAATAAAAATCATGTAGTTTTTGAATGCTTAAGAGAATGACGATATAGAGATGACTGGCATGAAAATTGCTTATCACATACAGTACAAGAATACTTCTCACTTTTGTGTATAAGTTCATGTCGTTTCATAACACTTCGTGTTGTAAAACCTTTTTGACAAACAGAACATGTATGTGACTTCTCCTGAGCATGCATAAGATAATGAAACCTCAAAGTGGATTTCGAAGCATATTTTTTATCACACAGATCGCATGCATGCGGCAATTCTTTTGTATGAGTTAAATAATGAATTTTTAAAGAACATGAACGAGAATAAGATTTATCACAGAATTCACATTCAAAGGGTTTAACATTTGTATGGATTTCTAAATGTCTTTTAAGACTTGATTTACGTTTAAACATTTTTTCACATACATCACATTTATGAAGTTTTTCAGTGTCAAAAGAATTTTCTGAATGAGTTTTATGGTGATTTTTTAAATGGCCGAATTGTGAGAAACATTTACCACATGTATCACATTCATACGGTTTCAACCCATCATGTATAGCAATGTGACGCTTCAGATGTGATGAGTGGGTAAATTTCTTTTGACAATGACTGCACTCATGTATTTTTTCTCCTGTGTGAGATAGATAGTGCTCTTTCAAAGAATCGGATCTTGCAAATCCTTTGTTGCACAAAGTGCATACAAATGGCTTTTTATCAGAATGCACAATACTATGCCTTTTTAATCTCGATTGTAATGTGAATTTGCGTTTGCATACCTGACATTCATACGGTTCTTCTCCGGTATGAACGAGGCAATGAGTTTTAAGAGCGTACATTCGCGTAAACTTCTTATCGCATTTAACACACACAAATTGCTTCTCCATCCTTTTTCAGTTTTTCTTTAGTTAATACCATGGAATATCAAAATCTTTGTTATATCATATAATAACAACGATATAACAAAATAGCATTTCAAAGTGTCTCAAATGATGATTTATTGATAAATATGAAGTTGCTTGATGGATATTTTTTTAAATTCTTCCACTTAGATTGCAATATAAATTTAATTATAAATCTCTAAATTATTTGTTTAAATTATCAAATTTGTATGTTATTTATTATTTTTAACAGATAATTAGGAGAACTTGACTTGCGGCTTTACGATTTATGCTGGGTTATCAAAATAAAAAAAAAGACATTGTGCTAAAGATCATAAAATTATAATCAACCAACCACAATGAAGAAAATTCGTTAAACCAAGACGTTTTCAATAACTAGACCTTACAGACAAAAGTACTCTTAGAGGATCCTCCAATCAAATTGCAGCATTTTACTACCAATCATGAACAGGATTACTACATTTGGCAAATACGCGTTTTGAAAAAAATATGGACCATTTGTTCATAAAAAAAAAAAAAAAATGCTTCAAGAGAGTCCTCAAGAATGCGCGAAATATAGACAGATTGTTTTATATAGAATGAAATTGATTTTAATTTTCTTTTCCATTATTATAAGATAATGAAATCAAATTAAAATAAATGATCTACTATTTTAATTATTAGTAGAAATTAATATGTTCATTGTAATAAGCCTTAATTATAAAAAAAAAAATTCATTTGTTTATTTAATTTAAGCAAATATTTGTATTTTATACTTAAAATACAAGAGAATTACAAATTAACTGTAAAACCTTTTTCAGTAAAAATGTTCTACCTTCTCTCTATTATATGATACTATTTTATTTACAATTTGAAGTTCTTTTTGTGATAAAATTAATCTAGTTTTTCTATTGTAGTCATTTAAAGAGTAAACATTAAATTTTTTTATTTTATTTTAAATCTTCTATAGTTTTCCAGGTACAAATTAAAAAAACAGAAAACTTTATTCCAGTTTATGCGTCTATGCATCATCTCTATAAAATCATTACTTCGTAAAAGTTGGTCTTCTTTCTTCTCAATTTTGTAACATGTTAAAAAAAAAGAATTTGCTCTCTCGAGAATACTTGATATCAATGTGATCCAATTCTATTTCAACTTAAGGATTATCCTCAAACGAGCTTGGCTCAGTTCTTTCCTAGCCAATAAAAGTAGTCAATGACGTTAAAGGTTGCTTATTTTATGATGTCCAAAGCAGCGCTTTGTTAGGAGGCTCCTATAGGAGTACCTTTGCTCTGTAATGTGCCAATGTGATACATCTCATATTGAGCTTTCGATTTGATTTGATTAATAATAGCTAAAAATGCGAAACTTGTTTTGGAATGAAGGTCGATGATTGACCACTGTACTTAGTCTAATTTGATTAGTCAATGGAAACTGTATATATCGGATGTGTTTACACTCCTTCAATTTCAAATAAATTTCACACAAACAATGATTTCAAATTGCAAGTTTTTTTTTAATAAAACATAAAATTTAGGCATACATTTTTTTACAAGTATTTTTTCAATCCAAGTAATTGTATTTTCTAACCAAGTAAACATGTGTAAGTGTATAAATTTTACATATATCGAGTAGTTAAAAATATTTTATAAAACAACATAAGATAAATTAAAAATGTCAACATTTGCTTGAGAATGTGGTGTAGTGAGCATTAAATTTTCGCAGCAGTTTTCATACTACGCTTTCTACTTACTACACTCTCCCTGACGATTTGGCAGAAGTTATGCGAGAGCAGTTGATAACACGTATGTTTTTGGCACTAAACTGACATAAAAAACGATGTCAAATGGTAATTTGGAAGGAAAAATTGAAAGAATCGTCCTTCATTGATGTGGTGGGATAAACTGTATATTCACTTACTAAATAAATTTCATGCATTATCATGGAATTTTGCAGGTTGTTACATTTGAAAAGTTCACTAGAGATGGTAACTATTTTATCCATTTATATAAAATCTTTATGATGTCCTAATTGCTATTCATCATCATAACTGGCTCAACAGCCCGTTGTGGGCCTTGGCCTTCTTTAAAAGATCCAGCAAGGCTGTTCTCCTCTCGGCCATGGACCACCAGTTTTTGATCTTAACAATATTAAAATTAGAGTCTGAACAGTCGACCCATCTCTTTTTCGGTCTTCCCCTTGGTTGATGTCCAAAAGGGGTTACATTGAAAACCTTCAAAGCAGCTCTATCACTTTCCATTCTCATGAGATGACCGACCCATCTCATTCTGTTCGCTTTAATAAATTTTAGAATGTCAATATCTCTAAAGAGTTTGTAAAGTTCAAAATTGTATCTTCTTCGCCAATTTCCATTGTTATTGATACCACCAAAAATAGTTCGTAGCACTTTTCTTTCGAAGATTGCCAACATCTTCTCTTTTCTTGCTGTTAGTGACCATGTTTCAGATGCATATGTTAATACTGGTCTTACGAGAGTTTTATACAGTAAAATTTTAGTTCTTCTTTTAATCAGGTAGGATCTTAATGACTTCTAACCTAATTGCTATTACCCCAAATTTGATCGCTTTAATGCCAAATTTTATCATTATGATGCGATTTTATGAATGCAAATATTTATTGTTAATTTACAATTATGCCACATTTTAACAGTATAACGTGATTATTTATTGTTAGTAGGCTATTACGCCAAATTTTATCTTAAAAAGCAATTCAACAATAGTTTTTCGCGTAATAATGATAAAATTTGGCGTAAAAATAATTTATCAATAAAATCTTGGCATAATGGTCATAAAATTTAGAGTTAATGCGATATAATTGGCATAAAAGCGATTTTGGCAATGGATTTTGGTGTAACAGCGTTTTACTAGAAAAACTAAATGCGAAGGCCATTTTATTTATTTACTCGCCAATTTGGCATCCTGGCGATGGATTCAGCACAAGGGTTACAGGATTTCTAGCGGTACAATTTGTCGTTAAAGAAAGTTAACGATAAATTTTCGAATTATACTGATACAGCTAGTCTTGTGGTTAAATACTCGTCTCGCGCAGAATTCGTGAGTTCGATACTATGAATTTCCAATGGGATTTTATATCCCGGAAAATAAAACCGCGACATTGCCCAGTGGATTTTTTTTTACTAAATTCTATAATGATATGCGAAACATCAATAACCCTGTATTAAATATTCTACAAAATTACGATTATGATATTTCTTCCCGCAAACACAGCAAAAGACCTCACACTGTTCTAAATATTTTAAATTAATCCCTTACAACTGCCTAGATGAAAAAAGTTCGCTTTTCTCCAAAGCTATTTTTTCTCCTAATTTGGCCTTTGCTCATTCTGTTTTATTACATGCAACTGATTTCATCAACATCTACATTTTTGAAATTTTTGTTATTTTTCATTTTATAATTTTATTAAATGAATAATTCTTTTTAAAAAAAGTGCCTTTAATTATCTATTTTGCTTATTAACTCAACGGGCATGAGACCACCGCTATGTTTTAACATTTTACAATGAAGGAGCTAGTGGCCGCGTAGCGGCCAAGGATCTCCGTAATAATCTACAATAAGAGACTGATACAGTTTGGTGTCAAAACGATAAAATTTGTCGTAATAGCAATTAATAATATGAAAACTTAAAAATTTTAGAAAGTATTAGAAATAAAAACATTAATTAAAAAAAATTCTAGTATACAATTTGAACATTTTGAAATTATCATTTGTGGAAAATTGACTAGAAGGAATCTAAGGCTATTAGCACATCTGACGAAAACAATTTTCCATTAATCAGTCAGATTGGACTAGTTATAGTGGCCAATCATCGCCCGCCATTCCAAAACAAGTATTCGCACTTTTAGCAACTAGTGATTCGATTTGCAAGTTTGAGATTTATGCTCGCTGTTGCTGGTTTATTTCAATTTATCATGCTATTAAAATACGAGACAAAAGTTTTTATCTAAAATGAAAATTGAACATTTATAATCGAATTACCATAAAATTCGAAAAACATTGCCATGACGATCTGGAAAAAATTACTTATCCTATTTTTGGCGATAAACATAATTTTAAAAGAAAAATATCGTTTCACATACTTACCATCAACCAAAAGAAAATCAAGATGAATCAATACGAAAAAGAAAGGAATAGATAAATCTATTGATCGAGTAAACCATTACATTTTAACAAATCTATCACAAGTTATAACCATTGAAATAAAAGTGAATAAAAATTAAAATCTCCAGAAAGAAAATGGAGAGTACCTGTTTTAACGAGGTTACGAAATTTTTTTGTAGAAATTGAAGTATTGTTGACAGTTTCATAATATGCAACCTCCAGACATATTAAAGATAATAAAATAAAAATATTAAATAAGAAAGAATTGTGCATCCAAAAGCCCTTTGTAGCTTGTTTCTTTGCACTACATATTTCGTGCTTTGTAACAAAATGTGTTTCAACAGTTTCTGGAGTTTTGCAATATGTGAGGGCATAAAGGAGATGGAGTCAAGTCAAATCTATGGAGTTTAGTGTTTGTTGCGAATGTTTTTATGCAAAATCTTGAAAGTAGAACGTCTTCGTTTCGACTAGTAGGAAGATGTGTAGGAGAAGATTTAAACTATTCAAATGAATAAATTATTGAACGAATTTTTT
>BPLQ01004376.1:0-67735 GCA_021605075.1 Caerostris darwini
AAACCGCCAAGTCTGTCGCCAAGGTACCGTTAATACGTAAGTACCAAATAATTATTTCTGTAATTGTTGAATTTTAGTATTTTTAACATTTCTTTTTGCCATTAATAGATTCAAGGGTAAATAAATAATTTGCTGTAAATGAGAAATTACAATAACTCTAAATATTTAAATCAATAAAGTGTTTAAAAAAAATTGTGAACTTGAATTTTTTTTTTTTTAAATCTATTTAATAGGAGGTTGCTGACAAGTATGATGTTTCAAGCATTCCAAAATTTGTGTTCCTGAAAAACAAGAATCGGGTAAATTGACTTATTTTTAAAAAAATATTTATTGCCAGTAAGAAAAAGTTAATGTTGATTATTTTATGTTATAATATTATTTCTGAAAATTTTAGTATAGCAGTGGTTATAGTTAAAAGCATTTTCGAATTTTAAAAACAAAAGCTGTTTCTTTTTTTAAATAAGGTTTTTTTTTTTTTTATAATATAATTATTAGAGGAGAAATAATATATTCTGATTTGAAAGAAAGATTTTTGTGTGCATGTATAACTGCAGTTAATAATATTTCTACTGAAAATTTATTTTTGGTTTATTTCATTGCTATATTATGTGTCTTTTTAAATCATTACATGATGAATATACTCCATAAATTTTAGGAGTGAATATGGGATGTTTGCATTTTGGGGTTTAAATACATTTCCATGAATTTTTCTTTCATTAAGTATTTATGCTATTTAGTAATTCTTTAAAAATGAAAAAAGCAAATTAGGAAAAATCGGTTAATTCCTCTTATATTATATATACATATTATTGTTACATTATTTATTAGCTGTATCTAGTGGTTTTTAAATTTCATCGTTACATTCCTTTAAAAAAAAAATTGAAATGTTAAAAGAGAAACTTGTGTTCAATTGTTTTAGTAGCCTGTATGTATTAGTAGATATGACTTGGTTTTGCAGAAAATAAGATGTATTTAGTTTGTTCAAATTTTACTAGGAAAAAATACTAGCGAAAATACTTTTTCATTAACATTGTCTTTGAAATGAACATTGGAGTAATTTTCATTACCTGAATTTAGTCATGTTAATTTATGATATTTTATATTTTTAGGTTGCTGAAATGCTTGGTGCTTATAAAGAAGAATTGAAAAACTTGGTTTTAGAGAACAAGTAAAACAAGTATTATAATTGTTGCTCTTCATGAGAAATTTTATAATACAGAGCAACATTAATTTGTCAAAGCTACAATGTTTTGACCTAAAAGCTTGCTTTTTGATGTTACTCCTGCCAATTTGTATAAAAGTAAACTTATGCATTTTAATTAATAGAATATTCATTATACAAATGCATTGTAGACCCTCTGGAATTTTCAGTTTTCACTTATATGGTTAATTTCAGTAATGTCTAAAAGAAAATATTATCTAAATTTCTGAATTTCCATTATTTAGGTAATTTCATGTTTCATTCATGTATACATATATTATTTAATTTGACTTGCAATAATTTAAGTATTTATCAAAATTTATATCATTTTGCAGGACTTAAATTTTGTGACCATATACTGAAAAACTATATTCTACAGGGTGATCGAAAATTTCCCAAAAATACATACACAATTGTAAATTTATAACTGGTTTTGTCATTTAAACATTTTCTTTCAAATGATACAATTTTAATTTTGTTAAATTTATTGGAAAAGCATGGATGAATGCAATCATACTCTTATTTTCGTAATAAAAATTATATTCACCATGCATGTGTATATTGTATGAATCGCTGGTAGTGCAGTGGCTGAATTTGAAGATGAGAATTATATTGACATTTTGGATGCTTTTTTGGTTGCCTTGTATTATACTTTTATCTGGCATAATTTCTGTTCAGAGTAGTTAAATATTACATTTCCGTTTTTAAGTTGTTGTTTTTTTCTCATTAATGTGCAGTAATTCGTCCTTCCATTTCAGATCTTTTTTAAAAAATAAATATACATTAGATCTACAAATTATTAAATATGCTGCTTTGAATTTCTAGTGATATTTTATTTTGCAACAAAGATAGTCAAAATTCCAAAGGAATTTTTAACATGACCATTTAAAAATAATCATGTACTCATTTTTATCTTAAGATTTTGTTGTATTATATGATTTTCAAATATTCATTCCTTGCATATGTATATTATTGCATTTATGATTTATATCTAAGAGGTTTGACAATTATTTTTCTACTATTTATCAAAATGTATGTTAAAGTTAACACTTTAGTGAACATCCGTGTATATATTAAGAAGTTTCCTACAAAATCCACAATGCTCGAAAAATCTTTTCCGACAATTAACTTTCGACCAGTATTGTCAAGCATTTTAGAGTTATTTGTTATAATGAAATTGCAAAATGACTTAAAATATATCTATCAATTTATATATTTTAAGAAAAAATGTTTCTTTCAGGTTTTTGAAATTTGAGATTCATTTAATAATTATTGGTTAAAGTAGGTTTATTTAGTAATTTTTTTTTTATTGAAATATATATGTATTGAAGATAACAAATAAGTTTAATTGCATTTTAGAGAATATAATCGGTTATTAAAGTATGTTATTCACCTTAATTATGCTTACAATGCAGTTGAAATGTAGAATTTATCAATTTGTATTTCAAGTCTAGTTAATCGCATATATCTTGAGTCAACATAGCTAAATTAAATTTGGTTCTAATCCATTAAGCAGAAAATTGCAGTGCCTTTTAAAAAATGTCTACTTTTCTGTCCATTGTAGGATTTATGTATGGATATTCTTTCCAAAAATATTTAATGAATTAGACTGTTAGAATATTTTATTGACTACTTAACTGATTTATAAATAAATATATACATGGGTATTACATTCCAATTCCATGCAGCGTTAATACTTGTTATCTTCAGATACATAAGTCTGTGATATTATGTATTACTACTCACTAAGTAACACAAGATGAAATATTGTTCTTCATATTTTTCCTTTATTTATATCCACTTATAAATTGCAGCTAATTTATCAAATTTCTTATATTTTTCTTCCCCGTAATTGTATCATAATTCTGCTGTTTAAATTTTATGCTTGGTTTTTTTGATTTACTGGAAAATGGGTATAGTAACCTTAAAAAGAAAATATTATAAAATATGCAGTTAACTTTGGTGTAATTAATGAAAAATGTATTCTGTCTTTAATTTATATTAAGACTTGAAGAGAAGAGAAGAGAAAAATTATGGAAATATAATTGTTTTAATATTTATTCTCCATATGTAAACAGACTTAAGATATAAAAAATTAAGGTTTAGCTACTTAAATTAATAGTGATTTAATTATGGAAAGGTGGGGACCCTTGCAATGCATGTGCATTATACTTTGATAATGCATAGATAAATTGATATATTTATTGCATATATAATTGATAAAGATATCTGAATATTTTTATTGATAGCTTATTGTGTTATATAAATTTTAGAGAAATTATTAGCCTTTAATATTCTGCTGCAGGATTTAGTAGAGAGTTGGTTAAAAACTTTACAAAAATTGACTAATAATAATATAAATTTAGTTAATAGCATTCTAATTAAGATCTGCATCCAGCACGTATTTTACAGTATGTTATTTAAAATGCCATTGTTGCCTTCTATATTTCATATAAAATTGAAACTATTTGTTCTATTGTAATTTACAGCAAGCAATAAAATACTTGTAACAAAAAAGAGCAAAATGATTTTATAACAGATTATAAATATAATGGTTGTCTCAAATTGTACAACTGTTTCCCTTTTATTGACAAATGAAAATAAAATAGTTTTTAAAAAAAATAGTTTTTTCATACTTTTCATTAAATATGGATTTTCGAAGTGTTTAAGAAAAAGGGTTTTTTAAATTACCATTCAAACTTTTAAAAATTAAATGTTAGTGTTTCTTTTTAATAAAAGGTTCCATATTATTAAAATACATGTAGCAATTAATATAATAATTTTTTAAAATAAGCCCTTTTTTTTTCCAAATTTCTCATCTGTTGCATTTTTTTATATAAATTAATGCATTCAGTACTAATTTTAGTTATAAAAAATATTTGACATGGAATATAGAAAAGAATTGAAAAGTGAAGCAGAATTTCAAAATACTCTGACTTCTCGTTAGGTCGGTGACAAGACAAAGAAAGAACTCTACGATAAATATTAACATGAACAACATGATTCCAATTGACTTAGCAAAAAATTAATGGTACTTTTAGCAGTGATGCTAGATGATGTTTGGCATTTTGTCTAGATAATTGAATTTAACTCTTTTAAACAGTGTTTCACAGCTTATGTTTTATGTAGAATTTAACATCAATCACTTTAATTCTTCAGATAGCAAGGATTTGATTTTAATGCCTGTTAAAAAAAAAATCAAATTTGAAAGAGAAAGATTGTTTAATACATCATTAGAATTATTTCAACAATTCTGTTTCATCCCAATTTTACTTTATAAAACTGATATTTCAGTTTTCTATTTTTAAATAAAAATTAATGTAGCTTTTGATTAAGCTACCATAAAAACTGAGCAATTCAGAGAAAGAAGTCATAACTTTAAAATTATATTGTTAGGGTCTAAAAGTATATATAAATCAAAATATTTGTGAATAGGTTGATATAAATATTTTTTATTTATCAAAAATGGACAGACTAGCAGGTTTTTCATGGGTAACTGCCTGCATTTGTCCGAAAAGTCCCACAAAATATTTGAATCTATGAGGAAACTCGCATTCTACTGCAGGTGAGTCTAAACATTATTTAAGAATTGACATTTTTTTCCCCAGAAGTCAATATTTCAAATGTCTGTATTATGAGAAATTAATTTGCGCTAGTGGATAATACAGTCGGACCAGTTATCACATGGAAAATTGGCAAACCTGTAAGTCAAGTGGATTCAAACACAACAATGTAATTGGAGAGAGAGTTTTGGAAGAGCTTTAATTACAAAAAAAAATATTTCTAATCATTAATTTTTAAACTACATCACATGGAATAAAAAATATTCCACAGTAATTTTTTTTCTTTCAAAATTTGTTTTTCGCTGCTGATTAACATATATATTGCAAATAATCACTTGGTCAGTTTCCACGTTTAAACCGAATGTTTATCTCTTCACAGGATAGTTTGTAGAACTATAAAGAGCTATTTTAGATTATTAGAATTTCTTGATTAGTTTGAGATGATCTGGTCTTCTCAAGAAGGTTCGTCCAGCAGATCTTTTGTTTGTCATTGTCTTCTACTGTTTTAATTTTCAAAACTGAATTACTGTTGATGATTCTGTAGACTGCGCCAAAATCTAATAATTTAAGCTTTTTTTTTTTTTTTTTTTTAATGTAAACAAGTAGGACTCGTCGATCAATAAGAATCCCATTAAAAGATCTCATAGAATGAATGAATCAGACAAGAAACTTAAGAGATGGGGAAATGTATAAAAATATGTAAATGTTTAGCACATCAATATACCGAATATTAATTAAACGTTTTCAAATCATATTGTCTATTAAATCTTCTAATGATTAAAAATAAACTTGACTTCTAATAGTTTGAAATCCAGAAAATTTTTAGAAGTAGATTTAGAAAATAAGGTTACAAAAATTTTTAACAAGACCAATAAAAACTGTTAAATAGATTCCTGTTCTTGATTTTTCTTGTTTGCATTTATAAGTTTACTTCAGTTAAGAAAATTAAGCATTATGCTATCTTTTAATTGAATAGATTTTTATTAGAAAAAGTTGTATAAAATGAATGTGTAGAATTTTTACTACAATTCTGCGGATTTTATATAATTCTATTTGAACAGCAAGATTTTGCCGCTGGAAAGGTAGTTATTCAAAGTTACCTAATGTGTTAGAGGGCCTAAAACGCTCTTCTGTATATATGAAGTATTCTGATCGAGTTCAATGGAATAAGTTTGGATTTATCGTGCCCAATTCCAACAAAGACACAAGAACTTCCGGTTCGGCTTTGCTTGTCAGATTTCGAATCGGGCTCTTTCAATACGAAAATCCAAAGTATTCACTAAGTTGCTCCAGGCCCTTAAATGGTGAATATTTAACCTCATTGAAAAGTTGTATTTGTATTGTTAAAAAATACTGGGAGGTAAATGCTGATTGTTTAATTGTCTGACATTTGCAACCGAGCAATTTTTCATGAGAGTATGAATGAATTATTTCTGCAAAAGTTGAGGTTCGAGTTCGGCTGCTAGTGCCAGCCGCAAAATTACTTTCAAATTCTGACTATCAAATGCGTAATTAAACTGGATTGTAAATTGATAGATTGTAAATGTTCTTATTGTAGATTATTACAGAGATCCTTGGCCGCGTAGCAGCCACTAGCTCCTTCATTGTAAAATGTTGAAACATAGCGGTGGTCTCATGCCCTTTGAGTTAATAAGCAAAATAGATAATTAAATGCCCTTTTTTTAAAAAGAATGATTTATTTAATAAAATTATAAAATGAAAAATAACAAAAATTTCAAAAATGTAGATGTTGATGAAATCAGTTGCATGTAATAAAACAGAATGAGCAAAGATCAAATTAGGAGAAAAAATAGCTTAGGAGAAAAGCGAACTTTTTTCATCCAGGCAGTTGTAAGGAATTAATTTAAGATATTTAGAACAGTGAGAGGTCTTTTGCTATGTTTGCGGGAAGAAATATCATAATCGTAATTTTGTAGGATATTTAATACAGGGTTATTGATGCTTCGCATAATAATATAGAATTTAGTAGAAATTTTGTGAACAAATTGTTTTAAACTTGGAATCGAAAGAGCTCGTCTAATATCGTCATTACGAAAGTACCAGGGTGAATTCGTTAACATTCTGAGAGTTTTGTTCTCAAGCCTTTGTATAATTTCAAAATTTGTACGTGCAACAGAACCCCAAACTGGGCTTGCATACGCTAATACTGGACGAAGATAAGAGAGATATATTAGAATTTTGAGATTAAGAGGTAAAGCTGAATTTCTGGATTGTAAATGAAGTAAATGATACTCATTCCAAATAACAACTTGGCTGTCTCTTGACAGAAGAGAAACAGTCGAAAGAAACACAATAGATAGATGGCCGTACTAACGCAACGTATTAATAACAGTAATCTAAGGACAGGAAATGCACTTCAAATTTGCAGCGAAATATTTCACAATATCAGCAAATAGCTTCCCAGCACAGAGTTCAGTCATTTACCCTTATATTTTAAATTCTGGAGCAACAGTACTCAAAACTCATATTAAAATTATGAAAAATAGTTTAGCCTCAAAAGTCACCACATTTGAACAGGTGCATAGTGTTATCTGCATGCTAGCGGCTAGTTGTGTCAGGATGTAATACCAATATCTCTTTATATTTATATTAGTTTATTTACAATATTAGTACATACATACACATGGCACCCAGTGCCTCTTTTACAATAGCATTAATAGTTAAAAACCAAGAACCGGTCTCTGACCGTCTATCATGTTCAGACGCTCCTAGCGTTCTCCTCTCTTATTCAAGATTATTACGGGGATCCTTGGCCGCGTAGAGGCCATTAGCTCCTTCATTATAAAATGTTGAAACACGGTGGTCTCATGCCCTTTGAGTTAATAAAGCATTTTCCTCGTGGTTTGAAGATCTGACCGCATGTACTTACCGCACTGGACAACACAGTTAAGGTCCCAGTTACTGGTCACATTCGCGACCTCTCACGGCTATAATAATAATTAAACCTTACAATAGCATGCGTATCACACGTCAAGGGGAACTACTCACTACAGATCCTTTTCATACAGCTCAAGAACTAGCCAACTATAAGGAAATCATAAGAATTCCTGTAATTGCATCTTTTTACATAGAAAAAATCCTTCTTTTTCTGATCCATGGCAGACCATTAGTTCATTGACTAATTCTAATTTTATACCTAAAGAAATTTGCTAAATTTCGAATATTTGTCAGTAATAAAAATTTCAAATTATCATTCCCAGTTTTAGTAACTATGTCAGAATACGCCAAATTATGGCTAACTGGACTTTTATTTTTTGATAAACTCCGATCCGACTAAATTCTGTTGTTTGAGAGCAATGCAACTGTCCTCAAACTCTCTTATCTGGTAAATCAGATTTCCTTGAGTTATTCAGTTTGGCGATGCCCATAAAGCCATATACTTAAAATGTTCAAAAGAAAAGGCAGAGGAAAATTTTTTGAACTGTCAATCATCTATGTTTCATTGAAACTCGCCGATTATGTCTCCCTAAAAGAGAAATAGCTTTATTAAAACTCCAAACTGTACCCACTACGTCTTCTAGATCCTTATTGTAGATTATTACGGAGATCCTTGGCCGCGTAACGGCCTCTAGCTCCTTCTTTGTAAAATGTTGAAACATAGCGGTGGTCTCATGCCCTTTGAGTTAATAAGCAAATTAAATTAAATGCCCTTTTTTTTAAAAAAAGAGAATTATTTATTTATGTTTTCTAGATCATCACTAAAGAAGAACTTGCCCAGTTATTTAATCAGCATAGTTTGGAAACGCAGAAGAAGATTACAATATATATGCCAAGCTCAAGCAGCTTTTTTCCGGGAATCTCTTAAAACATTATTTGAAAATTTCACCGTAGAAATCCCTTCACTCGGACAATTAATGAAAAAAATTGTTTTACGCGCCTATTAGCATACAAATATCAAGTATTGAGGATAAAAAGAAATTTGAAACGAGGAAATCTGTGTCTCAATTCTTACAAAAACTTAACAATATAATCTCTAACCAAACGGAACAGACCTCTTTGTGTAATGTACTCTATTTTCATCAAGACACATGCTTATCAGTCTGACATAATTACTTAGTTAACACTATTGGCCCTTTATGTAAGATACTTTTTCTAACTGTTACCTGGTTTATCTTTTTTCCCCATGTTCTTTACAAATTTAAACATTGTTCAATGGAATGCCAGTAGCATTCGAGCCAAAAAATGTCTTCTCAATTTTTAAAGATTTGTTCATATTTTGTAAGTCGGGAGATCTTTCTTAACTATAATGACAAATTTCATTCACCGGGTAAACTTATTTATATAAAATTAAGACTTAACAAGTTTGGTGATCACCATTGAATCTTTTATTTCTTTTAGTATTATAAATACCCTAAATCCCGCTCATTCCTATAATGAAATCCAAGCAATCCCAATTCATCTTTCTCATAAGTCTTGTCCCATAGTCAATATGTATTCTCCAAAAAGTGAATTCAACATTGAATGGCTCGAAGCAGTTCAACAACAACTTCCTTTTTCTTGTATTATTATTAGAGATTTCAATACTAAACAACCGTTCTCGGTTCACCTTCTTTTAACTGGGCCTGATGGCCGGGTGGCTAGCGCTCTGACTCTCTGTACCACAGATTTCGGGTTCTAGTGCCGGCGGTGTCATAGATGTTTGTAGTGGTTCGGAATCCCCTTTAAACCGTAGGTCCCGGTATGTTTAGTCCTCGTGTGCACAAGATGACCGTAGAGCGACAAATCAAACCTTCTTTTAACAACTTTTCTAAAATGCTTACACATTGGATCCTAAACAGGGATCGGGACCTACGGCGTAATGTGGATTCCGAACCACTGCAAACATCCATTTGCACCGCCGGGACTAGAACCCGAAACCTGTGGTACCGAGCGTCAGAGAGCTCGACACTCGGCCGTTCAGGCCCCACTACAAATAATAATAAATTGAATGAAGTCCACTAGTATAATTAGTACGTAAGGCTCATCATCATCAATAACACGACAGTCTAGGGAGGGCCGAGGCTTTCCTTTGACGAGATTTCCATGCATTCCTCTGGGTGACGATGGTCCTCCAATTCTCAACCTTTAGTACAGCAAAATCTTTTTCAACTGCGTCTATCCATCGCAACTTGGGTCGTCCTCTTCCTCTTTACCTTTGTGGCTTTGTAAAAACGAGCCTTTTTACAGGGTTTAAATCATTCGTACTAAATACATCAGCAGCCCAGTTTAATCTATTGTTCTTAGTAAATTTTATAATATTCGGGCATTTATAAATTTCTGCGTTGTACCGTCTTCTCTAACAATCTTGTTACCTAACACTTCCAAGAATATCTCTTAAAATCTTCCTCTCAAATATTGGTCTCACCAGATCTTGTCAAAGTCCATGTTTCAGAGCCTTAGATCAAATTAGGTAATGTAATAAAGGTTTTATATTAACAAGAATTTAGTTTTTCTGTTTATCTATTGATAATCATAATTAATCTATTGATCTTTATAAATTTTATAATATCTGGGGTTTTATAGCATTTATAAATTTCTGCGTTTTACCGTCTTCTCCAACAATCATATTCTCTAACACCTCCAAGAATAGCCTCAAAAATTTTCCCCGAGTTAGACTAAATTAACATAGAATCCTAACCAGGGACATATATTTGTGAATAAAAAGAGTCTCATTACAAAATAAATATATGATGGCAGCAAATAATCACTTCGTAAAATAGCAGTTTTGACATAAATACTCATGTACATATTAAACTTAACATAAAATTTTAGAGAAACAATTTTGATTTTTTTCTATATCTGGATACATTTATATCAGTGTAATCAGAAAAGTTGATTAGATATCTCATTTTCTAATTTCAGTTGTCTAGAGATAAATTTCTGTCCTTTTTTTTCACGAATTTTTTTTTTTAATTTTATTTTTTTCTAGCTGTATTGTATCGCTTGTTTATTTTTTGTGCTGAGCATCTGACATTACTGAAATAAGATAAGAAATAAACAACAAACATCATTAGTAAATATTTAAACAATGGTTTAATAGAAACGATCTATCTCTGCAGATTACCAATTGTCTCATTCACACACATACTTTCAACTGGAAATGGATTATAATAAGGTAAACAGAGTAAAGAAATAACACTTAAGGTAATTTTTAAAATATTTGATTAGCTATAAAAAATAAACTTAATTATTTCTTTAATAACATTTAACTGCAATTATAAATAATTGATCATTTAAAAAAATATCATAATTTTTTTCGATCAAAATTAAATAATGAAAATATTTATCAATTTAAAGACATTTAGATGCAGTGTGATTCATTTTGCAATCATACGGCCAGGGCCGGATTTTCCTATAAGCTAACTAGGCTTCAGTCTAGGGGCCTCAAGATCAAGAGGGGCCTACATTCAAATTGTTATCAAGATTAGAATTACACTATTCTAAAAACAGTAAATACTAAAACACTGAATCGAAAATAAGGAAAAATTCTACACATATGATTAATAAACAAACATAAAAATGTATTGGTTAAGATCATTGGTTTGGTTTCGTTTAAAACTTAAAATTCATAATAATTAATACTTAAACTTTAAGTGCGAATTATTATGAAATAAATTTATCTAAATTAAATTTGTTTTAATCTCCAATGCATTGAATATATTTAATTTAATTTGAAAGAAAATATGATAATTTTTATTGCATATTTTATTTTCGTAGTCAAAGATTTTTATTATTTGAATTTTGTTTCTTTGTAAATGTTGTGTGTTATGTTCGATTAGTTATTGTTACAAGTACTATACACTGAAGTGACAAAAGTCATGGGATACCTCTTAATATCGTGTCGGCCCTCCTTTCGCCCGGCGAAGTGCAGCAACTCGACGTGGCATGGACTCAACAAGTCGTTGGAAGTCTTCTGCAGGAATATTGAGCCATGCTGTCTGGATAGACGTCCATAATTGTGAAAGCTTTGATGGTGCAGGATTTTGGGCACGAACAGACCTCTCGATGATGTCCCATAAATGCTCGATGGGATTCATGTCGGGCTATCTAGGTGGCCAGATCATTCGTTGGAATTGTCCAGAATGTTCTTCAAACCAATCGCGAACAGTTGTGGCCCGGTGACATGGCGCATTGTCATCCATAAAAATCCCATCGTTGTTTGGATACATGAAGTCCATGAATGGCTGCAAGTGATCTCCAAGTAGCTGAACATAAGCATTTCCAGTCAATGTTCGGTCCAGTCGCACCAGAGGACCAAGTCCATGCCATGAAAAAACAGCCCACATCATTACGGAGCCACCACCAGCTTGAACAGTGCCTTGCTGACAGTTTGGGTCCATGGCTTCGTGGGGTCTGCGCCACACTCGAACCCTACCATCAGCTCTTACCAACTGAAATCGTGACTCATCGGACCAGGCCACGGTTTTCCATTCATCTAGGGACCAACCGATATGCTCACGTGCCCACGAGAGTCGCTGCAAGCGATGTCGTTCTGTCAGTAAAGGCACTGGAGTCGATCTTCTGCTGGAATAGCCCAAGAAAGCCAAATTTCTCCGCACAGTTCTAACAGACAAGTCCCTTGTACGTCCCACATTGATTTCTGCGGTTATTTGACGCAGTGTTGCTTGTCTGTTAGAATTTACGACTCTTTGCAGACGTCGCCGGTCTCGGTCGTTAAGTGCAGGCGGTCGACCACTGCGCTGTCCATGGTGGGATGTTATGCCTGAAATTTCATACTCTCGGCACACTCTTGACACAGTGGATCTGGGAATGTTGAATTCCCTAACGATTTCCGAAATGGCATGACCCATGCGTCTAGCTCCAACTAACATTCCGCGTTCAAAGTCAGTTAATTCCCGTCGTGCGGTCATCATCACGTCAAAACCTCTTCACATGAATAACTTGAACAGAAATGAAAGCTCTGCGAAAGCACTGAGCATTTATACCTGTTCTATGCGATGCTACTGCCATCTGAAAATTTGCATATTGCTATCCCATGACTTTTGTCACTTCAGTGTATATGGTGCTGAGAATAAATGTCCAAATAAGTGCTCTCGACTTTTTTTTATATTTGCCACATTTTTTATAAGGATTAGTTTCAATCCAATCACAGCATGTTTCATTTAACATATTGATATATATCACGGTAATGATGTATTTTATTCAATTCCTTCTATTAGCTCACACTCTCACTATATATATCTTGTTCAAACTTTCAATCGTTAATAAAATACTTTATATTCATCCACTCAAGTTCCAATGCTTTTTTTTTTTTTTTTTTTTTTGAACTTATAGTGGATGACACTTGATGTTAATAGAGCGTTTTCAAATATTAATTCAGTAATTAAATTTAATTAATTAATTTTTTTTAGATTTAATTTACATATAGACCACGCCAGATAAACTTCAAAAAATGAATGAAAATTATTCATAAAGGACTTTCTGCAATATAGTGAAAAAAAAGTAGGAATTGACTTTAAAAGGAAATTTTTTTATGTTATTATCTCTCATGTAATTTACAAACTTAAAAATGAGAGGTGAAAAGACCTCATAAATGGAATAGCCTAGGGCCTCTTTTCCTCTAAATCCGGCCCTGCATACGGCATCTAATCTACACAAAATTCTACAGTGCTTTCTTAATGAACAGTAGGGATCAAAAGTCAGTAGATCTTTTAAAAATTGATAAAATATGAACGAGCCCTTTAACGAAGATAAGTTTTGTAATCAAATCTATGTTGACATGGAATGGCTATTACTTAGAAATTTTTATGACGTGAAATAAATAAAAAATAGTTCAATTTTTTGCTAATAGGTGGCGGTTTACAATGGAAACACAGATATACAAATTATATAAGGTTTACAAGTATATTCTGTCCACGGTTTAACTTCAATATGGTACCATGTTACATGATAATTTTTTTTAACTGTTAAAGCTAATATAAATTAACGATTAATTTTAACACCCCTTAATTTTGCTGAATGTAGATTAAGTAATCTACATGAATACTACTCAACTGACCATAATTTAGAATTGGAACACAGAAGTTTATTGGGAGCCCTAACAATAAAAATTCATTAAATTGTTTAATTATATTTTCTACATACATCTATCATGCAGAACTTTTTATATGAAGGAAATTAAAATTTCTAATTTAGTATAAGTACCTAAAATAATACACATGTAAGTGGAACACAAGGCCAACACATATTCAGGGGGGGAAGGGGCACACCAAAACGGAGGTAGGACATTAAATTTGGCATATCTTAATAATAAAAAAAAAATTTCTAATTTACATGATTCGCTATTGTTATTAATATTAGAATTCGAGGCTTCACATTCCTGGAAAATTCACTTAACGAAAAAGCAAATCAATTTATTTATTTACGATCACGAGAACAAATAAATTCTTTTTTACATCAGAATATTTTACTACATAATCAAATAAACTATAACTAATGATTATACACTGTGTGAAAAAAGTAGAAGGACAGTCATTTTTTTGTACAATATGCTTTTATTTTACTGCTTTTGACCTGATTTTTATAGATTGTTTTGTTAAGAGTTTTAATTTACGTTAAGTGAAAGTTAAATGAGAATTTTTTACTTACCCCTATTTTAACTTAGGAATGCAATACTTAATAACTTTGGGTGTGTGAAAAAAGTAGAAGGACACGTCCAAAAAATCTATTTAGAAGCTGTTGGAAAGTTTATAGGTCAGAGTTTTTTTCTCTTTTAATTCCTTTTAAACAAGCATAAAATATTTAGCTATAAATTCATAGTTTTTGTTGATTTTAGGATGCCCAGAGGAATACCTTAAGTAAGTTTCAGAAGGGCCAAATAGTTGCCTATAAAAATGAAGGCAAAGGTGTGAGAGAGATTGCACTGCAGCTACGAATCAGTCCTAATACCGTTTCGAACTTCATAATAAACCCTGAAAGTGACAGAAGAAAAAAGAATATAGGAAGACCAAAAAAACTCACCCAACGTGATCAACGAAAAACCATTCGTGAACTCAAAAAGACTGGTGGAAGTGTCGGCAAGGCGCAATTTCAATCAGGAATTACACATGTAACCAAAAGAACTGTCTATAACTACATAAAACGCTCAAAAAATTTCGCCTTCAAAAAAAGGATGCACCATCCGAAGTGGAATGAAGGACACATGAAGAACCGACTGCAGTGGGCTAAAGACCACATGTCCTGGAGCTCAGAATGGACCTCAGTTATATTTTCCGATGAGAAAAAATTCAATTTGGATGGTCCAGATGGTTATCAGAACTATTGGCACTGTCTTGGTATTGAAGAAGAAACTTATTCTACTCGACAGATGGGAGGAGGTGGTTTAATGGTATGGTTAGCAGTTGGCTATGGAGGCAGGGCAAGTTTAGTCTTTCTAAATGGTAGACAGAACCATAAAGACTGCATCCAGACTCTAAACTCAAATCTTCTCCCGTGTGGAACTGACTTAGGAGGAGATGACTGGATTTTTCAGCAAGATGGAGCATCAATTCCCACTGCAAATGGTGTTAAAGATTGGTTTGCAGCAAACAATGTTCGACTTTTACATTGGCCTGCTAAAAGTCCTGATCTCAACATTGTAGAGAACATATAGGCAATGATTGTACGCCGTGTTTACGAGGGTGGAAAGCAGTTTGAATCTGTAGCTGAGCTGCAGAAATCATTAAACTTTGTATGGGACAATTTTTGCCAAACAAAAATTCAATCTTTATACAGTTCGATGCCAAATAAGATCTTCGAAGTAATTCGAGCCAACAGGAAAAGAATTCCATATTAATTTATGTAGTACACCTCTTTTTTAGAAGTGTCCTTCTACTTTTTTCACTGATTATGAGAACGTCAAAACCAATTTTTTTTTAAGTATACTTTTTTTTTAATTGTGCACTTTTTTGTTTTGTCTAGATACAGGTATCTGCATGTAAAAACGTTGTGAATAAATTAATTGTTTAAAAAATGCATCATTATTCATTTATCAAAAATAATCTAATGTCCTTCTAGTTTTTTCACGCAGTGTATATAGTTGATTTTGATCTCGGAAGGACTCATGACTAAATCCATCACAGGAATTATATTTTTAAACATCGCTAAAGCCTTTGTTCAAGTATAGATCGAAGGGCTGATCCATAAATTAATCTCTTATACTTTTTCCATAATTCTGGTGGTGGCATGGGTGTTTGTTAGTGGTTTGGAATCCACGTTATACTGTAGGTCCCGGTCTAATTAGACCAAAGTGTGCACAAAATGACCGTAGAGCGACAAACCAAACCCAAACATATAAATCTCTTTTGTTTCTCTCTCATAACGCTTCCTCTAAAACCATAAAAGCCGATTTCCCCCAAGACTCACTTATCGGGAGGCTATTAATAATTATAACTATAATTAATATCTATAATTAACGAGTCTTTAAAAGCTCGTCTGAGAGTTCTGCTATCTCTGTGCACATGCCAATTTGGATCTGTACCGGGTTTTATTGTGACTTGCAAGCGAAGTATAATTTGGGATATAGAACAGTAATTTTTTTAAGTAGTCTTTGCAGAATCTTAAAGTTTTAACTTCAGAGAGAGCGCTGCTTACATCAGTAACAATGTGGTTATTTATTCATAGCCCCTTTCGGGAATCGAATTGACATGAGAAACGATCATCATTAACTCAACAAGGAATCATTAACTCAAGCATGATTTCACCAATTTGGTTAAATTGGGATATTTCATTGCCCCAAGAACATCTTTCCTATTAGCAACAATTGACTAATATTTGTATAGATCAAGATCTTTCCTATAATCTTGTATTTCTTTGGAGAAATGTTCGAGCATAAGCATTGCATATTTAGACTTACATTTAAGTACACCAAGATTGCTTGAATTAGCATATTTGCCCTCGCTGAAGTTTACAAAAACATTTTGGCGGGAGGAACTTTTTAAAAGACCTTGATGCATTTTGCATGAGACATCACTTGAGCGTATTTCATATTTCAGATACTGATTTTTTTGTTGTACAGTCGGCAATAGGTTGAGAAGATAGCCTCCACACAAGCTTCGCACCATTTACTGATTGGTTGGTTATCAATTTTATTTTGAAGCTATTGTTTAGAAAATTTCGTTTGCCTCGGCATTTTGAACGCAAAATTGGAAAGAGATATCCAGGAGAATCACGAATATCACAACTCAGTTATGGAACTCGTGTAATTCGGGCTTATAGTTGAACTGCAAAAGGTCATGCTTAACTGAAAGATATCTACGGAGTTTAGTAAGATGTCAAGACAAAGAAACGAGCTAGAAAGAAGGAGCGGTAAGAAATGCTAGGAACTTTCATGTGAGTTAATTGCGCATGTTACAAGGAAGTCGAAAATACTCGAACTCATTCGCGATAACAGGTTTCGTTATCTCTGTCATATCAGCACTTTCAAACAAAACAACAAAGTCAGCTCTCTTTCGTTTTTTAGAGATCGAAACCCAAACGATAACGTACTTTCCTTATGTTGCGTGGTTATACCACAGTGCACTCTCTACCTTGATACGCCACTTGATCCCATTACGTCATTATTTCAAACCAATCGAAAGTAATGCTGAACTGCTCACATGACATTATTTCTCCAATCAATAGGTGAGAAAATACGGTCATGCATTTTCTCAGCCTAGGATCCAATCCGAGAAATTTTGTTTCGATCAGGATCAATATTAAAAGCATAACATAAAATTTCAGGACATTTTTTATTTTTTCAAGACTTGTACGGAGTCTGCTATAATATAAGTGCCATTATCACATATCATTTGCATCAGCCAATAAGACTTTCTTCAAACTGATTCACCACCAAACATTCAGAATTTATAGAAAAACCCCTTTCAACAAAGGAATTTCCTTGAGCAAGTGTTAAAATCAGTTATGCAAATCAGGGATTTGAAAATTATTAATAATGTTTGACCAATAGCCATCAAATCTGCATTCATTTCGTTTATATTCAAGCGTACTGCCTTGCATACAAACGAAAATAAAATAAAACTTAGAGACATAAAAAGTACAAAGAAGAATAAACATAAAGCTGTAGGACTATCACAAACTTATCTATAATTTCCATATATCCTATCCCTTTTAATGCAAGATATCTAACTGTTTGAAACTAAAAACTGAATACACAGGGATAATCGCTTGAAGCTACTTTGATGTTATATGAACAGCTGGGTCTAGGTATGATATCTCTTTAGTTAACGGCAAATTTAACAGAGATCTTTCTAATATTTTAAAACAGAAATTTTGAAAAGCATTGACACAATTCTTGCGAAATAAATTTATTTGAACAGTTTGACATTCTTTTAGCATTTTTAATTAATTTTCGACTGCTAAGTTTAAACTTATACTTTTATAGGGCAATAAATATTATTTCCCCATTTTATCAGTTTTCTGTAAATTGGAGCCATTGCCCTCAAAAACGCTAAGCTAGATAAACTTTTGCATAACTCTCTGTAATAGGCACATCAAAGATGGGTATAGAAAGGGAGCTATAGAGATTTTCTCAGCATCAACCGGTTTTGATGTCCGGATTTTTGGGGTGGAACGGTACAATTCTCATTCGATTAACAAAAGGCCGGAAAATTTTAGCCACCCCTCATATTAGCAAGGACATTTATTTTCCTTAAATATTTAGTAGTCTTGAAGGGGATCGATTCTTGGGAAATCCTGCCCTAGATGGCACTACGTAGTCCGATTAAAAAGAAAAACTATGAGAAAAAAATTTTCTTAGTGAAAAAATTAAAGGAAATTGTGTTTCCGTGGATGCTTTGCCAATGATAAAAGCAGAATTTCAATCAAACAAAATTCCCTGCATTAAAACGTAAGCTATACATATCTACAATATACTGACAGCTAGAAATCGTAGGTAAAAATCCAAAAAAAGGAAATATGCTACAATTACCTGAAAAGGCATCTGATTACAAAGAAAATTTCCTTATTCCCCAATTGATGAATTACAATACATCTAGAAGATTAATATTACTGGAATGAAGACTTTGCTCATCCTATTATAAGTGAAATAGTAATAATAATAATTCT
The DNA here is from genome assembly GCA_021605075.1 of Caerostris darwini. Lineage (NCBI taxonomy): Eukaryota > Metazoa > Arthropoda > Arachnida > Araneae > Araneidae > Caerostris > Caerostris darwini. The sequence goes on from BPLQ01004376.1 coordinate 18,829, forward strand.
TAAATTTGGGTTTTTCCAATCCCTATGTATTCTGTATTACAGAATACATAGGGAGGGGAAAAACTCAAACTTCTGTGATCCCCACCAACCCAAAATTCATAATCTGGCAACTTTTCTTGGGTTTAATTGAAATTTAATTTTTGCAGTTTTGTTTTTCTAAAAAAAATTTGTTTTCTTTTAGAATTTCCCGATTTTCTCATGTCAGAGAAAATTTATCAAATTCCCTAACTTTTCCCAGTTAAGTGGCCACCCTGCCTAATACACCAGTAAAGGGATGCACAGCTTGAGACATATATCATCAAATGTCAATCTTCAAAAATTATATGATGGGTAGGAAATAGTTTGGGAAAGAAAAAAAAAAAAGGATTTTTATGAACAATTACTTTATAAAAAAAGTGCTGCTGCATCTTGTTCAAACTAGAAAATAAAAACTTCCGTCAATAGTGAATTAACTAGCATAAATGGAAGATTTCTATATTAATTTTTATTTATTTCTTATTCTTACATGAAAGCATCAATTCTATTGGCTATCAAGACATTACTTGCTAATAAATGTTTGTTTTACGAATACACTACACGTTTTATAGATTGCCAAAAACATCATTATTTATTTATGTATAGAAATGAATAGATAACTTCCTATGCTTTTATTTTATATATATATATATATTTTGTACTGCTTGCGGTGAAGTTCAAGAATGGCCTGCTATGGTTTTTACAAATCTATGTATCATTGATCTAGAACATGTAGAAATAGCACTGATACAATATGTACAGAAATAAAGATTTTCAGAAAAATAATTTAAGTTTTGGAATGTTTAACAATTAAACATTTTCTTTTAAATTTAGGAATACTGGTTAATGCTCAGAATGTACACATGAATATAGATTTTAAAACCATAGACAAAACTTTTAAATTTTATTCGACAGTCATCAACATACAACAGAGCTGATCATTGCAGCATAACATGCTCTTCGTGTATCATGTAATAATTTTAGGAAAAATCATATCTTTTGAAGATGTTTACATATATACTTACACATATAAAGCACTAGATGGCAGTGCTGCTTTTATATACAAAGCATAACATAAGCACATTTCTTTAAATAAAGCTTCAAGACAAAAGTGAAAATGGAATTTTTGGTTGACAGATGAAATACCTACAAGGAAATGACAATACAAATTTACAAGTAATGAAATTATATCAATTTTTATTAATGGTGTTGAATCTGTGTGAAATAATACAGATGTTACTAAGGCATACATTAAATTTCACTACCAAATTTATACATTTAAAAAAATTACATTAACATTAAGTGACAAAATTCCAAAATTCGTATAAACTGAAATTTACACAAAAATTAAAAATATTAACATTATTTCAAGTATTTAATACATCAAAAATGTTTGAATAGAAAAATTCTCTAAAAAATGCACAAATAATAATAATTATGTAAGAATATCAATTAATGTCAAAAATAATACAATGAAATTAGAAGGAGCATAATTTTGATAAAAAATAATACAGAAGATTAAATTAAAGACATTTTATAGACCAAAGTAGCTGTACCAACAATGAAGTATTCATTTGGATCACACTCTGGATATTATATTGTTATACTATGTATAAAAAAAAAAAAAAAAAAAAAAAAATAAAACACTTTTAAAAAAAAATAATAATAAATACATGTACATCATCTCACAATTTGTCAAAACCTATTGCACTTAAAAAGGTATACTGTAATCATTATTCATTTTTTTAAACAAAAGATTATTTTACAATTAGTATTGTTTAGAGCAAAGTAGAGATTTTATTAACATAGAAATCATTATTATACAACAGAATTATGCATAATGCAACTACAACATCAAGATTAAATATATGAAAATATTTTTTCATTTGCAATACAATTTTTTACTTGTAATGTAAATTAATTACACTAGAATTAAAAATTAATTTAAAGTTACTTCAATATAACTTGTATTTTACAACCATATAAACAACATTACTGCCAATTCAAACCATTCTAAACATTATTTGCAAAAATTATTTAATATATGTACTAACTTGGGAGACTCCAAACAGTTTGGTTAAATGATTATACTGACCTAAGCATTGTAGATCTAACACATCATACCATAACTTTTCTAAAGCAAAACTGAAATGAAAAATTTTATTCTATTTTTTTTTTTTTTTTTCCTCATCAAACCATGGCATGCAAGTACAATACAAAAAAAAAATTATAATGATTATTTTAAAGGTATTAAATTTGGACAAATTTGAATTGCGCAATAACTGAGCAGGAACATGATAGATATTTTATTCTTGGATTACATAACTTTTACAGTTTAATGAGTTGAATAAATTCGTTTATGGTTTTCTTGCCATACTTATAATTACTTGTTTATGTGGAAAAATACCATTCAAATTTCTATAGATCCAATTTGATTGACTGTTTTGACGGCTCTTTTAATACTACCTCAATCCACCATTGTAAAAAAAATTCAGTGGAAAAATAAGACTACATAAATTTTATTTATTATTATGATGTTGAATTCTATTTGACAAGTATATATTTATGTATGTTAGATATTCTCTTTAACAAATAAATTGGCATTTATTTTGCATTATTAAAAAACAAAATGTTGAATGAATGTAAAATATGTCTGGCATGTTGTCATGCACTAAATTTATGGTACTTGCAAACCATAGTTTGGGACACTTGTTAAATGAAAGACTTGTATCAACTAATGCTGCTTTCATTATTAAGTCTCACTTATAATATTCCATTTCACTGTTTTCATGCAAGGACAATGTTTCCTAGAAAAGCTTAAATATTAAATCACAATATATTATCACTTTTAGCACATAACAAAAAAGACTATTTTAATATAATTATGGAAGGATAAAACACCTCCAATAATAAAATCTTCTAATTCCTAATATTTGGCAGGACAAACCACATTTTTAATACTATATACACTTCATTTTATGTTGTTGCACATATAACATCATCATAATTATTTATATAAACACTTATAAATCATACATTGTATCATAATGTGTTTTGAACTCAAAATTTGATACTTTTAGCATATAGATAATTTCTTGGATGTATATATTCACAAAATAAAAATCACAATGTTGATGGAGAAAAAGAGAAATTTTTATAAAGGGACAAAAAATTGTTTATGATAATTAAATAGCAAGAATCACTGAACAGATCTTTTGATTATTCTTCCAAAATTAGGAAAGATTTTTTTTTTTTAATCAAATACCATATCTTCAATTGTGATGAAAGTTATACATATCACACTTTTAGCTGTCTACACAACATAGAATTTTTTTCCTTTGAATAATAACAAAAGCTCATGAATTCATATTTCTTTAAATGTTGCCTTCATAACAGCCATAAATGTGGAAATATATAATTATTTAAATATTCTTTCAACAATTTAGTTAAAATTTTTATTAACTAAACACTTTCATCCTCACATCATTTTCTTTAAAGAAGAAAACCCTGTCACTGAAGTCAAACATTTACTAGTACAGATAGATATGTACTATCTCAAGCAGTAATTTCTTATATCAAGTATATACAAGTGTCTTCAAATATATATGCATTTAAATGTAGCATAAAGACATGAATAAAATTGTAGGGCATTAAATCCTAAAGCCAAATATTTTTAATTTTTAAAAATTGAACAATTTACTAGTAAATGATATATTAATGATAAAAGTTACCATAATTTCTTGCCTAAAATCTACAGATAATCCATGAATAAATCTTTTCTTGGTGTAGATTACAAACCACTGGTACAATTTCTTTTCCCCCATAAAATATATGGATATTATTTTGGGGAGCAGAATTTTTCGTGTCCTAGAAAACTTTCAATTTTGAACATTTTTACTGAAATATACAATTTTTTTACAATTTCTTTCATGGGCATTTTTATGTATATTTATTTATAAAATAATTGAGTAATTATTGAATAATTTAGTAAAAGAATTAATTCAGAAAAAAAAATTAATGTAAAATAGCTTTAAAAGATCCTTCTATAGTTTTTATTTTTTTAGATTTGTTACTGTTTGTTCTTAAATTAAATTCCAAATTTTATGGGTAACCTATATATTTTTTAGCTTTTTCTCCTCAGAAGTATATATATATATATATATATATATAAATGCTCTCCTACAAAAAAAATTTTTTTTTAATAAATACATGAAATTTTTTCACTGATTGATTTATCATAAAAGTATTCAAGACTTTATAATTCCTCTATTAAAAATTTATCATTTATCATAATTTAATAAATATAAAAATAATAAGTTATCAAAAATTTTCAAAATTTGTTTCATTTAGAATTGGATAAATTAAAATTTGAAATTTTCTGATAGTTATTTTTTTAATTAATATTTACTTTAATGTAATATGGAGCCTTTTGTATATTTTACCATTACTTTCTTAAAAAATTTTGGTAAAAATTCTATTATGGTACCTCCATATATACAATATATATATATATATATATATATATATTTGAAATCTTTATTTTATAAAATGCCAAATATTATTTTTGCATGAAAGGAATTTTTTAAATTTGAAAAACAACTATACAAATTTAAAATCTGTAATCCTGATGAAAAACCAGAACTTTATGAGCAAAAGGGAAAATCGAAAGGAAGTAATTCTATAGGCTGAAAGTTATGCCTGCAGATTTCAGATTGGAAATTATGGTAATCTAATTTCTTATTTAAAAACAACCAAAAGGATGAATTATCTACAGAAAAAAAACTATAGATATAATTTTAGAAAATAATAATTTTTAATTTAAAAAATCAATATAAAGACATTTTTACCTACAATACAAATTAACAGAAAACAGTTTATTAATTTGTGATTGTTGAAAATCAGAATACATTTCATTTATAAAATTACTAATTTGTTTAATAAAATCAAAACTGATTCAAAATCAAATTTGTAAAAATTTGATTTTTTTTTGTTTTTGCTTTTTAATCTTAATGTTTTCTGACAAACAAGTTTTACTGGTTCTATTTTTAGCAGAAATATAGAAATTTATAATTTTGAAATGATTATTATAAATAGTTGTTCAATATTATTTTAAAATAATGTCATTTTACTAACATGTAAACTAATCATAAATTGATTTCTAAATAAATTTTAGAAAAACTGGGTCTTAATAATTAGATAAATATTTAAGGATCTATATAATCAACACTTTTCTCTCAAATGATATTCAATCCATTAATAGGAAATAAAATTTGTAAAGCATTTTTCCTTTATTAAATATTTATTATTAATATTAAGATAAGATAAACCTTACATAGATATACATTCTTTTGTTGTCAATATAATAGTGATGCTTGAAATAAATGATTCCTGAATACAGTTCAAACACTTGATAAACATAAAATTTTGTCGAAAATGACTTCAAAACCTGGTGAATTTTTACTTCTATACACATAACTTTTAATCAAATTTTTAAATTCAAATTTTTGCTGACAATATTGATTCTGATCACACACCATACCTAATATTTCACATATTATACTATAATTCTTTATTTAAAAATTTTATAATGAAACAATTAACAATGATTTCAACAGAATACTTGATTTGTTATTTAATTATAAACATTCTTTGCTACAATTAAGAATTGTTTTGTAGTGGCTACAATTGAAAAAACCACAGACTAAACAGAAAAAAAAAACAAAGAACACTTGTATAAATAACTGGTCTATTCCAACAAATACTACTTCTTCTAACAATAAGAATGTGTGAAAAAAGGAGATCATCATTTTACAAAATTTCTTAATGACTTTTCACAGATAGGTATAAATGAATCTTATAAAACTGTCATGGTTTAAAAAAATGGCATAAGAAAAGTAGTTCCACCTAAACCTATCAAAGGTTGTTTTATGCAAACACTTTCCAGTGAGAATATGAAACCAAAACAAGCTTGGAAGAACTCAACTTTCTTAATCAGAGCACCAAAACTGAGCCCTAGAGAAGATAGGTGGTTTCATAGCTATCGATTAGACAACTGAGTTGTTTCACTTCTCTTTGGAGGTGGAGGCGGTGGTCGTTTCTTTGGCGTTGCAGAATCTTCATAGGATTTACGCTGTCTACTCTGGGAAGATGACCTTGGCCTCATGTTATGAAAAGGTGGAGGTGGCGAAGGTCCCAAAGTTTGGGACTGAGACACTGGGGGCAAATAACATGGATCTCGAAAACCAAGAATTTCAGATGGTGTTGCAGCCAAGTCCACAGACAATTGTTGGGCAACCTTCCACTTCTTTTCCATAACTTTTTGAAGATCCTTTAGGAAAATTTCAGGAGGACATGGTATCGGAGAGGCCTTGTGACCTGGCAAGGTAGCAGGAGTTTGAGTTCGTCGAAGCAGCCCAGAAGCGTTTTGAGACAACCGAGTATCATCATTTCTCATTGGTGGAGGTGGACGATCATGGAACTTGACATTTTTTGGTATGGTAGATGTAGGTGGTGGAGGGGGTGGTGGCGGTGGAGGAGGAGGTGGGATATAATTATGAGGTAAGTTAGGTATAATGTCTAATGTTTTGGGAACCTGTGGAGCACTGGCACGTCGGTCAGTTATAGTAGATAGATTTGAAAGTGGTAGATTTCCATTTCTAATATGGTTATTTCTCCACATCTCATTATCCATAGGTGCTCTCTGGGATTGTTTGCTGGAACCCCGAGACAAACTTGATACACCCTTCAGCTCAGCCAAAAATGGGAGAGGTTGTGGTTGAATATCTGCCTCCGACATACGTCGATCACTATTTCTAGCTTTTAAAGGTATAAATGGAGGCCTATCCTTTAAGGGTGACCTTGGGATATTATTTTTCATGGGTTTTTCTCTTGTTGGAGTAGTTTGTGGTGAAGGTGGAGGAGGTAATGAATTCAAACTTGAGGTGCTTGGCCAACTGTATTCATCCGATAAATCTAAGGGTGGTGGAGGTGGTGGTAAAGAATCTAAGCTTGTGGTACTTCCCCTAAAAGCTTCGGGAGGTGGAGGTGGAAGAAGAGCAATATCAAGGCTTTCAATTGAACTACTCATAGTTAATGGTGGTGGAGGAAGGTTATAACCACATAATTGATCTTGATTGAAAGTTGGTGTTTCTGAAGATTTTCTTTGCAAGCTTTTCATAATACCATTAACCATGATTTGATCTTCTGTTTGAGAACGCCGCAAACTGAATCTTCGACCTAGAGTTTTGGTCAGAGTTGAACTGTTTCCAATGCTATTGCTGTGAGACAGCTGAGATAACCTGTTCGAGGCTAAATTAAGATGCAAACTATCATCAGATTGTTTGGCAATGCTACGAGTGGTGTTAGTTAATGGGATCTTGGGAGTCATGCTTGGCTTTCTTTTTAAGGAGCCTGCAGGTAGTTCATTAGGTTCAAAGGGAACTTGCTCAGCAGTTGGAGTGCTAACACTGGATCGCTCTGACATGCAACCACTACTACTGCTAGTACTCGATTTTACAGAATCATGGCGAAACATAGATCCTCGAGGATTTGTCCACTCCATTGGAGTTGGTGTAGGAGTAGATTCAGAACTGCGATTACTCAAGACATCAGTTTCAGAGTGTTCTGGTGTCAGTGAAGATGCATGTGGACCAGAAAAAACGACATCTTCTAGAGAAATATCTTGTCTGTCTGGACTGCCTGAACTACCAGAACTGTCTGAGCTCACAGCAAGAGTTTTGGCCATAGAAGAAACAGAGAAGCTTCTTGCATGTGCAAGTGTTTCTAAGTCTTCTTCAACAATGTCTCTCATAAGATTATCATAATTTTCTTTTAATAGAGGTCCAAACTAAAAATTAAAAAAAAAAATCAGTGTTTAATCATTTTTACCAATAAAACTATGTTATAAAAAAAATTCTTATCATGGATATACAGAAAAGGTTACTAACTCCTTTTCAAAGAAATGTTAAGTTAAGAGTTTAAAACACATTTTAAAATATATTTTCTGGGTTACAGATTTTGCATGAATTACAGTTAAATATCTTGAAAGCACTGATGATAATAATGAGCATAAACATTAAAAACCTCACAAAAAGAAAACTCTTGTAAATAATAAAAAAAAATCATTCATTTTTAAAAAATAAATGGTTATTCAGTACAAAAACACAATATGTATAGATTTTTTTTAATTATATACTTAATATTTCTAAAAATGACTTACTTTTGCAATTCTTATGCCCATTATCCATTGACGCAAAGTTTTTTCATCTTCAGCACACAAGTATTTAATGTATTTAGATGATTTTGTCTGTATTTGTGGATGCTAAGGAAGGACAGAACATAAATATAGAACTTCTTTTCTGTACATAAATATAGAAACATTTTAAAACATTAAATATAAATTTTTACTTAAAAAAAGTCCTATTGAATAACGGAAACATACATAATAATGTATCAACAAACACAATGATATAATTGAAATTAGCAAATTATCATGTTCTTTACTAAATGTAGTATATTTTTAATTAATGCAATTAAATTTAAATAAAAATATACGTTATATAAAAATATGTTAAAAACTTACTAATCATATATATTAAAAAAGTTTTGGCCAGAAATTTTTTTTTTTTTTTAAATTGATATTGGAAATAAATTCATGTTTTAAAAAATAAAATATAACAATTTTAAAGATATCATACACATATATAAAAGTATACGAATTTACCTTTATTGCAAACCCAAAATCTGTAGGAGCTTTATATTTCTTTTTCCAACCAAATGCAGTATAAACATTATTCATCTCAAATGTTGTTAAGCATATTAAATCTTTTGATAACTAAAAAAAATTATTTAAACATTTAACATTCAATAAATGGAAATGAACAAAGATGCAAGTGTACATACAAATATAAAATCAATCAAAACTACAAATTAGAAATGTTTTTGGAAATTTATTATAATTCAATTTATTTCATGTTAAGCAGATTTGGGATCAACTTAAGATAGACATCTCTGCAAAAATATATGATTTTTAACATGTGTGTATTTATATATATATATATATATACACACACATGTAGTACTGAATAAAAAGTTCAATAATCTATATTATATATATATGATTATTGAACTTTTTATTCAGTACTTAAAATTATTCAACAATTTAATATGCCATTTTACATAGAAAATAGCAATAAGTTGTTTCTTATGAGAATAATAATTAGAATTGCAATTAGAATAATAATGTAAGGCAGGATTAAAAAAGAAAATATTGCTATGATACATAATTTTTTCACAATTCCTATTTAACACATTTGCCTCTATAATTTTTGATAGTTCAACTATCTCCCCTCTCCACAAATTATATGGCTTTAAATATGTTACATAAATATGAATTTCAATTTCATAAAAAAAGGAAAACTTATACAAAATTTAGCAAAAGTTATTATAATGAATATTTTGCAGAAATTAAAATAGGAAAAGTCAGAAAAGTTTATTACTGCATTGCATAAAATTTTACTGGCTTTTAAATCTGTGTAATTAAAATGCAGGATGAATTTTGTCTAAATCGTGTGTAAAAAGTTCTTTAGAAAATCCTTCAAAAATTAGAATTGTTAAATCTAATTTCTGTTCTAAAACATACATCAGATTCAAATAAAGCAAATGTAGAATAAAAATCTTAATGAGTTGCATAAAAATTAAGCCTTTTATAACACATATAACAATTTCTTTTTTATTTTTAAAAATTATGTAAAAAGCAACCATTTAAAAAATGTTCTTGGAATGTTCTACAATATTCAATCAATAACTTGTGCTGCTACAATATTTCTAGCTACATGAGATTTCAAAAGCAAAATATAGCAATTAAAAGTTATTTAGTTGCACAATAATAATAAAAAAACTCAAATTCATTTTAATTAAATAAAGTACAATATTTATGATGCCACAAATAAGTTAACAATCATATCCATTTTTCTATAATATCCTAAACTGGGTTTAATTTTCAATGTCATGCAATCACATTAGTTTAAAATATGCTTAATAACAATTCACAATTTTATATTTTTACACTATCAGTGGTCAGATTTAAACTGTTGTACTTGTGTACCATTGACTTACAGATAAAATGAAACATGGCATGTTTCTATACAAGAACTTTTCTTTATTGTCAGTCACCTAATTTGGTCATTTCTACAGATAAACATATTCAGAATTCAAGGGTGCACCATAAAAAGACTTCTTGGAAAACTGCTTTCTACTTGCTTCCACTTCAAGTACACCAATAAGGTCATTAACCTCCCCCCCCCCCCAAAAAAATCACAATTGTTTCATTAAATCAACTACGAAAACAGTTTTTAGACAGTTTGTATGCTAAAAAGTATATCAGTTTTAAATTCATAACTTCTTTGTTCGGTTTTTTAGGAGACTTTATAAAATTTTACGACAATTTATACAATCAACTTATATTGATTTCATTTTTTTTATTATTAACATGTTAAAAGATTTTTTACAAGAAACATTCTTTTCAAGCAAAGCATTTTTTTTTTTTTTATTTTAATATAATTCCAAATTGCTTATCAAATTAAAAATTGTACAGACAGGAAAAAAAAAGTTTTATTTTATTAAACAAATTAAATTGCATGAAACAAGATCTATCACAAAACATTTTGAATAAACTTTTAAAAAACAATGATGAGTTAAAAAAAATACACAGGAATTTACTTTTCAAAAATTCTTTTGAAAAGTATTCTTTTTTTTTTATTTCAAAATGCAATTACATTTATAATTAATAACTAGCCAAACTTAATAGTTTTAAAAATAAATATACCTTTGATTTTCCTTTTGGGCAATAATAAATGCCAGATGCCCTAAGAACAAAAAAATGTTTCTTCCAAGCTTTTTTGCCATCACTTTTTAAATATAATGCACTTTCAACTTCAGGAACACTTGATGAAGAAAAAAATTCCTATGAAAAAAAATTTTTAATGTTTTAAATCATCTAATAAAATTTTTTGATACTTCTCTTTCATTACAGAGCTAGAGCAAACAGATTAATAGGGACAGCAGGTAGGACTATCATGCATTAAGTGACTTATTGTGGTGCTATAAAAATAAGGAAACACCAAACTTTGTTCTTATATTACAATTATATAAATTTACAGAATTGAACCCTTGCAATTTTATTAAATCAGATATAAACTAAAATCCAAAATTAAATAATCCATAAACTTTTAAGAAAAATAAAATTATTTATTTTCAATAGCAAATTTATTTAACATGGTTAATTAATATAATCACTTCATAAATGTTACTTGATTATGTTTGAATTTTAGGTGAAAAGTACTAAGAAGAAGATATAAAATATAATACAAGAATTTATAAATCCATACTTCTAGTAAGGTAGATTTTGCGTCATCATCCATTTCTGACCCTCTTTCTGAAGAACTACCCATTAAAAGGTATTCCTAAATGATTGGAGGAAAAGGAAAACTGTTATAAGAAAAATTATTATATAATAAAAATTACAGGTAAAGTGTCTACAAAAAAAATTATAAACATACCTCAGGGTTTATGAATAAATCATATTTTTCATCTCTTTCAAAAAATTGCAATTTATTTGGCGATTCTCTGGCCCACAATAAAAGATTTTCAACAACATATTCATGATCTTCATAAATTCTTTCTAAGATAGACAAATATATACATATATAGGGGGTCGCATGCTTATTATAAAATATAACATACATTTAAAAATTAAAAGATATATTATGAAGATAAATAACAGAAAAAAAAAGAACTTTACACCAGCTAATAGAAAAAAAAACCCATTTTAAAAACTTCTGTAATATTTTTGATCACGTAAGCTATTATTTACAATGAAAAACAATAACCTTAATATCCATATAGAATAAAAACATTAACTTTTTTATATTTGAAAATAAGATAAAAGGTGAAAAAAACTTCAAAACTCACAAGAATTCTACTGTGTGTGTTCTATTCTATGATATATTACATTTAAATTTTCAGATTCTTTGAGCTAACTTATAATTTAGTTGCAATGTAATTATTTAAGAATCTCAACAACAACAACAAAAAAAAAAAAACCTTAAATTTTAAAGAATTCGATTTCATAGTATTATATTATTTTTAAGTAAATTGAAAAGGCTAGCAAAATTATCGTTCCTGAACATAATTTTTTTTTATCAATAATTTGATTGGCTACTGAAGAGAAAAAAAAAACATCAAAGAAAATAATTCGTGTACTTCAAAAATATTTTTAATTAAACAAATAAATAATAATTTCAACATTAAATTACAGTTATGTTATTAATATTTCATTTATACTTCAATATTTTATTTTACTGCCTAAATTTGGGAAGCACTGACAATTTGTTTTAAGGCCGAATGACTAGCGCTCTGGCGCTCAGTACCACAGATTTCGGGTTCAAATCCTGGAGGTGCCATGGATGTTTGTAGTGGTTAAGAATCCATTTTACACCATAGGTCCCAGTCTAATATGATCGTAGAACGGCATGGGGGTAGAGTTACTATCTGTAGCATATCTTCAAGTTATATGTATCCCCTGGGTAGTGTTAAATGAGCTACAGAAGTGCAGTACTTGCTTCTGGGGCCTGATGGCCGAGTGGTAGTACTCTGCCGCTCGGTACCACAGGTTTCGGTTTCAAATCCTGCGGTGCCAAGAATGTTTGTAGCGGTTTGGAATCTACTTCAAATCATAGGTCCCAGTCTAAAAGGATCATAGAGGGTTGTGGGGGTAGTGCTACTTGCATCCATAGCATATCTTCAAGCTACATGTAGTGCTAAATGAGTAACAGTGGTGCAGCCAGTATAAAGATTAACTGCCGCTGTATCAGAACAACACATATTCAAAGGTATAATATTATTAGTCAAGATTTAAGGAAGCACTATCTATATCATCATATGTCAAAATTAATGATAACATATTCTTACAATTTTATAAAATTAGAAAGTTTAATCATTATAAACAAGTGTTTTTATTGTAATTCATATTGCATTAAAGCTTTTTCAAATAAAAAACTTATTAACATGTGTTCTTAAATTTCATAGAAAATCTGTAATGTAATTCAGCTATTAAACATACCCATAAACAATTCCGGAATATATTCAACAAGTGACCACCTAGGATCCATGGGAACATGATTCTTGTCTGCCAGCAGACGACAAACTTGTCCCACAGTCATTCTTTCATCAACCAACAAGCTCTTAGCACTGTTATCAGCGCTGAAAGCTTTGATAAATATCTATAGATGAAAGGGGAAAAAAAAAAATTTTTAGTAGTAATCCTTTGATCAAAAATACAATGACCATGTAAAACATTAGAAAAGAAAATTCCAAATGAAATAAAAAATGTTTTTAGCTATTTTTTAAACAGTGACAGACAGCTAGGAACAAAAAAGAAAATAATAATAATAATAATAATTTATTAATTCTCATTAAAAAAATTAGTATAAGGAATTTGTGAAGATTCCCTATAATTGGAATTGGAATCCAAATTTAATATCTGTATTAAAACCCTGAAATTTAGTTTCAAAATATGTGAAAATAGAGAGAAAAAATAGAAAATCAGGAGAAATTAGACAAAAATCATATAGGTGGTAGAATGAGTCTCCTGCTTAAATTGGTGAGTAGGTGCTACAATTCTGTGTGTATATTTGAGGTTATCTATTAAAAACAAAAATTACATGTAACAAAACAAATTAGAAATATAATCAGAAAACAATGCAGATGTGCACAAACAAATTTTAACTAAAAAACAAATAAATTTCATTTAAAATATTAGGAAATAAAAAAACTTCTTAATGTGCATATCACGTAAAATAATCAGAACCAATTAGGAAATAAAAAAAAAAAGAACAATTCAATTTCTACTTAATTTTGAAACAAAAAATTAAATTTTTTAAGTCTCTGGCACACAAGCACAAATTTTATACCTTCTTTACACTGGCTTCCTTTAGTTTCTCTAGAGCAATTCTTATCTTTTCAGCTTTAATGCGAGCAGCTTGTTCTGCCTAAAGAAGATTAAAGAAATAGCAGAGGACACAAATAGCCACCAACACCAGAAGAATAATAGTAAGAATTTAGGAATTAAACAAGAATAGCAAACAGACATTAAAAAGTTTAAAATATGGAAGCATCTCATGTTTTTAGCAGAGTAAGAGATAAATTCTTTAGGTTATCTTTTTCTTAAATAAATTGATTTAAATTTTAAACCTTTAGAACAGTTTTTTTTTATATAAAAATAGATTTATATTAAGAATTGTTTAGCTCCTTTTTTTTCAAAGAAAATTTATCACTTAAATAAAGATGGAAGCAAGCAAAGATATAAAAAGACAAAAAAAAGCACAGACAAAATATAAAAGCAGATATTAGTAAGCAGATTGTGATTTAAAACACTATCCTCTTTTTTTAAACAAGCAGTGTTTTGAAATAACAATCAGGATTTTTTTTTAAATTTAATTACTGCATCCAAATAAAAATATTACTATTCCCAAGGGACCTACTTCCAAAATTATAAATAAAAATCTTAATTTAAATACTGTTATTATTATTTTTCAAGATTTATTTTTATGGTACATAGATCAATAGTCAGAAAATAATTCTCTATACTGTTTATAATAATTAAACAGTACAAGAAATAGTATAAAATTTTTGTTTCCTCTTTGATTTATTATAATAAAAAGTATACTTTACCGGTGGCGAGTTCTCTTTCTCTACTTCAACTTTTAAAGCCCGAAGTCTTCTAGATATGTTGTCCAATAACTAAATAGAAGAAACAGAAGAATGAATAACATGTAAACACAAATAAAAAAAGGATACATTTTTAAAGATTACCCTTATTAGTTAAATGAACAAAAAAAATTTTTCACACAATTACATACACCTACATTCATAACAGATATGTAGCGGTTATGTTAGCACAATCGAAATATTAGGTAATAGCATAAATTCGATGAAAAAAAAATCAGATCAAAATAATGTGGAACTTTAAAATAGAAAAATCAGAAAGTAATTTATACTTTAAATACAATAGTTATATATTTAGAATTTTTCAGTTTTTAAAATAGTAATGGATCTTCATTAAATATAAGCTATTAATATTTTCTCAAAAATTTGAAATGTTTTTTTTTTATACTTCATACAAAAATAATTGAAGACATTTAAACTTAAGAGCAAAAAATTAATCATTTATATACATTTACTTGGGTTGGTGATGGCACCAGTGCTATACTGTTTGTTTTAGAAGAGCCTTGACTAGATATCCCTGTATCTGTCCTTCCTCCAGAAGATATAGATGATTCTGAAGAAAGCATAGAAACACTGTCAGAAAATGCAGAGTCATTATCTGGACTGTCAGTTCTCACACCCAACTCCATTTTATGTCCCTTAACTTGATCACAGTCTAAATCTCCTCCAATCTCAAATTTTGATTTTGTGCCTCCAGAACTAGAGCGGCGATGAGTGAAGAAGCGCTTGTGTCCAGATTGTGAGGTTGGAGGCTGTACCTCCTGAGCAATAGGCATTCCTGAAGTTGAATAGCGGATGTTTTCACCAGTCATGTTACTTTGGATAACAGTGCTGACACTGCGAGCATGACCTCTGTGCAGGAGATCTGGATCCAGCGAACTTTCTAAGGCACAAAGTTCTCCCAAAATTGCATCCAATTCAATATCTTGAGTATCTATATGAAAAATAATAATGTAAATATGTTCTTTTTCTAAGTTATTTAATTAGGAATAACAGAAAACTACAAAAGGTTTTGAAAAATCATGATAACCTGTTATCATTTTCATTTATTAATTTTTTTTATATAAAGCATGAATATATGTCAATAAGTTTAGATATAGCAACCTCTTATTTATAATTTATTATTATTTCTGCAATTCAATACAATGTATTTTAAAATCATTTAACAATTTTTTAAGAATATATTTTCAAAAAATGGTTTATATTTTCAACAAGTTAACTTTATTTAATTTATTCAGTGAAAGTATGGAAAACAAACTTAAATTCTTTTTAAGCTGTACACATATTTTTTTAATGTACATTACATATAAATATTTTTCTTCAATAAAAAAAAATAATAAAAAAATTAGAAATTGTAATTAGCAATTATAATGCATAAAAATGGTATATGTGAATGTAAAAAAAATTTATCCTAATAATTATTAAAAAATTTAGAAAAGTTTTTCTAATCTAAAAATGTTTAAAGCTTATGAAATTTACCTTCTAAAGTAGCTAAAGATAATCTATAGCTATCCATTCTGGGAGTAGGGATGGAAAGCTTTTCAAAACTGGTAGGAGTTTTTGGACCACTTAAGGTATTGTCTAATCCCTGAAAAAGAAAAATGATTATGAAAACATTTTTTTCTTTAATTTTTTATTTTCACAAAGAAAGTACATTCCAAAACATTTCTATGGTTAAAGTATTACACTACTATTAATAACTAGATGTTAAACTGAATGTCTTAGCTAAATCTCCTTCGAAATTCAAATAAGAATCCAAGTAAATCCAAGTTTAATAACTTCAAAGTAATTTTAAGTATATGTCTAAGTTCTTTACTTATCAAATATATACATATATATATATATATCAATTTTGTGTAAATAGTATCTGGAATTATTAAAAAAAAAAAAAAAAAAAATTTATTCATCAAAATTTATTTTGTCCCTTCAAAGAAAGCCCCATTCAGTGAAATACAACTATGACAACGTTTAATATAATCCTTCACAAATTTTTTGTCAAATGATTGAGGATTTCAATTTAGGTCAACGAATTTTCTTTTAGGATCTCAATCAAGTCAAAACACCTTCCTCACAGTGGTAACTGTAACTTTGGAAACATAAAAAAGTCACATGGTGAGATATAATATAGTAATTGGTCAGTCACCAGTTGTAATGGGTTTCACGAAAGAGTCCATAAAAGCTGGAGAAATCATGTCTTCAGTGACCTGCTTTCAATGTTCTTTTACGCCAAAATTGAGCTCTTTTGGGACCAGTCATGCGGTGACACTTTTCATTCCCCAAAATATCAGTCGTAATGTTAACTAATTTTCTCATAGTAAAAATTGCAGAGCACTCAAAATGTTCGATTACAAAAATAATTGCTTTTGGATACTTTTCAAGCACACATGTAGGTATATAAATTTGTTTAAGGTGTTTATTATTATTATTATTATTAAGAATGATGTTATGTTAAGAATTATATTTAAGAACCACAATTTGTTATTCTTTGAAAATATATAGTTAAAATAAATATTTCATTTAAAAAATGTTTTAAAAAATGAAATCAACATAAAACATTTTAATCATATTAAAAGTACACAAAGAAATTTTTTTTTAAATATACCTAAATCTATAATTATTCCAAAAATTGTATTATATATTTCATAAAGCTTTTATTGATTTATTATGTAAAGTAATTGAGATATACAAAGAAACCATATATGACACTTATTGAAAAGTTAAATAGTATGAATTAAAAAGTGAATAATAAAAATAAGTATTAAAAAGTGACATTTTTGAACAAGATTTATTTATACACAATATAAATTTCTGTACGATAATTATTTATTTTTACTAGACAAATGAGCAAAAAAAATAATAATAATAATAATAATAATGTAAATCCTGACATTAAAATATTAATTTCAACCTAACGAAAAATTTGCAACCTAATTTACACTTTCAATTCTTACCTAGAAAAAAAAATATATTTGCCACACTACGTCCTCAAATAATACTTCTATGTTATTTAATCATAATTACACCATAAATCATATTTTGAAATTAAAAAATTATGTTCATTATATTAAGGAATGGAACTGACCAAATATCAATTCAAAACAATTTATTATTCAATCACTTCCTGAATGTGTCTTCATTTGCTCAATAGTTGAAATTAGAGGGAAGAAAATAAATGTTTTTCAACTATATATATGTAAGTTGCTAAAGTATGTTTAAAAAAAAAATCTTATTAAATATCTACCTGTTGCAAACATTTTTAGAAAGGTTTAAAAAAAAAAATTGCAACAATCAGAAGTTTAAAAATTCTTAATGCATCAATCACATAGCTAAAATTTATTAAAAATCATATTACAAGTAAGAAATAATTATGCAAAAATCAAAAGATATTAAAATTGCATAGTTCTACAGTTCTAAAAAGACAGCAAGAAGCAGCAGCAAGACAAGACTGCTTTTGAAGAATTTACAAAAATTCTTTCTTAACTACAATGTTAAACGCAGTGAATCCATAATTTTTCACACGAGATTTTATAAATGTATATAACATTAGTACTCATTCAACACAAAACATGTTCATATAATAGTATTACAGTACATATAATAGTGAACGAATTTAATATTGTAATGTGCAGGTTTGGGTAGACCCAGATAGTAAGTGAGCTATTGTTGAGTTAAAATACTTTCAGCTTTAAGTTTCAGAACTCACAGATTTGAAAACTCACAGCTTTATTTACTTAAGTATAAACACCATTCGTATACAATTACTCCACACACACAATATTTAACACATTTAAAGTAAAAATAGATAATTATAGCATCGTAGAAGTACCACGAATCACTTCGTACCTTCTTCGCTTTTGAGCCGAAAAAACCGAAACTCGACTACGCGCAGGATTGCGCGAAATATACTTCCTCTCAGGG
Organism: Caerostris darwini; assembly: GCA_021605075.1. Classification (NCBI taxonomy): domain Eukaryota; kingdom Metazoa; phylum Arthropoda; class Arachnida; order Araneae; family Araneidae; genus Caerostris; species Caerostris darwini. The sequence goes on from BPLQ01004376.1 coordinate 37,546, forward strand.
TGAGAACGCTTACCTGTATTGGTATATATTAACTGTATACAGTGACTGTATTAATGAACGCTTGACTGTATTACGCTTTTTTTAAGTGAAATTTTACATTGTTACATGTTTATATTTTCAATATTCTCATTGTCAAAGTTGTAACACTTGTTAATATCAAATTGCTTTTAATTATTATTAGTTAAATCTCATTTTTAATAATCACATTTATAATCCTTTCACATTCGTTACTGAAGACTACTTACTTCAAAAACTTACGTATTATTTGTGTATTTAATTACTAGGATGCATCTTGTTCATTCATTTTGTTATGTTGTATTCCACGATCCTTGTATCATATCAGAGAAATAATTCCAAATTCTATAATGAAGTACAGTAAAAATTTTTTTAAATGTTTATGGTTCTAATTGCATTTGAAATTTTGTGGTTAATTTTAACTTTTCTCATGTTTTGGGAATAAGTAAAGAAGAAAGAAAATATTTAAAACTAATGAAGGTGAATTAAATAATCATGTACTTAATGTATTTAATCATGTATTTAAAGAAAATGAGCAATGCAGTAGTAGCAATGATACTTATAACATCGCATTAGTTCATTAATGCAAAAGCAAATGTCAATATGTTATGTGTAAACTGTTTTAGCAATTTCCATGATATTACACAGAATATAGTTATAAAGTTAAGAATTCAGATGAAAAATTGGAAAAATTCTGGAAACAAAGCTAATTAATATTTTTATTTTTTTTTTTTTTTTTGCAAGTGAGAAAAATAAAAGAAGTTCAATTGGTTACTATTTAAGGATTAAAAATATTGCACATTGTAAATATTGCGCTCCCTATTTTTCTTTAACTGAAGTAGGAAAAAGTAGCTCACAAACTGTTGGACATTTGCTTGTAAAGTAATATGAAAATTGATAACAAGCATCAAAATAAAACACTATGAAGGCATCATCAGAATTAAGTGAAATTTAATACACAAACGATTTGTATTGACACAAATAAATGAGTAAATTTTCAAAGCCAAAAAAGCATTATTAAGTGTCCGAAATCAGTATTTTAAGTAGCTACCACACGCTTCGATAAACGCTGCTATATCACGTGGCATGGAATCAAACAGATTTTGAATGTCTGCCTGTAGAAGAACATTCCATATTGTTTGTATGTGTATCCAACAAAGTTCATCTCCAGAAGCAGTAGTACAAGAATCAAAAGTAAGACGCCAACCAACGAAATTATGTTCAATAGGTGACATATCCGGAGAAGAAGCAGGTCAATGGGGGGAGCTGTATACGGCTGAACAAATCTTGAACATTTCTTGCAACATATGGGCGGGCATTATCCTGTTGAAATATAGCTCAGGAATACTTTAAAGGAAAGGAACGACTTAGGTCTCTAGCAACTTCAAGTGATGTACCTGTTGCTGTTAAGATTACCCACCATTCGTAGCAGCTAAGATAATCCATGATACGCAATCGCACTCCAGACCATAATGTACGGGATGACCATATAGTCCACTATGACTTTCGATAATGCACTCTGGAAGGTAGCATTGTCTAGAATCTAACATGAAATGCGCCCATCGTGATATAAATTAAAACGGAATTCATCTGGGGGGGGAACACTTGTTGCCAATCTGCACGCCAATCCTTATGTTCATGACCTTATTGTAGCCGCAGGAATTGATGGTTTTGCGTCAGGAGGATTCCGTATAAAGGAGTTCTTGCACACAATACACAGTGCAGCAGACGTCGACAATGACGAAGCAGACAGTGATACATCTGTAGCAATAGATCAAAGGGCTACCAACTGTCTAGAGATGAAGCGACATGCGGACCAGGTGTCTATCATCACGCGATAACATCCCATTTCAGTGTCCATTTCCGGATTTACACGTTGTCCGATTCTCGTGTGTCCACTGCTTCCAAACTCTCATCATCGTGCTGCTGCTAAGCTGCTATTGCATGATAGGAAAATCCTTCACGAAGGCCGATGATTTCCTCCCATTAGTTTCAACTCCGTAAGTTGTTGAAATGTCCCCCTCTTTTGTCGAAGAAGCATAGTTACGTCTCATCTACCGTTTACTTCTAGCAGACTCCACTATGACTTTCATAGACTCTTTTCCACGTCCCGATACAGCCCTATATTTATAGGGTTTCGGCAGCAGTTCAGAGGGCGCTGCTGAGCCCACGCCACTCTGAGGTTTGGTTTGTCGCTCTACGGTCATCTTATGCACACTTGAGGCTAAGCAGATCGGGAACTACAGTTTAACGTGGATTCCGAACCACTACAAACACCCATGGCACCGCCGGGACTCGAACCCGAAACCTGTGCTATCGAGCACCAGAGCGCTAGTCACTCGTCCATCCAGGCCCCCTGGTCACTCTGAGAGTTTAATCATTTGCATAACGCATTATTTGCACTTGCTGAATATTATTTCAGCTTAATCACGTCATTCCTTCATAGTGTTGCATTTTTTTCAAGCGTTTATTCCTGTAGCACCGGTATCATATTAAGATTTCTTTCAATTTTTGAAAATTTTGATGTGATAAGGATGAAAAAATAAAAACCCTACTAAATCAATCACTCAAATTATTAATGTAGTTAGTACTTCAGAAGTACTGAAAATAGAAGGAAACTAGTTCCAATCATTAACACAATTATTTAATGCGGCCAATAAGGAATTGCTTTCAGAGCACATAGAGATTTTGGAAAATATTCAACAGAAAATGCAACGCTGCAATTAAAAGGAATTTTAGTGCTCTATTAAGAGAAAGAATTAAGGCTGGTGATGCAGTTTTAATAAAACGTTTTCAACACTTTGCCAAAATGCTCCCTTACATTAGTTGGAAGTTTGGTTTGGTTTGTCGCTCTACGGTCATCTTATGCGCACGGGGCTAAACAGACCGGGACCTACAGTTTAAAGTGGATTCCGAACCACTACAAACATCCATGGCACCGCCGGGACTCGAACCCGAAACCTGTGCTACCGAGCGCCAGCCACTCGGCCATTCAGGCCCAAATTAGTTGGAAGATCCAAAACCAAATAATATCTGCTTGCAATAGAAGAATTCCACAACAGATAATGCAAACCATAAATTCCTCTAAATGCTTTTCCATATGAAATCTGTGATATATCCACAACTGAACAGTTTTCTTTATTAAGAAAACAAGATATGGGATTAATTTTTACAGTTAGTACCTATTACAATTACAATAGCACAAAGTTTAGTGAATATGATAACTGAATTTGAAATGCGGTGAGCATTACTGATTAAATTTAAAATTTGTTTCAACGTATTGATAGCAAATATTGATTACGTCCCGAAACGAACAAGAAAAAAAAATCACGACAGCTATGCCCTCTAGATAAATAGAAACATACGAATCAGTGACAATAATATTAGAACTCTTTAGTACCACGGTGTACAGCCTGGTAAAAACATTCCTTGGAATGATAAAGATACATTGTCTACTTATTACAAAAAAAAATTTTAATTTATATTTATTATTTTATAAAAATAGTTATAATTTATATTTTAGTAAAAATTTATACTATTTCAACTAGCACATCCATTTTAAGCAAGTGAATCAAAATTGTGGTTCCATAAATTTTTCAGAACAGCAATATTTAAAAACGCAATTGTAGCATTAGACGAATGCAACAGTTTCGGTTTTGTGACTCAACGATAATTTTGTGCACACTTTAGGCTAATTAGAGCGGAACCTACAGGATACGTGGATTCCGAACTCATTAACAAACATCCATGCCACCGCTAGGATTAGAACCTGAAGCCTGTGGTACCAAAGGCCAGAGAGTTAAGGCTCGTGCTCACCAAGGCTAGAAGATGCAAGCGAAAAAATTTGACCAACCACTAGCCTCACCGCGGTCGTCTGAAACCGGTTTGCAGTCCGCCGCTTGGAGTTGCCCAACTTTCAACTCGAAGCGGTTTTTCACTAGGCGTAATGCTATTTCTGACGTTTCGCTGTGAAGGGGTCGAAAAAATTTTGTCGCTTGCCTCTTGAATCTTCACGTCTCTCACCTTGGTGGGAACGAGCCTTTAGCCAATTGGTCATCAGGCCGCAGGCGAATGCAACAGGAATCTATATCCTAATATACATTTTCTTAATAAAAATATTTGATATTCTACCAGGGATAGCATGCATAAATGAAAGATTTTTTCCAACTGTAACTGGAACTACGAAGACTGAAAACCCGTTTGGGAAACACAATAGGGAAAGAATGTCTAAATGATTTGGTTTTATTAATTAATGGAAATATTGACATAATGTAATTGATCAGCAGGCAAATAAGAAAGAATGATTAAATTTCAATTAATAATTTTCTGTAATTTTGTCAGGAATAAAATTTTTAATTTTCATAAAGAACTTTTTTAAATTTTAATGTTTTTTATATGAATCAAATTTAGTGCAATGTAAAAATTATTAATAAATAATAATTAAAATTGGAATTTTGACATTAGATATATTTCCTATTGCTCATAGTTTAGTATGGCTTATTGAGCATTCTCAAACAGTTACAGTTTATTTCGTTGAGTCCCTTCCAAGAAAAAATCCTGAGTGCATGCTAATTTTTTAAATTCAAAATATAGATTTATTATATTTCTTCAAAGAAAGAGAAAAAAAAACTACATAAATTGTTCTGGTTTTTTTTTTTATGCATGTAAAAAAAAAAAAAAGATAAAACACAAAATGTTTTGGATCAGTAACCTGCATTCACTTAAACGCAAGTGAGAAGAAAACTTTCAAGTTAGACCTGACACTCACGACCAATTTGGAAAACTGCCAGAGATCAGTCAAGTTAGAGTTCATGGCTCTTTTATGTGTGTGTGTGTGTGTTGATTCTAATTTAGCAGTTTCCATTCATGTTACTCTGCACAGAAAGGAATCATTTCATTGAAAAGGCACATGGAAAAAGTAGCGAAAGATATACTTGAATAGATTTTAAACATTGAAAATATCAGAACTAAAAAATTCAAATATGATTAAACAAATAAGTTTGTATCATAAGGGTTCTATGCAACTGCCAATTGGATTTAAATAAATGAAAGTTAAGGGTTTCTATTGGACTACCTTTTGTAAACGATTGTTTTTAAATAGTTATGAAATTAAGTTAATATAAATAAATAATGAAAATAAATTGAGAAGTCTTGAATCAGTTTTAGATGCGCCTAAATTATGAGTTTATTATTCTATTAGATTAGAATTTTAACACTCAGCTGTCAGAAGTTTATACTATGGTTGTTTTTTTTAAATGCAACAAATTTGGCATGCTTTTATGTCCATGTCATGGTTATTGATTATCGCAAAAAATTACATAGGATAATCAAAAAAATTAATACATTTTTCATAACGAGAATTATTTTCTTAAAATTACTTTTAACCGACATCAATAAAAGGTATCTCTTGTGCAAAAGTAATAATTTATTATACTTAAGAACTTGCAACAAAATACATATAACAACTAAACATTTACTAGTAAATTTCAAAATTTTAGAAGTGGTTTTGATACATATATAATTATTTTTACAACAGCCAGAAAAAATGTAGTTAGCAAACGTTTACGTTTTATTCAAGCACTATGTACGGAAAACAATTGAGTCAAACAAAAACAAAGTAGAACAGTTTTCAGGATAAACAAATATGTAACTTTAAAATATCTAAGAAAATACGAAGAGAAAAAAAAATCGTTAGAAAATAAGCAAATGTTGAAAAAAAGCAATTATATCTACTATGCAACAACCAAAACAGCAATAAAATAAATTCTTCATTTAAATTATTGGAAACTTTATAACAATTTATAGAACTGCATACATTTTAATGATTTGATGGAATACACTTTACACTAAATTAAATCGCTCGAATCTTATTAGAATAGAAAAAACAAAAATCATCATAAGAAACAGTAAAAACAACCTAGCTTTTGAAAACTTTCAATGTCTATAATGTAGCACCCACAAGAAACAGATCTGAAAGAACATTCCAACATTCTCCTTTTAAAAAACTTGTACTCTGTCTCTGACATTCTGTGACGGACCTTGAGGCAAAATCAGTTTAAGCTACGGATTCGGCGAAAAATAAAAAGGGGTTCTTTTCCTTTCGTGGAACTACTTTAACACCCCACTACGAAATATGAGTCACGGCAAATACGCAAGAGAGATATGCCACTGGATGTTGCCTTGGGGTTTGTTCCTAATTCCGAAGCAACTGTCTCCTATTCCAATAACTCAAGAATGGGTCCTGTCTACATTTTAAAGGACAGGACATGTTATTACCTGCAGGACACTGTTAAATTCTGACTTTTGAAACAGTCCACACTGCACAGTAGTAATAAAATAGAGCGCGTATAGAGATTGCCAACATGTGCGTCACGTTACCTTTAAGTACAACCGGTTTGGTCATTGCTATTGATTTGTAATGCGACTGGTCACTTGTTTGACATTGCGATTTTTGGTAATTTATCTGTACTATTACCGCAAGGAAGGGAAAAAAGTTCTCTATCATAACGATTATCAATGAAAAATAAATATTTACTAAAATAAATAAAAAAAATTTTTATATTTGCATACTTTAAAGAATTATGCAAACTATATTAATTAGTATAACGCCTGAATTTGTATTTTAATGTTTATTTCTGTGTATAATTTTGTCGTGTAATAGCATATTATTTATTAATAGGTACATGTATATTAATAAAAAATATATAAAATTTAAAGGATTTTAAGTTTGATTTAGAAAAATTTTTTCATTACAAATTTATATCAAATGAGCAATATTTGAATTTTTTTTTTTTTTTTTTGCTATCCCATATAATTTAACTCAACACAATATTTAATTCTTGAAATTATGTACATGCGTAAATTAATTTGTAATAAATAAATAATGATAAATGCGTACAGGGAAAAAAAAGGTCATAGGACGCTGCAGCGACAACTCTAGTATGAAAAAGGGGGTTTGGGTTTGTCACTCTACGGTCTTTTTTCTTTTTTTGCACACTTTAAGCTAATTAGACCGGGACCTACAGTTTTAACATGAATTCCGAACAGCTCACAAACATCCATGCCACCATCAGGATTCGAACCTGACACTTGTGGTACCAGAAGCCCGAAAAAGAGGGAGATGTTAGCATTAAACTCTGTTTCTTTGTAAAACGAAAAGCACTCTATTTTATTACTACTCTACTCTATGGTCCAAATAGTAATAAAATAAATTTTATTTTTAAATATTATTTAGGGTAAAGAAGGGGGCAACTGGCGGCTTACTGGGCAGATGATAAAAAAGTTTACAATATAGAAAAAAATAATACGAATAAAACAGTAAACTCTTTTCAATTGTACAAGTTTATTACTGTTCGTTGTTTAAAAAAATCAAATGAAAGAAAAACAAGAGCATTGGAGTAAAGGAAGGGGAAATAATGTTTATCATAAAGCAAAATATTATCAAAAAACAGCAATTATTCTTACGCTTATTATTACCGCTTCCTGTTTATTGCGACCTTTATAAAACCAAATGCGTGGAACCTATAAGGAAAGCAAGTTCGGAAAACTGCAAATTAACTTCGCTAAAAATTTGCAGGGAAAAAAAAAAAAAAAAAAAAAAGTTTAAAATTTTTAATTTAATTTTTTAAAAAAATTAAAAAAAAAAACATCCTTTTATAAAAAAATTTTTTTTTAAATAATTTTTTTTTTTTTTTTTTTTTTTTTTTTTTTATGACAAATCATTTCAAAACTTGTATGATTAACTCATACAAATAAAATATCTCATAAATCTGTCTAGATTATAAATATGTGACTTAACGTTTCAATTATTTATAAAATAAGACTAATTAAAGTCAGATTTTATGCGCACCCTTAAATCCAAGTTTGGCAGCATACATTTCAATACAAAATCGATAAAAATGGATAAAAGAATCGCAATAACAACTTTTTAAAAATCACTTTTTTTTTTTGGTTTAAAAAAAAACGAATTTCAAAATGAAAGCGATCGTAATTATTGATTCATTGTCATGTAAGCTTAATTGTTTAAATGTTGATTTGCTTGAAGAAAAATACTAGTTTTATGTAATGCACAAACAATATTTTTTATTGAAAAACTATATGTATCAAATTTATGAAATATTATTAAAGCAATTATCGCATATTGAAGATCTTAAAATTGTAGGCAATTGTTACAATTTATTTTAAAAATCATTATCAATATTCCCAGATTTGAAGTAGATATTTCATTCTAAATATTTTTTTTAACAAATAAAAAGAAATAAATAGTTAATTACTATGTCATTGAAGGACACGAATTTTTTCCACATAACTTAATAGAATATTATAATTATATTTTTAAATATTCACTGATCAATGATAAAATTACGAGTCAGTAACAGGAAAGTTTCCAGGCTTCATATTACCAAGCAATTAAGTATATTTTACACTTATTTCAAAAATAGTCATTCTCATGTTTTAAAAGTCATGTCATGTTTTTAAAACCCACGTGTTGAAAAAATTGACGACAGAGGCAATAAGAGTAACGTTACAGAAAGAGGGAGGTTTATTTCATATAAGATTCTCACAATTAGCATGAATCCTGGCGAATTGACGAGGCACAGTCACACATCGAATTGAATTGTAAAATACATTTTTTTTTTTCAGATTTCCTATACAATTAACAAATGGGATGTTCCCTTCCTAAATAACATTTATATCTTACATGCTCAAGTATCATAATACATAATGATGTGCGGTACTCGTAATCAATATTACATAATATTCATACAAGTTCAACATTTGAAAAAGATTGTACTTATAAAAATTTAAATAGCATTACAAAAATTCATATTAATTTCAACATACGATTTAGTCACCGTGATCTTAATAAATTTCAAACTAGATAAAATCTCGTATATTTTAACAAGCCATTATATTTCCTATAAGTTATTTTTCAATTTTGTATTAGTTTACTTATAAGATTTTGAATAATAACCTTTACAACAGTAGCTTCATTTCTATATGATAAACAAACATAAACATCTGAATTTTAAAAAAAATCGTCTTTTAAAGTAGTTTAATCCTATTTTTAAAACATAGTATACCGTAAATTAAATATTAATATATTTATGTTATTTTTGTTGGCGTTTAATATAATCTTTGGATCATTATTTTAAAAGAAAAGAAATTTTATGAACGTTTTAATTTTTTCCACAAGTATAATAAGTAATCAGAAACAAGGGAAGATGAATATTTGCTATAAAGATTGCATTTTCTTTATTGCAAAATAATAGAACTGTCATAGTTACAAAACTCAAAAAAAAAGAAATAAGTAGATTTCACAAAATCCAAATAATAACATGACGTTTCTTATGTTATTGAAATTAAAAATTAACAAAAATTAAATTTTTCAGCAATTTAAATTACTATTCTTCTAGTTTGTAAAATTTTAAACCAAAATTATAAATTTCGCAAACACTAAAGTGATTGATTTTTATGACAAGACTATATCAAGGCCGGTAAGTTCAGAAATCAAAAAACGGAAACATCTTTACTCATCATCTATTAACAGAACGGATTATCATTCACTAACGGAAACATCTTTTCACAACACATCCCGATTTCGAAATCATCAATCGAAACCCGTCACTTCATTTTTATTTTTGAATAAATATTGGGAACTAACTGAAATATATTCACACCAGGGCCGTATTTAGGCTTAGGCCCGGGCCTAGGGCGGCAAATTTTTAGAGTCGCCAAAATTTTCGAGGTAGCAAAAATTTGAAATCGATTTTGTTTTTATCAACTGTAAGACTGAATTTCAATGCTTCTTTTCTTGCTTCGACAACCTCAAGATGTCAACATTTAAAGTCTAGAATTATTTTTTAAATAATTAATCGTGTAACTAGTAAAATATCTAACAAATAGGTACTAAAAAAATTTTCGTTCAGTATAGCATTTATCTATTGACGTTAGATTTTTCATAAATTTTTTTAAAAAAATCTAAATGTAGCATTTGTTTGCTCATCATTGTAACACAAAATATTTATTCACCATAGTTAATTATACCTTTGTCCGGTTACTCAAAAACAGTATTTTTTTTTTTTTTTATCTCGCATAAAAATTTTATAGTTTTACGTAATGTGAGGCTTTTTTCAAAGATTATCATGATCAATTTAGAAACTACTAGAACTTAGTACAACGTACAAGAACTTGGAAAATCACAAAAATATAAAGAAATAGGCCTCGAAATACAAATTAAATGAGTCAATTTATCTGATTAATAAAAGAAATTGATAACTATTAATATATATTTAATTCATGCCTAAATTTAATTCGAATCCATTATTACTATTCGTATTATTATTATTATTATTATTATTATTATATCAAATTAACTTGAGCCTCGGGTGCCATCGAACCTAAATCCGCTTTTTTAACGCTTTTATTATTATATACAAGCACACTTTACAATATTAACTTTTACATCATTTGGAAATCAAAATATTACCAATTTTGAAATATATCAAGAATAAAAACTTATATGCGCAAAAGTAAAGCAAGTATATTTATAACACTAATACTTTTTTTTTTATAAGAAAATAAGCTTCACGAGCGTAAAAAATATATAATGGCAGTTCCCGAAATGCTGAATTTATTTCTTTGCAGGGCATTAATAGAACTTAAGTGGTGATTTCCGTTCTTCTAAGAACAGTCAATTTCGGTGAATTCGTTTAGAATATTAAACGGTAAACATTGCTTTATTACTGAAAAAAAAAATATATTAAAAAATAATCAGAACGAAATATTCATTGGCAACATCACGAATACGAAGCAAAGTAATTCTTAAGCTTTTATTTTTAAGGAAAATTTTTTTGTTTTTACATAAAATAAAAAATGCAGTTAAAATATAATATAATGAACTATAACCTTTTATTCAGAAAATTTAAATCGCAAGTTTCTTAAGATACGATATATATAACTTTTTTTCTTAATTAAAAAAAAGAAAAAGATTTAGATTCAAAGTGCATAAAAATTGTACAAAAACCACTGAAATGGAGAAATTAATATAAATGAACAATGAAATAATTCTTATATACTGAACCATTTTTAAAGTAGTAATTATTTATAACATTTTAATACCAACAAATCTATTTTTAGTATAATTAAACACATCAAAATTTCTCAAAACTTTATGTATCTGCATTGAAAAATTCGTCAACAGATGAATATGTGGTTCTTAATTAACTTTAAGTTCCATTTAACTTTATTTGCAAGTAATCATAGAGTAATTACTCGCTTTATTGACATAATTCGTTCATCACTCGTAACGTAATATATTGCATAATCATGTGGTTTATTGCAGACATGTCTAAGAGAACGCAAGAGGGCCAACTCATCATTTCCGCTTCGAATTAAGCTGATTTTATTCGAGGTTAGAAGCTCCACATAAGTGAACGTCCATGCTTTGAATAATTCTAAGAATTTTACTGATTGAAGTACATGCGGTACTTATTCCCTCCCCCTCTCCAATAGGACTTGGAAATTCCAGAATGTAACACGTTTCCTCTCTATGCCAAATATGTGAAAGTAAACCACAGACCTTTCAGCGAGTAATTCAGATTTTACTTAAACTCGTTTTTCGCCTACAAGTTATTACATTATTACATCAGTTGTCTCGATTAATATTTCGCAACGATTTTAAATTTTATTTCTACAAAATTAAAGAATTGTATTAAATAAATTGGCAGATTCACATCAAAATAAATAATGTCGAATTCAGAATCATTTTAAATCATATTCCATTTTTTTGGCTCTTTTCTAGTCATTTCTTTTCTCATTCTCATTAAAAAAATTGAAATAAATTAAAGAAAAGAAAGGAAATGAAATCAACTGGATTTATTTTCAGTTATGTAACATCGAAGAGTAATCCTAATAATTCTAACGATCTTGATAAATTAGCAGAGGGGAAAGCGATCCTAGTTAAAAGATATAAAATAAAATTTTGATTGAAAAATTATTAAAACAAAGAAAATTTAAATTCAAAGGAGGAAAAAACGGCTATTTGTACGGAATATGTAAACTCCACTAATAAGATTCTTTATAAACAAAAAACAAATTCAAGAAAACATTCCAAATCTAAGAAATGAGTTCTTGATAAATGTTTAGTGCTGATACATTGGAAAAAAATTCGATATAATTCAAATTTTTATTTTCAAATAATTTCGAATGAATTCTAAATTACAGTGAAATCAGAAAAGCAAACAGATGCAGGTTCTAATGGTATTTTTTCCCCAATGATTCACAGTCCTAAATAATATTCAATCCAGATTTATTTTTATATCACTGCATATTTGATAATCATGAAAAAAGAAAATGAATATTCGTCCGGAAAGATTTATATTTCAGCTTTATTCATTATCTCAACTGCAAAAGAATATCAACATATGAGTAAAAACTTTTACTCACAAAATTAGATAAGTAAGATTAAAAAACTCAAAAAGTACAAGAAAGATCGCCGTGGTCACAAAATCTGTAATTTTTTTTTTTATTTTTTCTTTAAAGCTACAAGAAAACTACCCACTGAGTAAAAAGGAAAGATAACACAGAAAGTCCCCCTACAATTCCCCTTTTCCTAGATAAAGCAGTAAAGTGGTACTGGACCACAATGAATTCCTTCCACTACTGCCCTAATGGACTACTACTAATGGGGAATTTTTTTTAATATGCAATCCTATAGTCTGGAATGAACAGAATAGAAAATAAATTTTATAATGCAGAGAGATCCATCATTTAAAATAAATTTTTAAAAACATTTTGATGTACAGAATTAATGCTTCCCATAAGCAATTCGCAAATCATATAACCAAATAGAATAATTTTTAATTAAAAAAAAATTTTTAAGTTATTTCAAAGTCAGTGGCTGCATTATTCAACATATAAATTAACTTTAAATTTTGTGTATTTACTTCTTAAACTTATTTTGATATAGATAAGTACCCAACAACATAAAAAATGCTTTATTATGAATTATTTAAGCCATTAAAAAAATATTGAATGTTTTGTTGAATTCGATAGCATTGAATGAAAGACATTCAAATCAAAAGTTTACATTTATTCTTTCATTAGATATTTTGTCTCCCCATTAGAATATTTACATCTATTCAAACACTATCAATATTCTGACTTTTCTGACACTATAAACCAGAATAATTTTACTGCCTTTCTTCTCTTGCTCAATAAATCAAAAGTACTTTAGTTAGAAATCATTGAATTTACAAATAATACAATTTCACTAAAACACATGAGTAGTACATTTTTAATTTACTATATTACTATTTACTAAATTGAATTTCTTAAATTGTACCAAATCCTAATTTTAAATCAAAGTTAAAAACTTCTTATTAGCAGAAATTAGAGTTAAAAAATTGATAAAAACAATCAAATTATTCAGTATTCATATTAAGAATAAAATAAATTTAAAACACAGAAGAAAAGTTTCTGTATACTTTCAGTAATAATTATTCTGCACTATTAAATTCTATTCATGTATATATCATGCATAAAATAAAAAATAATAAATGATAATAATTTTTACAAGCAAACACTGCTGCAGTACTGAATACTAACACAGAGCAGAGTTATTTTATTTGTTAGTTATGTCAAAATAATTACATGTATCTGGACAAAATAAATTTTTTAAAAGAATCAGTAATTTTCTTTTTCAAAAATGTAATTAAAAAATTTTTGCTTGAAGTGTAAAATTATTTTAAGGGCATTACATTGAAAAAATTACACAATCATCCATTATTTTTTATATTGATACTTTCCTGAAATCTGAACAGTATAGGTCAGAAATACTAATAAATATACTTTAAATATTTAAAAGCAGGAACATAACAGATTATCAGATTTAAAATACTTTTTATAGGTATTTATTTAATAGTGATTGTTTAACAGGAATGAATAGAATAATTCTTTGGATTCATGGAAAATACTATAGTTTATTTATTTAAGCGGTTACCATTAATAAACTAAACTATTTTTTAAGAACTAAATAAAAGTTTTGTGTCAAGCAAAATGCCATTGCCAGTACGAGGATTTATACACTTATTTTCCACATAAAATTAAGTACAAATAATATATTATTAAACTCTTTATAATAAAAATAAAAAGCACTTTGAACATACAAAGCAATACAATAATTTTCAATCAACAAATAAATTAAGATATTTTCCTGTACATATATATATCCTATATTTTCCCTGCATTGATAAATAAACAAAGAATACTCACAAAAAGAACTCTTTAAAGCACATTTCTTTAGCAAAATAAATAAATAATATAACAAAAATACTGCACTTTTAGGAATAAAAATTTTTACCTCAGTTTAATTTTAGTAATAATATACATATACATTTCAAAATATAATCTTTACAATTTGTAGATACATTTTTGTAAATAAAAAAAAAATCAATATTAAAAACACTTCAGCTATAGGAATTAAAGCATTTTTGCAACTAATATGGGATTATTTTTTGGTGGACTGAAACTTGAGTTGATTGATGACTGATTTTTGTAGCTATATATTGACAGAATTTTAGCTTTTCTTTAAAGTTATGTGAACAATTAAAAAAAAAAAAAAAAAAAAAAATCAAGGCAGAAAAATATATCACTTTCTTTGTTAAAGTTACATTAGTAAAATTTGTTTTAACAAAAAATAGGTGAATAAGATAAAATAAATTTCATGCATCAACAGTTATGAATTAAACTTTTCTAGCATTTAATTCATAAAAACTATTGAATATATACGAGAAAGTTAATGTTTCAATACAGCTGTAATTTGTTGAAAATAAACTCGTCTTTGATTTAAAATTTATTTTAAAAAAAATGAAAAAAAAATCAATTTTTAAAATATTTATTATTTCAAAAATTAGTTATCTCAGCTACCCAAGAACGAAATCGAAAATTCCGTAACCAAACAGGAAAACATCAACTTGAAAAAAAAATTTGCAACTGAAATTATACTTTATTATTAAAACTGAATAAAATAGTAAGTTCATAATTAGTCCATATAAAGTGAATATTCAAAAACAAACATTTAGAAATTATAACATATAACTATATTAAACTAATTTATATCATATGAAGACATGAGTATAACAATGAAGTAAATTCATAAAAAACAAAAAATATACTATACCAATATCAGATGCAGGATTGTTATAATTATCCGAAATATAAGGTATGTTTTGTTTCAACTTTCTTCTCATTTTTACTAAAAGCAACACAGCCAGATAAAAAAAAACTCACAAAACAAGCGCATGCGTACGAAACGAAAGAGGCGCCATTTCTGTTCGATTCCAAAGACGGCAATACTGATTAGCGAATCACAAAAGGGCGATCATTCATGAAGTTATGTGTTTAAAATGTACATCCATGTTACATAAGAAATTAAATTTGTCTTACTTTTAACTTGAGTGTAATAGAACTTATAGTTAACCATTTAATGAAGACCGCGTAAAAACAAAACTATAATCACAGCCTCGCGGTCGGACGCGGCGCGGAGTGGCGCGCTTGTCAGAATTCAACTTCACTGCCAGCATCAGAAGAGCACATGGGTACGTTGGCCCCTCCCCTATTCTTGAACGGGGAACAGCTTACAATGTATTTCTGTAATAATAGGTTTTATTTTTTCAAGTTTAAGGAGTTGCATCTTAAGCGATAATAACCTGTAGTAAGAATTATGGAAAACAAATTTATTTGCGTCTAATGAAATTTTAAAAATTTGTTGCAATAAAACAATTTTTGAAAGTTGTACGAAACATAATTTTTTTACAGGATAAATATATAATGTATTTTTAAAATTTAAATTACAATTTAGCTAATTGACTACAGTTAATTGGGCCTGAATGGCCGAGACGCTGGCGCTCTGGCGCTCGGTACCACAGGTTTCGGGTTCGAGTCCCGGCGATGCCATGGATGTTTGTAGTGGTTCGGAATCCACGTTAAACAGTAGGACCCGGTCTAATAGGATAGTAGAGTTTTGCGCGGGACATTGTTACTTCGCGTCTGTCGCTTATCTTCAAGTTACACGCGCTCCATGGGTAATGCAAAGTGAGAAACGTCTGTGCAGCGCTTACCTTAAGGCATCCGAGACAGCTGTCTAAGTGTTTGCCAGCTGCATTAGGAAAAAAATTTTAAAAAACTAGAGCTAATTGACTGCAATTTTCAAATTGAGCTAATTGATAATAACAAGTATATATTTGATATTTTGAGCAAACAGTTTCGTTTAAAAATGTAAATGTGAGACTGTTATATTTCTATGAAAAAATGCTGTAAAATTGTTGATAATATTTGAAAAGAAATTAAAAATAAAAAATCTTAATTTAATATTAGTTTAAAAAAAATAAGCATGGACCAACCGAAAACCATAGTATAAGGATTCTGACGAATTTTTTGAATATTTATAATTAATTTCGGAAACACAGCTTTTAAATAAATAAATATTATTAAAATATTTATTTCAGACGTGTTTCTATAAAAAAAAATAATACACATTACAAGCAATGTAAAAATGTAGTGATTGTTGTTTTAGTATTATAATCGTAGTCGTTAATTCCTCGTTGAAATGAGATCATTTGAGGAACAAGGAAACTAAATATTTTGTGACTAAACCTTAGCATTAAATACTCAAGAATTATCATTAATTTTCTCAAAACACGTAATATACTATTGAATAATGAAATTTGCAATTATGCTACAATTTTAAGAGTTTTTCTGATCTTTTCAAGATTTATAAAGCAAAATTGTTTAGCAAAAACACACATCGGTGTTAAAAATAATGAAAAGAAAATTAATTATAAATTATACAAAATTATTGTTTTATGTTAAATTAGTATGGCAGAAACGTTTTGAATCTTACTTGAAATATATATATTTTTTTTTATGTAACATTTCGACTTATTCTGAATTCTTATCAAGCACGATATTCTTACGAATGAAATCTAAATAAATTAAATTGTTTTAATGAATATTTGTCACATTTATGTGAATCACTGATGCAATTATTCCATAATGTTTACTTTTTCCCTTCTTATTAGAGGGCCTGATGGAAGTGGCTAGCGCTCTGGTCTTTGGATAGCACAGGCTTCAGGTTCGAATCCTGGCGGTGGTTAGTGGTTCGAAATCCACTTTAAACTGTACGTCCCGGTCTGTTTAGCCGCCGTCGTGTGCACAAGATGACCGTAGAGCTACAAACCAAACCTTTCTTAGTTGAAATTGGTGTATACAAGTCATAGAACGTCTAGTACATCTAATATCACGAAATTAGCCACTTGCGAATTGATTCATAGAAATGTATTCATGTATTAAAAGAGTTAATTTGTTTTGATAAAGGATGCACGCAGATAGTGGGAAGAATTAATTGAAAAAATTAATTTTAAGTTTATAATTATTATAATTTTTAATTTCTCATTAATTATTATTATTTTTTTTTTTTAATGAGAGAACAAATAATAAAAATTAAAATTGCGAGAAAAAAGAAATTTTTTTCTAGAAAGCAATTTTAATTTTTATTATTTGTTCTAAATAAAAAAAAATTATATATATATATATATCAGTAAAGTACAGTATATACTATACATATCAGTTAAGTAAGCCAAGAAAACTGGATTTCAAGCATTTAATTTTTACTCGGTCCCTCAATAAAGTGAGGAAGAGCGAGTGAATGGAAACCAGCTGTCAGTGTAATGCGAGACCAAACGCCGCTCCGTGTGTAGCAGGATACACAGCGAACAACCATAGAACATCCTTTCCTTTTTTTATTGTTTTTATGTATTCCCCCTTCTGTTTTTCATCGCCATTTTGTACAATTTAGAACAAATCTAAAAGTCATCCATTGTATGCCATACGGAAATGTGCTCGAGTTAACCAACTAAATCCTTTTTCAAATGTTTTAAAAGTAATTTATTTTTTTTATCTTTTTTTTTTTAAGAATTGTAATTATGTTATTCAGTATAGTAATTGTTTAATTATTGCTAACATAATTATTATTCCAATTTATTTATTTTTTTTAATTAAATAGAAAATTAAAGATATGCTAAAAAGAACAGGAAATTTAAAATGCAGGACTAAATTACTCAATATTTATTACACATATTTATTTTAACATATGAAAGAACAAATGAACAAAATTTGAGATAGAAAAGAACGTTTACAATGAATAAAATTTATAAATATTCGAGTAAACGGAGTTAAGAATATAAACGAAACTAAATTAAGAATTCTGTTAAAATTTTACTTTAAGTATATTTTTGGTTTATTTATTTAACATTTATAATTCTTATTATTTAATAATGTCCTAATTAAAAAAAATCCACCAACTAAGAAAAAAAGATTAACGAATCATATTATATATGATGTCTTCTCGAAGGTTATAAAAAATTTTCAAATTGTCCATCTTCTGATTTTACATTCCTTTTTTTTTTTTTAATTTACTAAAGTAAAATGAATGCATGACGTTTACCAAATTGAATAATTACAGATCCATGCAGCTGATCTATACTTTCTATCATCTGTGGTGAAGAGAGCAGATGGTTCCAGAAACAAAAGGAATAGTGAAAATGGAAACGGGAAAGGCAGGAAGTGGGAGCAGGCAGTTGAAGGATGATTATAATCAAATAATTTAAGGGCTGCAAGGAAATGAAATCATAACTCGCATAGGAAGCAGTAGGTCAAGTATTTTCACTCTCGACCAGTTTTGCTTGGTTCAGGGTTGGAGGTCAAGTGTGAAGGCGTGTTCGTGGCATAGCACTAAAAATGTAAGGAAAAAAAAATCGCCCAGTAAAATCTGTTCAGCTTAGATTTCTTTTGTTTGAAAAAATCACTATTACAAAAAGAAAAGGAGAATTAATTGGATATTTCACGTCACTGAAAATAATTTTAATCATTTCAGGAATCTTTTTATTACAAGCCGGTAACTAATATCAACATAACTTTGCATTGGAATTCAAAAGATTTTATATTAGATTAAATTTCTATATTAATAAATATTTTTAATTTAAAAAATTAAGAAAATTATCAATAAAGAAGAAGTAAAATTCTCATACAGCTTTTACGAACGGATTAGCAGATGTTTAAATTTTTAGAAAAAATTAAAGGGGAGTTATACAATATACAATATATAGAGGAGAGTATACCGTCTACAATTAAAGGAGAGTTCGACAATGTAATGTTCTAAAAATAAATTTATGCACCACTTTTGTGTATAAAAACATAAGATATTCTGTAAAATTAAATTTTAATAAATAAAAAGGTCAAATAAAAAAAATATAAGTGTTTCATAAAAAAAAAGAACATTAAATAATGAAACACAGTTAAGATATTTCTTTTAATTACTGATTTATTTTAAATTAATTATTTCTCGCATTATCTAAGTATATTAAGTAACTATTCTTAATTAAAATTGTAAGCAAATTAAAAAAAAAGAATGCTAAAAAAAATTTATAAGAAAATCCTTTTTTCAGTATTCTTCTAAGAATGAAACAAGATTATCTATTTTTCCAAAGCTGTAAGAAAAGGAAGTGCTACACAGTCTTAAAAAACGAATTTCTTCAGGTTTGAAACATTTCCCCCTGTTTTTTTTTTTTTTTTATTTAATTTTTTTTTTTTTTTTTTTTTTTATTTAAAAAATTATTAAAAAAAAAAAAAAAAAGGAAAATTTAAATTAAAAAAAAAAAAGTTAATCAGGAATTCTTATTAGAGAGGAAATCTTGATAAAAAAATTGATTATGAAGAAAAAAAATATTTTTACAAACTGAATTTGTGTATCAGTAGATGAAAAGTATCGTTACAAATTATCTGACGTGTATTGTAATTGCTCACAAACAGAAGAAGAAAAAAAATTGCATAAATTAATGATATTTCAATTCGGGAATATTTCAATTAGTAAATATTTCAATTCAATACACTGTTACATTCGATTGTTGTCAGACAATTTTTTCCTTAAAAAAAAAACGTCTAACGTTAAAAAAAATGATTAAACGATTTTTTAACGTAAAAGAAAAATTTAAAGTCAATTCCTACTTTTTTTTCACTATATTGCAGAAAGTCCTTCATAAACAATATTTATTCATTTTTTTAAGTTTATCTGGCGCCATCTATTGGTAGATATATGCAACTTAAATGTAAAAAAAACTAAAATTAATTAATTAAATTTAATTACTGAATTAATATCTGAAAAAACTGTATTAACATCCAGTGTCATCCACTACAGTTCAAAAAAATGTATTTGAACTTGAGTGGATGAATAAAAAGTATTTTATGAACGATTGAAAATTTGAACAAGATATATATAGGTAGAGTGTGAGCTAATAGAAGGAATTGAATAAGTTTTTTAAATGAAAAATAATTTTTCCATGAAAAAAATGGTTATTAACATTAACTAGATAGATAGAAAAATATAATATTAATATGCTTAATACTGAAATATAACTTTAAAAAAAAATACTTCCTGATAAGCGCTGAAAATTATTTTTTACTAGACTTATATTACTTGAAATATTACTAAATATATGAAATACAAGTAATACTGTATCTTTAGAAACTTCTAAAATGTTTATTATCAATTCCAAATTCCACAGCAATTGGTGTGCCTTACTGATACAAATCTTTTTCGGATCTTGTTAATCAAGATTTTTGAATTTGTTTTATTATTATTTCAAACAAAATATTATCTTTAGGAAAGTTGGAATAGTTTCTACAAGACAAATATTTGTACAGGTGAGCAGATGTCCCTATCAACCCAAAAAATAACATTCTGCTGATAGCGTATAATGTATGTCAAAATGGGTCAAGTTAAAACTGGAGTCATGTGATAGATGTCCAAGTTAAAAGAAGTTTTTAAATTCTAAAAAGGAGAAAGGAGTTTGATGCATGGCTTATTTTGATAGAAATGCATTTGTTTGGATTGGATAAATTGTTGTTTGATAATATATATTGATACATATATATTTGATATATATATATATATATTGTTATAATAATTGGTTGTAACTATAAGCTGGGTTGTGTTGTCTTTTATTTATTTATTTTTAAAATTTTTTTTAAAAAAAGAAATAGATAATTTTGGATTTCTTTTGTTTGAATAAAAATAAATTAGTTGTATGAAAAGTCTTGGATTTCAATTTTTTTTTTATTAAATCTATCCAACTATGCATCCTTATCTTATGTAATTGAACGGATTTTTTTTATTTTTTTTTTTATTGTAATTGTTCCATTAAATCAATAGCAAGCTAATAAAGCATGTCATCGTCGAAAGAACTACAATTAAAAAATATTTTTATGTATTATAAATTATTTTTGATAAGATACAGTTTTTTGTGTTAAAATTATTTATGAATTCGTGTATTTATAAATGGAAAAAAAATATTAGCTGCATCTTTTAATCGTAGGAATATAAAATTCCAAATATATTTTAGCAGTATTATTAGAAAACGATTTAAATATATTTTATATGGCCGGGAGATTTATTCATATTGCTTCTTACAAATTCTGCATTTGAAATACTTTAACTACGTATATTCGATAACGATGAAATCATTATTATAGTAATATTTTTTATAAATAAATTAAAAGTAAATTGCCATCGTCATAAAATAAAAAACAATTTTCTAACTCTAAAGCAATGACAGATTATATAATATTTATGTGTGGAAAATAATCATATTTACTGGTACATATAATATTTATTTTTTATTTTAATCTAATTGATAAGCAGAAAATATTTTCCTTTTATGATAAGCATTTTTTCTACTTTATTATATTTTCTTTATTATTATAAAGATTAAAATTTCGAGTCCATTTATAATGTTTAATAATGACATTTATCGAACATTACTAATAAAATTCTCCAATTTAATACCTGAAAGTTCAAATGTTCAACGTGATTTGAATGTTGCTAACACATTTTACATAATTTTGGATCTAACCCATTTTTTCTCTAGAATTACTTTCAGATAACTTATAAAGATTTAAAGAAAATATTTTTACACTAAATATAATACTAGTAAAATTGTTTAAAAATTTCAATTTATTTCTTAAACTTCAAACCATAGAAAACTATTAGAAAATGTAATTAATTTCTAACACAATAAATAAAATAAAAAGAATTGAAATATAATACTAGCAAAATTAGCAAACAACTATAAAAAAACTTAAAACAGAAGCAAAAACTTGAAACAAGTATAATTAAAAATCGTAAATATCAAAAAAGTGCAAACAAAATAATAAATAATTTATTCTAAACAGTCTTTTTTTAAAGAAAAAATATAAGTTTTAAACAATATTTTTTTTTAAATAATCTTCTACTTCCCTCCTCAAAACGAACACTACTAACATCAAGAACTAAAACAAGAACACTTTTATTATTCTTTCTCTGCGCAATATATAATAAATAAACAAAACAAAACTCTTATTCTTGAGAAATTATATAGAGAAGAAAAAAGAAAGGCACCTAGCTAAATAAAAAAATATTCCCTTTCCATTACTCACGCCAACCCCATATATATATGCACGCGATGTTCCATCACTCCCTTTATACCCACTAAATTGCCTTTTTAGCTATTCCGTTTATATATCCCGCTATAAAAACTCGTCGCGTGCGTTTGCTTATGAATTGACAATGAGTCCTATTAAATTTGGAGGCGAAATAAAAAAAAATAAAATAGTGTATATAATGGCTAAGTGGCAAGGACAGGTTTGACCTTGAAATCAACCTAGTCCATCCTTTCCTCAGCATCTTCGGATCGAAAGGGGTGAATGAACGCCCCGTCGCCATGGCAACCACCGTCCCATTGGCCGGATCAACTACTACTGCAAGACGCAAGACCTTTAAACCAGTTTAATGACCGATTCTCGATATTAAACACACCGTATATACTCTCCGCTAGTATTGGAATCACGGCGTTCCTTTATGGACAGAAGGTAGTTCAGGATCTGTTGGAAGATCCTGAAAGACAAACAGAAGTTTTCCCGGAAAAAAAGAAAAAAAAAAGTAGTAAATGAATTCTTCTCCTTTAAAAATATATAACTCGGGGATAATTCTGATCTTCTCTTCTTAAAGTGGGTAAAGTAGTAATTTTTGAAGTACGGTCCAGAGATAAATTGATGGAAATTTTAAGAAATTTTCTTCGGATAAATGTACATAATTTATTATACAAATTTTAAGGACAATTTGATGCTTTTTTTACAATTACAATAACTCTGATATAAAGAGTTTGCCGTTATGATTGTATAAAATATTTAACAAAATGAAAATCGAGAAGTTACCATTAATTAAAAAGAGATATTTGTATTTATCCCGCGGGGGCCCCGGTAGTATTTCATGAATGAGATGATATTAAAAAAAAGTACAGTCGATTGTTATTTACAAATAAATATATATATGACATAGAATAGAAGAGCATAAAAAGTTGGTGATTTAATGTAAGAATGCTACTATTTTGGTCGCTCGGGCGCTCAGTGCCAGAGATTTCGGGTTCGAGTCCCAGCGTTGTGATGGATGTTTGTAGCTGCTCGGAATCTACTTTAAATCGTAGGCCCCGGTTTAATAAGACTGTAGAGCGTAGGTCTGACAAACCTACCCCATAAAAAGAAAACATTTCCTGTCTCGAAATCTGTCAGTAGGCAGACGGCCTTAAGCCCAACTTGGGGCTGTTGGGCCAATGAAGAAGAAAAGAAGAACTATATATGTCAATTAAAAGACCGTCTAATTATTAATTTTTTCGTGTATTTCATTTATTTAAAAAAGGGCTTATAAATAAAGCACATTTTGTTGAGATTTGAAGTGATATCAATATTGAAGTTTCTGTTAAATGTAACAAAATTTTAATTGATCTTCATCTTGGCATAAGTAACAACTTCATAACTTCTATCTTTAATTTTATCCCAATTTTTTTTAGTTTAATTTATTTATTTTTGTTATTTTTCGACTTATTTAATTGCAATTAAAAAGCGTATTAGAGTGAAAAATATATTGTATATTACACAATAAAAGTGAAATAAATGAATTCCCATCAGTTATGACAAACTTGAACAGAATCAGTAGATGTGAATCAGTGATGACAAATGTCTTTTGTACGAATATTTTCTCCGTAGAATTCAAAATGGAAAAATTACAATTAAGTAAGCTCCATTTCACATATTTTTGCTTAAGAATACATAGTTTTACTTAAAATGAAATGGTTTTTAAAAAATATTTTTTTTTAACCATTAAAGTAAATTCGATGAATAAAATATGATCCGAGAAAAGTTAGTGCCTTAGGGGGAAAAAAATATAATTTTTTATATCTCAGTAAAAGAACTTCCAAAATTAGATATTTTATTAAAAATAAAGATTATACAAACATTTGATATTAAATTTCTTCATTGCTTGATATTTTATTTAATTCCAGTCGCAAAACTGCTTTCCTTTTTTTTTTTTTTTTTTTTTGGTATAACATAAGGAACTATTTATATACAATTGAATTTAATAATAATCATTTTATTCAACTAAAGCAATCGATATCACAGCATTATAGGTAAGTTTTCGAAAACCTATATGAAAAGATTTTGAAGGACTTTAAATATTTAAATACGACAGCAATAAATGAAATATATATCTAACAATAAGTAAATATAGAAATACGCAAGCTTACTAGAATAAATGATTACGTATAGAACGCTAGATTTTCGATTAAAAATTCAATATCTAGCCAAGAAATTAACTATGCTTGAATAAATTTAATATGCGTTTCAAAAGGTAAGCGGTGAATTCATGAAAGCTTTGTAGATTTTATTATATGATTCTGATCGTTCATTCTCATAACAATATGGTATTCAGGTTCTTATTCTACAATAAATGCCGCAACCGATTGCTGTTATAATATTCTATGGCTTTTATAATACAATCACCTGGGGAAATATGTTAAAATAACTGCATTTTAGCAATGAAATATTAGATTAAATTTAAATTTATTCGATGTATTTTAAAAATAAATAACGCTATGATTTATTTTTGTCAAAGATTTTTTCATTATACAATAAAATAGTTTCGTTTTGATAAAAATGCTCACATTTAAATGTTAGAGAAAATAAACTGACAAAACTTTAATTTTTAATCTTTATAGCATTACATTTTGAACTTTAAACTTTACTTTTCAGTTTAAAATTTCAGTGGTTGTTGTAAAAAAATGTATATTTTAAAACAGGTTTAATATTTCACTTTATTATAATATTTAAGAATTCTTTTTTAATTCACATGCAAATATCAGAGGATTTTATAGGAAGTTCAAATGCAGAAAATGGATGCAATATCATAATTCAAAAATAATAAATGCCAATGCGTTTCATGCTTTTCTTAGGATATATGAAATAAAGATAATTTAGATGATTTTTTAAGGAATGAAAAATAATTATTAAAAGTATGTAGATAAATTCTTTAATAATATTATGTTTATTCATGTTTAAAGAATTAATGTAAACGTAGAAACAGCATATAGGATCCTTTAAAAACCTGAATATTAGTGTTATATTCTTAACATGGTTGATTCACATGGAAAAAAAATTTTATTTTACATTTTGTGTTTAAACTTTATACTTCTAATTCTATAGTTAAATGGACAGGTGAGTTTAATTGCCAAACTAAGGGTTTGGTTTGTCGCTCTACTATACGATCATTTTTTTTGCACACTTTAGGCTACTTAGATCGGGACCTACAGATCAACGTGGATTCCGAACCACTGACAAACATCCATGACCCAGCTAGGATTCGAACCTGAAGCTTATGGTACCAAAGGCAAGATCACTGGCCAATTGGTCATCAGACTGCGCCAAATTAAGGAAGTTTGGTTCGAAATTTAGGAAGAGAATGTAAACATTGAATTCCTCTGTCTATGACGGAGATGGGCACAACGAAATCTGTAAGACTTGTCGAATTAAAGAAGAAGGGTGGAAATCTTCAGATAGCGTCCTTAAAAGTATTCATTTCAAATTACAGTGCCACAACGCGGATGTCACAGTAGCAAGCTATCCTTGGTGCATCGTAGGTAATATAGGAGCGACTAAGTAACTACATTTCTGGTAGCTAATATTTCAAACCAAGTGCCCAATTTAAAAAAAGAATCATTTAAAAATTTAATAAACTCTTTATAATTAAGTTTGTATGGGATTTACATTAATTTAATTTGTGGTACCAAAGGCCAGAGGTCTATCCAATTAGCCATCAGGCAGCGCCAAACTAACGTAGTTTGGTTCGAAATTTAGCATCTAAACATAGAATTGAGGATCTAAACATAGAATTCATCTGTCTGTAACGGAGATGGGCACAATAAAATTTGTAAGCCTTGTCGAATTAAAGAAGTAGGGTGAAAATATCCAGATAGCGTCCTTAAAGGTATTCGTTTCAAATTGCAGTGTCCCAATGCAGATGTTACAGTAGCAAGCTGTCCTTAATGTATCGTAGGAGCAACTAAGTAACTACTTTTCTAGTAGCTAATATTTCAAATCAAGTGCCCGATTTAAACTGTTTACAATCAAGTTCGTATGGGGCTTACATCAATTTAAAAGAAATTAGAATGTATATTAATAAAAGCACAAATATCAATAAAAAAAACATTGATGATATACACAATAGATCACTATAGAATGATGTCTTCTTCCCATAGAACAAGCACACAGAGAAGGTTTATACTTTTAATATAAAAAGAATCGCAAGTCAATTTAACCGGGATCGATTCACACTCTGGTTTCCATAGTGACAGTGCAGTTGATAATGATCCATTACACAGCACCTATACATAGAGAACCCCTTTTCTCCCAGCTACAATGTTCCAAAATAATCTTTTTTAAAAAGTTTCCGAGCTAGACTTAGGAAATGGTTGCTGCGTCTTCTTAATGTTCTTCTAACCCTCTCGTGTAAGTTTAGTTTCGAATTTTGTTCCGTCTTTTCCAATTACGTGTCAGCTATTCGCCATTTTTAAAATATTCATAACTTGGCCGGAAAAAAATCTAAAAGTCTTTCTTGTCTCTGTCTATATATTTTTCTTTTTTCGTGTTACCTTTTATTTTTTTTTTTTTTTTACCACTGTCAGAATTTTTTTAATTTTATTTACTGAATTGTGATATATATTTTTTTAATCTTTGGACTGAGACACAGGAACTACTTAGTAATTAGTTTAAAGAAACAAAATGTCATTAAAAAAGAAAAAGAAAAAAAAATTTTGAAATATTTTTGTACCTATTATCATATAAATGGGTATAAAATGTCATTTGAATGCCGTTGCACTTCATGATATTTAATATTAAAAATGCATAACTAAAAAACATATTTTTTTAGAATCATTATAAAAAAATTGATTGATTAGATAAAAATATAAAACGCCACATTTATTTACTTATAAATAAGCTTATGCCTTTGATTATTAATATCTTGATTCATATATTGATTAAAGAGTGCAATAATAATAATCTACCATATGATATAATCGTAATAATAATATATCATAATAATAATGATTAATCGTAATAATAATATATCATAATAATAATGATTAATCGTAATAATAATATATCATCTAAATTATACAAGTTATATACTGCAATGTATAATTTTTTCATAAAAATTCAAATAAAAGAGCAGAACAAGGTATTGCCCACCAAGAATCATAAGGCTATATAACAAGTCGAATACAAAAATTAATATTTTGTACTTAAAATAGTAGAAAGATATTACTATTACATATTTAATATGTAGGGGTTCGGAATCCACTTTAAATCGTAGGTCCTGATTAAATATGAGCGTAGAGCGTTGTGGGTATAGTGCTACTCGGTCCGTAGTCTTCGAGCTACATGTGGCCCCGGCGTATTGTTACATGAATAACAGCTGTGCAGCCTTTGCTTACGGCATAAAGACTAGCTGTCTCTGTATTGTCAGCTACATTAGAGCAACAGCAACAACAATATTAATATTTTTTACTTAAAACATTAGGAATATATTTAATATTTTTTACACAGCGCTCTGAATTTTTGTCAATAAAGTAATAGCCTTATTACTCGGTTCCAAATTAGGTGGTTTTTTGTCTTTTGTCCCTGCCTGTACTCTTTTACTCGTTAAACTATAACTTATACGGTCATAAGTGATATTGAGTGTATATATATATATAAATTATATATATACACTCAAGAGCCAAAACATTATGACCACCTGTCAATAACGAGTTGGCCCAACTTTGGCACGCAACACAGCTTCAACCCGCCTTGGCATGGATTAATACCACCACTTAATACCAGTTAAATACCACTTCCACCTGATCACGTGTCGTCCACGTCATCCAGGCGAGTTCATTGCAAAATGTACGGGTGGTCATAATGTTTTGGCTCTTGAGTGTATATATATATATATCAAGAAGCCATTGAATGTCTTGTTATAAATATGAAATAATGTTTATCTAAAATCAAAACTGAACTAATACTGGCAAGATCATATACCAGTTATTAAATATTTTGCGTAATTTTAAAACCTTTAACATATAATTTATTAAAGTTGCTGATTATTTTGGTGTACATTTAGAAATGACTAACACTACTTTCAAATAAAACAGCTTAAATAATTACGTAATTCAGAAATGATGTATATAAAAAGCATGTGACCCTTGTCCTCATGTCCCTTGACCTTGCCGAAATGTACACACAACTTCCTAGTCTCAACGAAATGAGCAAGTAGCATCATCACAGAACAAAAAAAACAAAAAACAAATGAAACTGCTGACTAAATCCAGCCGTGGAAAAAAAAGAATGGATGAGGGTGAATCTTTCAGCCATCCCCATAATTTAAGTGGGAACGTGAGTGATGGCAATTGTCATTCCCAAAAGGGACAAAAAAGGATAAAGGAGTCCTTGTCATCATCTGCAAATGTCACAACTGCAGGACACAGAAGTCACACCCTCCCTGCGGCCTATTGAAGCACGCATGCTAGCAGGAAAGAGTATACTTGAAGTGCTCGTGTGTTTGGATGGATGGCAATCTGGCATCACCCATCTCTTTAGGACTTTTATTTTTATTTTTTTATTATTAGTATTTTTTTCCAAGTCTCTCTCCAGGGTAAGAAGTGAAAGGATAGGGCTGTTGAAGTGCCTGTTATGAGCAATTCGTTACGTTCCGTGTGTAACGTATGTAAAGTTGTATGAAAGCGTGGATGTCATTTTTTTACGGCGAGAAGTGGTATAAATAAATGTTTGAATGATTAATTGATATAAGGAAACAAATGTATACACAGCAAATATATACACAATTATAACGTTTGTAATTCATCTTCCTACCAGTTTGCGTAACTATCGTAAAATTAGCGTGATATTTACTTATGATAAATTTAATTGATGATTATAAGAAATGAGTAAAAGTATATCATTTTCTTTTACTTTTAAGGCAAGAAGTGGTATAAGTAAATGTGTGAAGGATTCATTAATCGAAGGAAGCAGAACTTTTTCAGCAAATGTATACACAATTATAACATGTTTGAAGGATTCATTAATGAAAGGAAGCAGAGTTTTTTCAGCAAATGCATACACAATCATAACATTTATAGTTCATCTTCTTAATCAGTTAGAGTAACTATTGTAAAACTAGCGTGATATTTGTTTATGGTAAACTGAATTGATGACTAAAAGAAATAAATGAAAGCAAGGTTGTCATTTTCGTTTACTTTTATGTCAAGAAGTGATATAAGTACATGTTTGAATGATTAATTGATGAAAGGAAACAGAGCTTTTTCAGCAAATGTATACACAATTATAGTTCATCTCCCTAATCAGTTTGAGTAACTATTATAAAATTTGTATATGGTAAACTGAATTGATGACTGTAAGAAATGAGTGAAAGCATGGGTGTCATTTTCCTTTACTTTTACGACAAGAAGAGGCATAAGTACATATTTAAAATTATTCATTAATGAAAGGAAGCAGAGCTTTTCTAGCAAATGTATAAATAATTATAACAATTATAGTTCCCCTTCCTAATCAGTTTGCGTAACTATTATTAAAATGCGATATTTGTATATGGATTGATGAGTATAAAAAAATATTTCAATTTGGTTTAAATTATTGTAGGAAAGAAGTGTTTTATTTTTACTATCTGAAAAGTACGTTTTTTTTTTTTTTTTTT
>BPLQ01004376.1:67835-84884 GCA_021605075.1 Caerostris darwini
TTTTTTTTTTTTTTTTTTTTTTTTTTAAAGAAAATAGAAAAATAACAATAATTTTATAAACTAAATCCATCATGAATTAACCTCCCATTCAATTTTACGCTTTAAAACTTCTCCTAAAGTGCTTTTAACTGTTTAAAATGTTTTATTCTCATTTTTTTAAAGTTATTTTTGTAAGAATAAAATCCAATGTCAAGGGTTAATGTCGATTTTTCAAGTTGAAAAACATTAAGATTAAATTCATCTTAATAAATTACTGGGTATAAATTAGGAAACAAGGACGTTTTAATACTTTAAATTTAGGAATAATGTAGGAAGAAGATTTTTATCAATTTAGACAATCATTGCAATATATATAATGCAATTAATAATACAATAATTACATAATAATGTAATTAATAATAGTGTATTGTTTTTTCAATAACTAATAAAACACATCTGATAATAAAATAAAATCACTTATTCATGAATAAATGAATTAGTGGTTTAACAACATGTTTTGATTACTATGTTTTGATTTTATAGCAAAAATGGTTTCTACCGTATTCATGAATCATTTTTATAGAAACAAACTGCTAAAACAATTTATAAATTTCGAAAATTCTATCTTCATTATTTCCCCTTAAAGTAGAATAACAACTAACATGTAGAAAGTAAAGATAATTTTTATATTTTCTTTATATTTATTTATACATTTATCAATATTATATTTTATGTTATAGAAGGAGGCAAACTTGCCTCCATGTAATAGTCTGGCGCCAAATGCCTGTTCTACTATTTTTGTGGGGCAATAAAAACTGGAAGTGTGCCTGAATAATGCAGGTCAAAGGTCATTCGACCTTGGCGAATGTCAAAGGTGAATCAACTTAGTACCCAACAGCGAAGAACGCAATAGGGCTACAAAAGGGGTGATTTTTAAAATGCCCCTTTGTAAAGGAAAACTAAACGGGAGTTATTTGTGTAGCAGTACACAGGACCACACATACATAGCAAAAGCGCGGGAAAAAGAAAGAAAAACAACTCCAGGTCATTGGAATGCAATTGAATCAATATTTTACTGTCTTTTTTTTTTTTATTTTTTTATTTATTTGTTTTTTTTCATAATTTGAAAATACACCCTGTCCAAATTAAGATGTTTTTAAAATATGTGAAATTTACATTGCGCTTAAAAACAATATGTTTTTTAAAACTGACGATGGAGAAGTCTCTTAAAACGATATTTGAAAGAAATTTTTTGTTTCCTAGGAACTACTTAAATTAAATTTATTTTTTTCATATCCAAAACATGGCAATGAGGGAGATGGAATAGTGGGGTATATCTGTATGTAAAACTTAATAAAACTTGTGAAAGTTAAGTTAAACTCATATAAAATCCATTAAACAATTCTTTAAAAATAATAAAAATAAATAAGTAAACAAAAACCCTTGTCCCTCTGAAATTTTTCTTTTCCGCACTTTTCATTTACATGACATTTGAACTGAAATTTAAAATAAATGAGAACTATGTCAACTGATTTTACAGGAAGAAAAGTGTAATTATAAGAAGAAATTAAATAAAAAAAATGTTAATTAGAAAAGTTTAAATCTATTATATTTTAAATACATATTTTAGTTAAATGCATGTCTTCGTCGAAAAAAAAAATGTAGCTGCAAAATAGTAACAGAAAGTTTAAAAAAATTTTATTATATATTTTGATATTGTTATATATATTTTAATTAAATATTAATTATTAAAATATTTATAATTATTATATGCATAATATTGAAGTAAGCGAAAATAAAATTTTAGTTCACTTAAATATTATAAATACTAAATATTTATATTATTAGTTTAGTTATTATATTTTTAGTTATTAGTTAGTTACTACGTTTATTAGTTAGTTATTACTTTATTTAGTTATTATATATTATTATTTGTATATTATATATATATATATATATTATAATCGAATTATATTTCTAAGCGAAGTAAGCGATAATAAATTTTATTTCACTCAAGTATTTTCAGGTCTTTTTAGTACGATTAAAATTTGAAAGTTTGTTGGACAGAAACAGTACAGACAGTAAACAATTTAAAAAAAAAAATTATTATTATTATTATTATTTTAATTAGACGAAATGATGTACTGCAATTTGTGCTATATTTTCTAACAGCAAATCATTAGTGATTAAGAATTTTTCTTCAAAAAACAATAGTTGAATTAAAATGTTTGAGAATCAAATTTCCTCGTTGAACTAAATAAGACCTAAAGAATGGTAGCATTGAAAGATGTAGTGAAGCTGACAACAAACACTAAAACCATCAGCGTATCATAAATTTCTTGACAATATTCATCACTACTTCTTCTGTCTGTTCGATGTTATCAGCCCTTTCGAAATTCCTTTTCTTAATTAATAAATGTCTGTAAACTGTAACCTAACCCGAACATCCCCGATTTAAAATTCTTCAAACGCGTCGACAGGACACATGTTTCTGTTTTTCATGCAGCCAGTTTTTGAGATAAGGATATTTATTTTCCGGTGGCCACTCCTTTCGCTTGGTGCTGCTGCAGTTCTTCTTTAATCACATTTCTTGCATAGCCAGACAAGATTATAAATAAGTAATTTATCAACCAGCAAAACGAATAAACACAGATTGCATACAACGTCTTGACTTGACTTGACGTGATTTTGAGATTTATGCTCGCATACAACGTCTTTTTTAATTCAGTTTTGTTTATCCAAAAGACCGTTAAGGTTATGGAACATTTTGTTGTGATTGATGGTTATTTCAATGGTTTATCAGCATGATAACAACAACAATAATTAGAACAATGCATTATTAGCAAATGAGAAATGAGTTTTTAAAAAAATGGTAGTGATATTTATTAATTTTAAATTTTCAGCAAAAAGTTACAAAGAAATTAGCAAAATGTTTGAATATAATGTGCTAACATTTGCTGACACACGTAAAATTTTATAATTCCTTAAAAAATCAGTCATGAGATTGCATATTAAAATCATAAGATTGCATAAGCAAACGAATACACACAGATTGCATACAACGTCCTTTTAATTCAGATTTGTTTATTCGAAAGAATCGTTAAAATTATGGAACATTATTATTATTGTTGTTGTTGAGTTATTGTTGTTGTTATTATGCTGATAACCATTGAAATAACCATCAATCACAACAAATTGATGGTTATTTCAATATCAATATTAATATATCAATATTAATATTGATATTCAATTAACAACAATAATTTAGAACAATGCATCATGCGCAAACGAGAAATGAGTTTAAAAAAATTGATAGAAATATTAATGAATTTTTAATTTTTCAGCAAAAAGTTAATAATTTATGAACAAAAGAAATTAACAAAACGTTTGAATAAAATGTAGCAAAATTTGCTGATACTTGATAAAAAAATTAATAATTCCTTTAAAAAATCAGTCATAAGATTGCATAAGCTAACGAATAAACACAGATTGCGTACAACGTCCTTTTAATTCAGTTTTGTTTATCCAAAAAACCGTTAAGATTACGGAAAATATTGTTGTGATTGATGGTTATTTCAATGGTTATCAGCATGATAATAAGAACAACGCAGGATTTGCAAATGAGAAATAAGTTTTAAGAAAAAATAAAATGGCAGTAATATTTATTAATTTTGTAATCTCAGCAAAAAGTTAGTAATTTATGAATAAAAGAAATTGGCAAAATGTGCTGATACATGTAAAACTTAATGATTCTTTAAAAAATCAGCCATAAGGTGTTTTTTAAAATAAAAAATGAATTTTTTTTTGCTATAACCAGATTTAAGGCATTTAACAAACAATATTACACTTCTATTTTATCATCATCATCATTGGCGCAACAGCCTCATGGTGGGCCAAGGCCGTCTGCCTACTGGCAAATTTCATGACAGGAGATGTTTCTTTTTTGCGTGGTACGCTCAACGCTCTATGGTCATGTTTGATCAGGATTTACTGTTTAAAGTGGATTTCGAACCACTACAAACAGCCCTGGCACAACTAGGACTCGAATCTGAAGCCTGTGGTACACAGCGCTAGTCACTCGACCATCAGGTTCCTATTTCTACATCACACACATAAATTAGTAAAAGACTAAAATAGTTACTAAATTCGAAAACTTATTTTTTCCGTGAAATCTTTTTTAACACATAATGATGTATTGCAGTTTTGTAATTTATTAAAATTTATTTCATTTCAAAAGGAGAAAAATAAACTGAATAATGTTTAAAAAAAAAATTTCTGATATATACGTTAGCCCCTTGATATATCTGTCTTCAAATATTTCGCATATCTCTTATGTCTTCGCCATCCACTTTTAAGTCTTCAAAATATGAATTCCTGTATCATTGATTTATCAATGATTTAGACAATTATTTTTAATTCAGAATAATGTGCTTGTAGATTAAGCTTTATTTGCGAAAGATTCATTCAGTGTTAGCATCCATGTTGCCTTGTTTCATACTGCATTTTCAAATACGAGACCGAAAAAAGAAAATAATAATAACCTAATCGCTGCCATAATTTTGAATACCATTATAATAATTTTTGTCATTAGAAAGAAAAAAAGTATTCCATGTCCCATTCTAATTTTTATTTTCTTCTAAAGATCCTTCCAGCTGTTTCCTTCACAGCAGAACAGCGTAATAGTGTTAAATATCGATTTGGCAGAAAGGAGATCAGTTTTCTGACCTTTTCTCATTCTAAAGCAATTAAATATTAAATTTTGAATTAACGGGAAACTGATAATTTACAGCAATTTAATCCAACTTTAAATCGAGAACTTTTCCTGGACCTCATTTCATACTTTCATGCAGAAGACTAATGATTTACTTTTATTTATTCATTTTTTTAAGTGAGAATTTTTGTGGGAAATAGATTTTGAATGGCATCAAACATTTTATCTTGCTTCTATACTACATTAAAGAAATTTATAAAATGACAAGTACTTTAGTTTATTTTCATTCATCTAAGATACATCATCATAATTATCATCATCATCATCATCCTTATTGGCGCAACAACCCCATGGTGGGCCAAGGCTATCTGCCTACTGGCAGATATCTAGACAGGAGATGGTTTTTTTTGACGGAGTAAGGTTGTCCGCCCTACACCCAACGCTCTATAGTCATGTTAGACCGGGATCTACGGTTTAAAGTGGATTCCGAACCACTACAATCATCCATGGTAGCGCTGGGACTCGAACCCGAAACCTGCGACACCAAGCGCCAGAGCGCTAGTCACTAGGCCATCAAGCCCCTAGCTAAGACACATATTGATAATATTATTATTTTCTAATTAAAAAAATATTGAAAGTACCGTATTTACCCTTTAATCCAGCATTCGATAGTTCGGCACTTTCTGTAATCCGGCACCGATACAGCCGGTCATTCTTGGAATTTTTGGCATGAATTCGGCCATTTGTTGATCTTGACAGTCAAGTTGACAGCGAGGATCGCATTTCTGCTTAGTGGTTATTGTAACTTACAGTATTCGTTTTCAGTACAGAGTATAATCCATAAATTTGTCTATCATACGTAACAATTTTTTTAAGAGATTTGAATTACAGAAGCAACGTGATATAGGATAAACTTTAATAGTAGCATTCATGTGTATTTTTAGCGCCTGGCAGACAGTTGATTAGTATTCTAGCCTTTTGCGCTTCAGGTTCTATTCCTCGCAGTGGCTTGGATATGGGTTGGTGGTTCGGTTAAACAGTAGATTCCGGTCTAATTAGCCTAAAGTGTGCAAAAAATGACAGTAGAGTGACAAAACAAAACATGTTGTTTTAACTATTATTGTACAATAATTTTTCTTCTGTTCTGGTTTTTTTTTATCAATAAAAGAATATTCAATTAAATTATTGTTCAATGTTTGAATTTAATTTTGTAAGGATACTTGATTAAACAACGAAATACTTTGTCATATATTTAGATTATCTTTGTTATTCCCTTTAAAACTATTATGCTAGATAATCCGGCCTAGCAGTGATCCCGAAAGTGCCGGATTAAAGAGCGATTATTGTAATTTTAAAATATCATATTAAATTAAAAAATCACAGGAACTTAAAAATTATTTTTCAAAAAACAAATAAATCTTACTCAGTTTCATTTTGAAAGAGAACTTTTAAATAAAATTTCATTAATATTTCCGGTTTTTATTACAAAATTATCATCAAATAAATATTCACATAAAATTATAAAATACAGAATATTAAAATAACTAAATGCAGTGATTATGTGGATTATTACACCTGAATGTCTAGAATACAAGTAATCATGTAAATAGAGGGCATAACAACATATAATTCTGAGTACAAATTTATGAACTCTGAAACAAAACCTGTTATTTGACAGTAATGAAAACATTCATTGTTCCAGAATCCCGCAAATAATAAAACATAAATTTTCAGTAATTGGTTCAGAAACAATTATACTCCAGTTAAACAACCTTGGGTTGTTTTTACTACATAATAGTGTGGAAAAACAACTGGAAAAAAAAGTCGAAAGATTTATATAATTATATATCGTGAGAAGTAATTGATGAAACAGAGATTTTTAAAATGATCTACAAGTAATGCCAACCGAAATTTCTCACTGCAGTCTACATTTTGAAACAAATGATAATTTATTTAATTCATGTTAATATTTTATTGTTATTATTTTTATTTTGGATATTACATTTTCAAAATGAGAGCGTTTAGAAAAGCAAATGTATAAATATGATATACAGTGAGATTAAAAAGTATGGTAAAAAAGTAAAATGTGACAAAAAAATGATTTTCAGGTCAGAGAATCAGGTAGTATTGGATTAATATTCACAGTAATACGGGATTTCGTTTGACACAAAAATAATTTAGTTCCAAATCTTGACATAGAGAGCGCTTCTGCTTTTTCGGGAAGAAAAAAATAATAATTGTAAAATGAGACATTTCAAGAACACCCACTATAAAAGTAAAATGGTGGGGATAATTAATAATCTGCACAGTAATAATCATGGTAGCCTCCACGATTTTAAAGGAAAGCTACCAAACGCAAATGCAACGCGTGTCCACCAATATGTTCATTTCTTCCATGTCTGGTGCATTTAATCAGTCAAATCAACAATGGCTCGTGCTAATTGTGCATGTTGCTGGATTTGTGATCCATTAATGTTTCATGCGTGTTCGATGGGAGAAAGATCTGCCCCTGGCAATATTTCGACAATCTGTAGAGAATATTGGGTGACAGCAGACGTATGTAAACATTATTCAGTTGGAAAACGCCCCCTGGAATAGTGATCAAAAATTGCAGCACTGTCTGTTATAGCACCAATCTGATGTACTGTCTGATGTCAAGACTGTTATTGTTAACAATGTTAGTTGGACATAAGCCATTAAAATAAAGCGAACAAATCATGGAGGTGACTCATTGTTTGTACATTTTATAATTTCACAAATTTGCGTAAACAATGATGGCCCAGGTAAGGGGGGAAAGGCTCAAGAAAAGAACGAACTAAAGCAGAAAAGTTTATTTTTCCATGATTATTTTAACTAATAAATGCCTATGTGTGTATATGATGGCTTATAGTAACCAAAACACCTAGTACTATAAAATTTGGACCATAATTAATTTGGAAACAGTTCAAGAAAAAAAAATAACATAAAATAAAATACACATACAAAAAATGTCAAGATTGTTTTAGATAGGTAAAAAAAGTTTTAATATCAAATCTTAGTTTAAAATTGTAGGGTGTCCATAAACTCTTTTTATCATTTAAAAAATTTTGTTGCAAAGTGCAAATGACGAGATATGTTCGTCATATTTATTTTATGTACTTAGTGGTTATCAAGGTTATTATCACATTGTATTTGTGGTACTTTTTTAATATATAAAATACAGTTAAAAGAAACCAGTACAAAATGGCTACACGTCAAGAGACGGCCCAGTGTATGTCATGGTTTATTGAATCAAAATGGCATCAACAAACTCAACGAAATTTCAGTACTAAGCATGAAATAAATCCTCCGTCACTTCATCAATTCGCACATGGCACAAGAAATTTATGGTGTCAGATACAATGTTCGATAAAGGGGAGAGTTGACGATCAACAGCCGAGGAAAACATGAACAGTTTAAAAAAAGCATTCGTCCTTTCTCTCATAAAACACATCCGTATTGTTAGACAATTAGAGCTACGTCGTTTAACAGTGCACAAAGTTCATTTCAAAAACTTGAGATTGTACACTTATAAAGTGCAATTGTTTGAAGAGTATTGGTTATTGTTTGGAGATGTATTAAATTAAAATTAAACGAGAAAAGAAATTAAATTTATAAGTACATCTCCTTTTGCAATAATGTTCACTTATTTGTCTTTTCATTTCCCTTTGTAATGAATCTTTGAAATTGTGAAGGTATTTTACGGGCATCGAGTAAAACTATATTTTTTTCTCCGTTTTGGTAGAACACTTATGACTTAGGGACGGAGGTAAATGGTACGCATTTTATGTTAATGACATTATTTTGTACAACATAAAGGATTTCATATTAATATGCACTTATAATTGTTAGTTGAAGATTCTAATTGTTAATTAAAATATTCTTTTTCTTCATTGGCGCAATAGCCTCACGGTGGGCCAAGGCAATCTGTCTACTGGCAGAGTTCGAAACAAAAGATGCTTTCATTTTGCTGCGTAGGGTTATTCGCCCTACGTTCTACTGTCATACTAGACCGGAACCTACGGTTTAAAGTGGATTCCAAACCACCATTGGCACCGAGTGCCAGTCACTCGGCAATTGGGCCCAACTAAAATATTACCACACTAACATTAAATGATTGATTGATCGTAAATCCAGGAAATTAGCAATTAAGCTTAAAACATTTTGTTATCTTGTATTTCGTGTTAAAACCCTTTAATTCAATCCATGTAGCAGGTGTTTATCCTTCATTGATTGACCTGACTTACTTAAAATGTTGTTCTAATGCAGCTGGCAATACAGTGGCAGTTAATCTTTATGCCATAGGCAAGGGCTGCACCGCTGTTACTTATTTAGCACTATCCAGGGGGGATTGTGTACAAGTGTAGCTTGAAGATATGCTACGGACGCGAGTAACACTATCC
Source organism: Caerostris darwini (assembly GCA_021605075.1). Classification (NCBI taxonomy): domain Eukaryota; kingdom Metazoa; phylum Arthropoda; class Arachnida; order Araneae; family Araneidae; genus Caerostris; species Caerostris darwini. The sequence continues at coordinate 76,947 of BPLQ01004376.1, forward strand.
CCACAACACTCTACGATCCTATTAGAGCGGGACCTACAGTTTAAAGTGGATTCCGGACCATGGCCCCGCCGATGGCTCGAACCCGAAATCTGTGGTACCTCGGCCATCAGACCCTGACTTACTTAAAATACAATTGAACCAATTGTAAATTCCTGTTTTAATTAAATGGAATGCAAGGTAAACACGCCTTTTGAGAAGACGAAAAAAGAAGAATTAAACCACGAGGCGAATGAAAATTTTGGATCCAAAAGATTAATTTAAATCTTTTACTTTATTTCTATTGAATAAATATAATATTTATATCTTCCAGAACGTCAGTTTGATCAATGGTTTGTCTGAATTAAACATCTTTAATGATACATTTCGAAGAACAGCAACTTCTATAATTACTGATTAAAATGTTTAGTTCCAAGTTTGTGCTCAATTCTTTCGTTTAACGAATATAGTTAAATTAAAAAGAACTTCTCGTCTGTGTCCTTACAAATTATTTTTACATCAATACAGAGATGACCTCTTACAGTAAATGAAAGATAACATAAAATGAAAGATACCACAGTAAGATATCGTCTTAAAAATTCGCATTCAAGGCATGTATTCACTTTTGTTATGATAATCGGGCCAGCGAAGCGTAAGATCGCTGTAGTGTATTTAATTTGATTATGTTTCTGGCGCTTCTTTTGTAGCCAGTGGAAGATGTAATCATCAAGTTAGAAATGAATGCATTAATAAAGTTGTCAGAGTACGATAAACACAGCAACTCACGCAAGTTTATAATTATAAATAAGGTGGAATATTCCTTAAATTTTGAAAAGGGAATTCTGAATTGAATAAAGAAAAAAGTATCTGAGATAAAATGAATTTAATGACATATGATCTATTTGAGCTGAAACTTCAAAGTTTATTTCAAGTAAAAAAATAAATTATAATATATATTTCATATTCATTAAAATAATTATTTGTTATCAGCTGTATGATTTTTTTTTAATAAAGCGTTTCCCTATTCTCTAATGTTTTATTCCCTGTGAATTTAATTTTATAAAATTACACTAAATTCAACAAATCAGTTTGTATATATGCAATTTGAAAAGCATAAAAGAAATAGGTGAATTTATTAAATTACACAGCTAATATTTCTTATGGGGCCTGATGGCCGAATGACTAGCGCTCTGACGCTCGATGCCACAGGGTTCGATTCCCGGCGGTGCCATGGATGTTTGTAGTGGTTCGGAATCCACTTTAAACCGTAGTTCTCGGTCTAATATAACTACTACTACTACACCATACCACATCACTGTGCCACGAGCTGAGTTGTCCCTTTACAGTTTGGGAATGATGTGGGTGAAAAGTCTGATTGAGCTCTGTGGCGCTCTATGGTCATATGAGACCGGGACCTACGATTTAAGGTGGATTCCGAACCACTACAAACATCCATGGCCCCGCCGGAACTCGAACCCGAAACCTGTGGCACCGAACGCCAGAGCGCTAGCCACTCGGCCATCAGGTCACTGTCTAATATGACTGACAACCCTCTTCCATACAAAAAAAAAATGTCTCTTGCCTCGAAATGTGCCAATGGGTAGACAGGGGGCTGTTAAGCCAATGATGATGATGACGAATACTTCTTATAAGGATAACATTAGCTGTCTATACAGCACTGCCTCAAATTAAAACTTCATTCTAAAGATCCACAATATTTAACTCATTCTGAGATAAACCCTTTTTTTTCTATATAAATAAATGCAAAAATTTATTTTTGAAAAAATAAGTTAAAAAATTTAGCAGAGATATTTACTAAAAACTTTCACGCGTATTGATTCCTTTTATATTAAGAGTATAAAATGAATCAATTTAAGGAACGAAATTTGCTGAAAGCGAAACAACTAACACGCTGAAAGTATGACTAAAGGAATTCGCTGAAGGATTCTTGACCCATCCGTTATCATTAAATAAGGCAATAATCATTCATCAGAACACCCTTCGTAACTTGTCATTCGCTTTATCTCCCCAAGGGGAAATTAAAAATTTGTTCGCCTCTTATCCTCCCTTTAATGCCATCTACTATTTCGAGCACATGCAGCCCATATGCGATAAGCAAGGCGTTCGTTCTGACAGCCTATATCATCATCTTGTTTGGCCAATGAGAAGCTGTGACTGGAGAGCATTCACTGTCCCTAGTGAATGCTGGAAGAGTAATTGAAGAAATATATGAAGTTCCTCAGACTGTCAGCTTATCATAAGGCTCCTTATTTGTTTTGATAAACCATGCTATTTATGTTTTAATAACATAAACCGTTCTAAGACGTCTACTGTGTTATACGAGTCCCCATTTTGTGGAGTAAAAGTTTCTAGAAAGATTTCTGCCTGCCTAAAATTTATTTTTATTTTTATTATTATAATAATATATTTTATTTATATTTTATTATTACTATTTTATAATAAGATTAAGAAGAATATTCAGCAGCATATGACGTACAGGTATAAATGCAATAATGAAACAACATAAAATGCAATGTATAATATATTATAAAATAAAAAAAAATTAAAAACAAACAACAACAACAAGTCAAATCTAAGGGGTCTTAATTCAATATTCTGTAGGTTAATATCTATCATATTAGGTTAGATATTAAAATTTTGTGATTTTTAATTTTGCCTATTTACCATGATAAATTAGACTTAATGAAAAAGCGTTATTGTTCAAATGAAACAAAATGTTAATTATTAACTAACAAAGAAAAACATTATTATTCTAGACTATAGGTATACAAATATTTACTTAGGCTATAGGTATACAAATATTTTGTAGCTATTTTTTTTTTTTTTAAATTTGTAATAATAAATCCCGGCGTTGCTTTAGATGTTTGTAGTGGTTCGGAATCCACTTTAAACAGTAGGTCCCAGTCTAATATGACTGCAGAGCGTCGAGCTGATAAACCTACCCCGTAAAAAGAAAACATTTCCAGTCTCTAAATCTGCCAATAGGCAGACGGCCTTGGCCCACCATGGGGCTGTTGCGCCAATGAAGAATAATAATAATAACACCTGTTTATTAAAATTTTTGACAGAATTTGAACAATGCTTTGTTTAAATTAACTGATTTGCTTACAAACGAAAACAAAGAATTTGATTCCAATTAAGAACTGGTTTCATTCTTTTTGAAATATAAATCGATAATTCCACAACTCGTTACTCAATTTTTATTCATTATGGAACACGTTCTTATTAGCCAATTAAAATACATCTCAACTTTGGTTTGTTAAAATTCTGTATATTATTTAATGAAAGAAATAAAATAATAAAATATTGTTTTTAAATTCAATTTCAATACCTTAGAATTAATTAGCTTTTTATCTATTTATAAAATTCTTATCAATTTCTACTCACCTGCTGCAACAACTCAATTTCTAAGCAAGTAAATATTACATATAGATGGTAAGTAACTACTATGTTAAATGTTTACCGAAGTTAAGATTGTCAAAAATTCCTCACAATGAAAATCACCATCAATAAATACAACTTAACTAATGCTCAGTGAGATATCGGCGATAAGGTTAAATCGTAATCATAAAATTTAAGCTCAGAAACTTAAGATAACTGTCTTCAGTTGCTTTGATTAGAAAGATAGTTAACAACTACTTGCTTAGTAGTATCAGTGCGGTTTTGCGTCAACGGCAAACATGTTTTGATTATAAATAAAGATGATAACATACTTGCACGCTTATTCAGTGAACAAACCAGTAACAAGTAAATATAAAAATATGTCTGTTGGTATGAAGATTTATTAGTATGCAATGTCATGGTATTATAAGAAATATTTTGGTAATTAAATTTTTTTTCTAATGCGGCATAGATAGTTATCTTTATTTCGTAAGCAAGGGCTGCACCGCTGTTACTCATTCAGCACTAGCCACGGGGAACGTGTAACTTGAAATATGCTACGGACATGAGTAACACCAGCCCCACAACGCTTAACGATCATATTAGAAAGGGACCTACAGTTTAAAGTGGATTCCGAACTACTACAAACATTCATGGCACCACTGGGACTCGAACCCGAAACCTGCGATACTATAGCCATAGTCACTCGGCAATCAGGCCCCAAATTAAAATTTTATCTTCTTAATTTTTTTAATGGGATGCCATGTGCCATTTTCAGTGCCATGGATGCTTGTAGTGGTTCGAAATCCACTTTAAACTGTAGGTCCTGGTCTAATATGACTGTTGGGCGTAGGGCTGGCGCCCCTATTCCGTAGAAAGAAAACATCGTCTCGAAATCTGTCAATAGGTAGACGCCCTTGGCCTATCATGGGGTTGTTGCGCCAATGAAGGAGAAGAATTTTTTTGAAAATTGCCGCTTATTATTTGAGTTAACTTCAATTTCCTTTTCTTAACAAATTCAAAAAGTAAGTCATGTTTAATAATGGATGTGTGAATATGGATTAAACATTAGTTTACAAATATTCAACAAAAAATTTTAATGGATAAAATACATTTCCGATAAGGTGTGATAGCACCCATTAAGAAACTCTAAAAAATTTAATTACCTAACACTTTTTTTTTTTAAATATGGATATCATAAATTTTTCAATAAGCATTTCCTTTTTTATTTTTTTTATTGACTTCTTCCTTTAATTCGTAATGATGAGTTCAGTATGTTTCAAGAGTTCAGATTTAAGTTGATTTTAACGCAGTTTAGAAAAATAAAAATGAAAAAGCAGGCCAACTAACACTAATAAGTGTTTACACTCTGTGGGAAGCTGTAACTCAACAGGAAATCAAGCAGGATAATGGTATTAAACGAATTAAGAAGGTGAGACACTATGGATTTACTCATCTTATTTTTGCACACATATAAGTTCCGGGGGAGGAGTGGAAGCGGATGCAATTTTTTTTTTTTTTTTACTTACACGTGAAGATTTTTCAAGTGTCATGTCGACATGTTAGAAAAGATTTCTAAAGAAAGGGGATAGTGCAAAATAAAAATAAGTTTCTGAGAAAATTTAAAAAATATTTTTGGTAAATTCAAAAATGGTTTTATACCCAATAACGAATCTGTAGTAGTGCTAGTCATTTATATGAAATAATAGTGAATAAAGAGAGAAACATCTAGAATCTATTGAAATTTCATTTTCATTTATTCATTTCAAAGCACAATATATGTTTGTGTTCTGAGGAATTCAAATTTTTAAATTAGCCTCTTCAAGGATATATACATACATATATATAATTGTTCTTTTTTTTTTTTTTTTTTAATGAAAAACAATTCTAAGTGAAAAAGAAAATTTATCTGGAAACTTATAAATAATTTTTCAAAGTAAAAAAAAAAAAAAATATAGGAAATCAAAATAATAACGAACGTTAAAATTAATTAAATTTTACAACAAGAAAGAATAAAAGACTTAATAACCTTACAAATTTTAACTAATTTATTGTTTATAAGATGTCCTCAAACTTGGGTATAAAAACAGATTACAAAACCTAGCTTTCCCCCAACACAAAATTCTTAAAATGATTGCCATTGTAATACACGAAAAATAATTAATTAAATATTGAATTATACGAAATGAGAAACTATAATATTAAACGACAGTAAGATATATTATTATTTAATTTGGCATGGTAAGTTTTAAGAAGAACATTCTTTATATAACATTCTTTCAGATATCATATGACTGTAAATTTCTAAAATATCGTGCAATAGTTTTTCATAATCTCTGTCTCTCTCTCTCTCTCTTTCTCTCTCTATATATATATTGTGTGCGTGTGAGTTTGTCCGCCTACAATCCCAATTTACATCCACATTTCATCAAAATTTGCAGAGATACGTCTAATACGAAGCCTAGACTGAAAAAAAAATTTGAAATTGGATTAATATTCGTTATGAAATTACCCAATTAGATTTTACGCCAGTTTGGCAACTTTTCATGGTTGGCGAATTTTTCATGATTGACGTTATTTTTTACGCTGTCATAAACAGGCTGACTTAAAATAAATAAAACACAATAACTTCTGAATTAGCAACAAATAAGAAAAAATAAATTGCTTTGTCATATTACTAATAAAAATGTCCTATTTTAATGCTAGACTCCTGTATACCAGAAGAATGCCCCGATGTTGCAACTCGTAGTATATTGCCAATTTTTTTAGGTTATCGTAGTTCAATTCAAGGAATTCCCACTCCCCCATTTCCAGATGTTTGAAATCTAATAGCCTTGGTAGTAAATTTAGGACGGGAAAAATATAATAATATAAGGGAAAAAGAATGTTTTTATAGGGTTATAGAGGGTATTTTTGTTTGTTGAACTTCACACTTATTTTTATTGTTAAATTTGCAATGCCGCCTAAGAAAAGAAAATTATTCATTCAGATCAGAATTGACTCTAAATGAAAAGTCGCATGTAAGATCTATAGAAAATGTGGTGATATCAAAAAAATTGGAATGAATCTAATAGGTCGAAAATGGTTAATACCAAAGCTGAAGAAAATGAAGATGCTATTTTGAATAGACGTGAATCCAAATAAAATAGTCAACTATTTTAGTTAAAACAGTTAATAATCTAATAAAATAGTTAATAAGTTTTATTTTCTGAAGCCTTGCATAACTGAAGTTTCTCATATAACATACAGAAAAAACATTTAAAAATTGAAGTTAAATAAAAATAATAGACATGATATAACAAAAGTACACATAGCACATAAAATATTTCTCAAACAATGTTATAAAAGCTTTAACGTTTATACATATAATATTAAAAAAATACTATTGACTCAATATTAGAAAACCCAAACACCAATAGCGAAAATAATATTTGTACAAAATACATCAGGGAATCAAAATTGAATGACATTAAGAATGAATATAGTTCAAATATTAGTACAAAAATTGGAGAGAAAATAGCATGCTATGATATATTATTATATCTTTTTCTTACCTCGGAGGAAGAGGGGAAGGAATGAAAAAATAAAAGTAGAGAAGTGAGTTATATTCGAAAATTCTATCTTTGGGAGGAAAAAAGGTGAATTCCATTTCCTCCCAGCATGTTGACTTCCGATTGAAAAATGACTCGGGGATATCTTATTCGTATAAAAAAGAAGATAGGAATTTATTAAAAAGGGTGATGTTTCATTTTTTATATACTGTGCGTTCAGGTACGTGGGGAGGGGCTGTTAGTGTGCGGTTTTTTTTAAAAAAGATATTTATAATTTTACGAAGACTTATTCTGTTTCTGGTTTTCTGTGGTTTGGATACAAAATCGTACTACTGTGATTAGTGAATATGCACAGTTATTAAAATTAAAGTTATTATTAACTGAAAGTACTGCATATTATGTTCATTAGTACAAAATATAGCTATGAGAGAATTAATATATATTAACGGTATCAACTTGAATCATGAATCAGTAATGTTTCTATACTTTTAATCGGTCTGTAATATTTTTCTGTACTATATTCTTGTGTACTATTATTATTTTAATAAAAATATATTAAGCATAATATTTTTTAAAAAATTAATTATTGTAGTTCGTGTTTCTTAAAAAAATAAGTATTGTAGCCCATATTTAAAAAAAAAAAAACTAATTATTGTACTCCATATTTTTTTAAGAAATTATTATTATAGTCCATATTTGAAAAAATTTTTTCTTCATGAAAGCAGATACTTTTTTAAAAAGATGTTTTATTGTTTACTATCGTATCTTTTCACATTTTATCTTTCATATTCCTTGTATTTCAACATATTGACTTTAGTAGTGCATTTCTTAAAAATTTACAAATTACATTTTTACTTTCGACATTAATGAAAATTGCACATTTTTTTAAAGCATAAAAGTTATATGATTCAAGAAATTCGAAAGAAACAACTAAAGTAAAATTTTATGGAAGATATAACTATACAATTAATTATTTTATAAAATCTATAATTTTTTTGGGGGGGGGGGG
>BPLQ01004376.1:84984-96048 GCA_021605075.1 Caerostris darwini
TTTTTTTTAGAGACAAATACTTTAAAAGTTTCTTCACAATTTCAAACAGCTCCATAGGATTCAAGGAGCTTCAAACAGTAGGGATCAAACGTTCAGCAAACAAAGAGTATTTCATTAGTATTTGTGGAGCTTGGCTAGGGGCTCTTTACCCATCAGGAATTTCAATTTTATTTGTACATTGGTATTCAGAACCATTTCTCTTTCCCTGATATCTGCAAAATGAAAAACAGGAAGAAGGAAAAAAAGATGGATGGAAAGAGAGAGAGAGAGAAAGAATTGGGAGTTCAAACCTCTTCTGGAAACGTTCCATTTGACTGCGATTGGTGTAAACACAAGACCCTCATCGAATTTTTCTCGGGACTATAGAATGTACTGCTCTTGTCGAAAGTTCTGTCTCAAACATTGATTCCTCTTCTTTCCTCTTCCATGTCGAGTGCTTCATTTTTCAGTCTTTTCGCCTCTCTTTGTAAAATCGATGGAGCAATATTTTCATAAAATAGTGGATATATATATATTGATCTTTTTATTCTACTTTCCTTTTTAGATGTCTTTCGTTATTCTCTTCTGTAATTCGATATCAGTAACTTAATAGATATTGTCCTGCCTCAAGTTAAATATATATGATATCGCAAGTTTCAGAAAATGCACAAGTCAAAACAGTGAGGAAAATCAGCAGAAAAATGAATAGGCTTCAGTTGTTTTACTATTTTATGGAGGGAAATTAAAAAATTCAGATCCAACTCGGGTAATAAGGTTTAGGTTTAGTTTTGGTTTGTCGCTCTATGGTAATTTTTTGCACACTTTAGGCTAATTAGATCGCATATAATAGAGTAATCGAAAGCTGCTGATGTCTGCTCAGTTAGAGAGAGAAAAAGGCAGTTAAAATAAATTATTATTGATGTAACAGGTTGCCATGCCTCAAGTATAATAGCAGGATTGAGTCCACAAAGAAGAAATATTCAGTTAACATTTATCGAAAATAAAAGATGTTATTATAAGAAAATATGCACAGTTAGTGCAACAGCTGAATTTGCTACACTAATAAACAACAAAAAATCAAAGTGAGGTAACTTATGATATTACATATATCATATATATATATATATATATAATTATTGCAAATAGATTCGGTTTTTTTATGCATTCTTACACTTAGTCAAGCAAAAATCTTAGATTTACTAATTAAGTTCAATTGTGAACACTAAGCTTTTTTTTTAAATTCCTTTTTCCATTTTTTTGAGTAAGCTCAATTATGTTTGACTATGTTTTACGAGTTAACAAATGAATCGTTAAAACGCGTCGATTCGAGAAATCACGAATTGTCGTGCTTTCTCTGGGATGCCATTTGTCGACCAGCTGTGACTCACAGCCAGAGATAACATGACTAGTTTCTCGTGGTCAGATGGTTTGGTCGGTTGCTCTACAGTCGTTTTTTGCACACTTTAGGCAAATTAAATTGGGACCTACAGTTTAACGTAGATTCCTAACACTAACAAACCCTTGCCACCTCCAGGAATCGAACTTGAAGCCTGTAGTACCAACTGCCAGATTGCTAGCCAATTGGCCATCAGGTCGTCACGGTCAAACGGAGACACTCGGAGAGAGATCGAGTCATTTCTCTCGTACTCTTGTCTACATACCTTTTAACTAATATTTTGAGCTAAGTGAAAGATTTTTAAAAATATTTTGTAATAAAAAAAAATAAGTAATATAATTTTTTATAAAACTGTAATGGGGTTATATTGATTTTTAGAAATAAATCCAAGAACAATTTTTCCTTTATAAAAATTATTACTAATTTTAAAAATACCAGTTTATTATTTTAAAAAGTAATTATATTTATTTTTCTTGGGCACTCGACAAAAGTAGTTAGAATTTAAGTTAACACTTTTGTTAAGTTCATTGTTATAGCATTATCATTTGAGCGGAAGTGCCGCCCCGATTTTGTCGAATGGACAGAAACAGGGCAAGTGGACTCAAGTTGACGGAAAATGTGATAAATGACGGGCACTCCTCATCAACTCACTTCCACTAGAGTACTTTTATTGTTTCCATTAACCACTCGCATCCTTTTCCCTTTCGCTTTTTATTGATGGCATTGACTACCGGTTTGGAACGAAAGCTGTAATTCAGCAACTCGAGCAATGACCATAAATTTCGGTCAAATCGCTTTCCAAATCAAACTAATTTCTTAAAGATTTATAACTAAGGAAAAGTTAATGCGCCCTAAACTTAAGCTGGGCTTAAAGTTGGATCTTTTATAAAAATTATATTATTATTAAAAACTTAAGTAAGTTGTGAGGTTTAAGAAAAACTGATTCAAACTTAATAAATTAATTCGATTCAAAATTTTCATTTGGAAAGTTTTGCATATAATTGTATTTTTCAAGAATAGTTTTGTTGTAATCAATTCAAATTTACGGGTATTTAATATTCCCATTGTGACTAGCACTCTGGCATTCGGTGCCACAGGTTTCGGATTCGAGTCTCAGCTGTGCCATGGATGTTTGTAGTGGTTTGAACTCCATTTTAAACCGTAGGTAGGTCTAATATGACTGTACAGCGTTGGGAGTAGGGCTGACAACCCTAGCCCGTAAAAGTGAAACATCTCCTGTCTCGAAATCTGCTAGTAGGCAAACGGCCTTGTCCCATTATGGGGCTATTGCGCCAATGACGAAGAAGAATATTCCCATTATTGATTTTTTTTTTAATTCTAAAAATTGGTTTTAGACAAATGACATTTACAGATGTGACGTAATGTGATGAATAACCTAAATCTACAATCTGCGGTTAACAATTTCCATTGTCACTTAAAAATATAAACTTCAACCCATACATTTAAACCTTCCATTCTTTTGTACTATATAATTGACATTTACAGATGCTGTGAATAGCCTAAATTTATATTCTATAATTAACAATTTCCATTGTTCTTTAAAAAATTACCCTCAACCCATTCATCTAAACCTATTTTTCTTTTCTTTTACAACTCGTGTATCAAAAAAAAATAATAATAAATAATAATAATAATAATAAAAATAAAAAGAAATTTTCCATCATTGCATTTAAAGTTGAAACTAATTTATAAGACTATCTTACCAATAATAAAAATGTGAAATACCTCTCAGGAAATAGTGGGAAAGAAAAACTTTTTTTAGATCGGAAAAGGACATAAAATATTACCAATAGAAATTACTTTATACCACTTATAGTAATGCGCAGTCCGTCCGCAGTGTGTGCAGTGTGCATATTTCATCAAAAATTAATATACTTAATTTTTATACTCAAAGCTAAGCAACCAAAAACTAAATCAGCATTCTCTACAATGTATGTCGGACTTGGTTCGAATCATGGCGGTGGCATGGATGTTTGTGAGTGGTTCGGAATTCACGTTAAACTGTAGATCCCTGTCTGATCAGTCTAAATTGTGCCCAAATGACCGTAGAGCGATTAACAAAAGCAAACTGGTCGCTTTGAATCGCTTGAAAACGTTTTCCCATACATTGTGGTTTAGTTTGATTTGTCGCTCACGGTCATTTGGGCACAATTTAGACTGATCAGACAGGGATCTACAGTTTAACGTGAATTCCGAACCACTCACAAACATCCATGCCACAGCCAGGATTAGAATCTGAAGACTGTGGTACCAAAGGCCAGAGCGCTAGCCAATTGTCCGTCAGGTCACCTCGAAGCAACAGGATATGTTATAAGTGTTTGTCCGTTCTCTTTAATTTATTTCCACTTGAGCTGTTATATACTAGTTTCACTATGAATTTACACCTTTTCTTCATGTAATTGATAGATTGAATTGGATGAAAAAGTCTAATTCAGCAGTCCGTAGAATGGCCATATATATATCAACAAATGGCCATAAATGATGAGGAAAGATCATAAATTTCCAGTCCACAGCAAATGGCTTTATGACATTTGACCAACTAATTCGTCACCGATGGTTTCATGAGAAATTTATTCAAGCCTAAACCACAAATTTAACTTGAGGAAAATCGATGTACCTCAAGTATAATTTTCCCTTAGGATGGTTATAAATTGCTGTCTCTCGAGTCATTGGCTAGTTATAGGGTGATAAGTGATCAGCTGTCACTTTCACTTGGTGTATCTGTGTCAATTCAACCGTAAAGTTCGCTCATCTCAGGGTGCTCCACAAATTCGAGGATAGTATGAGATAGTTAATCGATAAAACAGGCTTATTTCAACGTTCTAAAATTTCACAGGTCGGCTGGTCTAGGTTAGTGTTCTCAATTCAAGATTTTTGAAATTCTTAAATAAATAAATGGCTCATTGCATATAAATTTACGTTTTAGGCATTTTGTTATGTAAATCATGATTTACATTTGCCAATGCAAGAAGTTTATTCATATGTATGATGTTTCCCCCTTTTCAATGTCTATAAATTATTAAATTGAAATCGAAATTATTTATTTTGTAGGTTGGGTTTGGTTTGTCGCTCTATGGTCATTTTATGTATACTTTAAGCTAATTAGACAAGGAACAACAGCTACTTTTTAGGAAAAATAACTCTTAAAAGTGTTTATTTGATTCCTTTATTATTTTTTATTCTGTATAAACTGGAATTAGGTTTTTTTCTAAATTATGCAATTTACTTTTTTTTTTTTTTAAATTGCAAACTTTTTAAAATAGATTAAGGGTATTTAAAATGAGCAACGAGTCGGACTTAATTAATCTCATAACATTGAACAATAAATATATTAGAAATATAATATTAATAATAAATTATAAATTATACTTGATGTAACAATGCAACACCAATTATTTATAATTAAAATATAATCATTATTTTATATCAAATATTTGAAGTAAAGATTATAGCTCATCTGTTGTTTTTAAACTCAGAGTCTTACATTTGATCTTTAGATTAAGTTAAAAAATATTATTTCAATAAATGCTAATATACTATACTAAAAATTGTATATTTTCAATATATTTTTAACCTCATGTTTACTGCGAAACGACTCGCCCTAAACCATAGAAACCTCTAAAGAAAAAAAAAGGAAAAGAACAATTTGCATCACTGAAGATCCTTTTTTTCTATACAAGATATTCTTCTCGCCTTTCAAAACCCAAACGCAAAAAAAAGTCTAGCCATTTTAATTAAAAACGTGAGAATCGTAGGCGACGATCAGATGCCAATTGAGGAAGAGAAAACAAACAAGAAAACAACTGTTTCACACCAATGATTTCCTTTGCAATTCCACTTCCTTGATTTTTCTCTTCCGCAGCAGAAACAGCTATTTTGTTGGGGTGGACAAAAAGCTTCATTGAAAATTACGTGAGCCTTTCTACCGTGTCAAGTTCATTGGTTAAGATCGAGTCGTAGTGCGGTCATCTGGAAAATTGGGGAGTGCTCATTTCTGTAAGGGTTACAATCAAAGATGGGTCAGGGTGAAGAAACGTGTGAAATAAATGCTGTTTGACATCATTATACATTGATCAAGTTTTAAGTGTAATCAACATCACAAAAGTTGTTACAGTTATTTTTTCAATATTATAAAACTATATTTATAAAAATATTGCCTGTTTCGTTAAATTTGTTTCGTTGACCAACATAGACTTATTTATTAAAAAAAAATCGGACAAAACAGATATCTTTATACGTAGATCAAGTTTTGATTGTAATCAACATCACAAAAATTGTTTCGCAGTTCTTTTTCATTATTATAAAACAATATTTATGAAAATATTTTTTTTCGTTTGATTTGTTTCGTCGAACAAAATAGACATATTTTCTATCAAAATAATCGAACAAAATAGATATCTTGATACGTAGATCGCATTTTAATTGTAATTAACATCGCAAAAGTTGTTGCAGTTATTTTATATAAAAAAATGCATAACGGTATTTATAAAATATGATAATAAAACGGTATTTATGAAAATATGCCTTTTTCAATTATTAAAAATTAAAATTATTTTTATTATAATTAAAATCCCTCCGAAAATACCTTACCCCCTATAATACCGCTTTATTTGAATACGTCCGACATGGTCGCTTGTCAGTTTTTCACACAATCGGTCCTCAAATTTTAAGTTCAGCGAAGAGCTTGAGCTTTAAGCAGGATTCACACCAAGGCGTCGAGCGGCGAGGTATGAAGTGTTGACCAATCACAAATCTCAACGCATGACTCTTGAGGTTTGTGATTCGGTCGACGCTTCATGCATCGGTGTGAATCCGACTTTAGTCTGCGGTTTATTCAAGATGTGAACACTAGTAGCATTTGAAAATGGTTGAGTATCATATTATATGATAATTTTAATTAATCAAACAATGTTGAATAAAATATTATTTATATTTGTATACTTTTCTTTTAGAGATAGAATTAAAACATTTACTACAATCTACTTTGAAGTAAGTCTGAAAGTTCATGTTTAAATATGACTATATAAAATTTCCACAGTCTTACAACAACATATATTATGACTTGCCACATGAAATTCTTACGTACTAAATATATATATAGAAGTATTTGTACTAAACTTTATAAAATTTTAAGATCAATATATATTTAAGCAATAGGGCTAAAGGATGAAAGTTTCATATAGACATATGCTATAAATTATTCATGGAAGATATTCATAGCTTTTCTTTCATTCAATAAGTTTGCCTAAGATTTCTATCTTTCTTATTTGAGTATATTCTATTTGAAGAAATCGCTACCAGCATAATAAATATCTCACGAGGAGATTTATTCTCTAAAGAAAATATTAAAAAAGTTTTGCTTTTTTCAAAGCTGTGAGCCTGATTTTCTTTAGGAAATTGTGCTTTTAATACTTCAGGTCGAAAATTTAAATAAATTAAACACAAAACTGAAAAAGAAATAGAAGTAGCTTTAAAAGTACGTCAGAGAATGAATTTCTTGAAATTTCAGAATGGCAATATAAAACAACTAAGCAGATGCTACGAGATTTTCTAAAATTCGGAAAACACCTATAATTAGATTACCAACAGCACAGCGAACAACGAGAATCTATAAAACTTCAGATTAGGTTATCTCGCAAAAAGTCGTAAAGTTCACTTAAATTTTCTTTTTACGACCGTGGCTTGCACCTTTTTATATGTTTTGTCCCGAGTTTATGACCATTAGGGTGCTGCGTTCCTTAAATAAGTGTGAATTAGTGAGAAGGAAAGTAAATTCTGCACATTCAGTGATTTACGAACATTTGCTGGAAAATGTTAGAGAAAGAAACAGACAACAGATGAGTTTGTTTGCTCAGAAAAATTCAAATAGAATATATTATTAGAATGTTTTCAAAAAATAAATGAATTTAGAGCACGTACTGATTGATTCTGATTCATTCACTGATTTTAAAACTAAAACTAAGGTGCAAGGATTAACCTTTTAAATTTTTGTTTCAAATTTTGGTATTATTTTTATCTTAATTATAATGTTGCAAGTTTTTGTATTTTAAAAATTGTTGATATTAGTAAAAAAAAAAAAATCTTAATTTGGGTAGTTTTTACCGCTTCTATTCAGTAGTTGTTTTGTTTCTCTGTGTTATCGGGCTACTTCGCTAGAAAAGTTTTGACTTGCATACATTCATCTAGCGAATAAAAATAACATAGATTATAATATCCTAAATATACGAGCGATAAAGCTATTTTAACGATAGTATACTTTCTTTTTTTCAATAGATTTTTACTGACTACCCGGATTACTTGTTTTACATTCTGCTTTTTATCTACATTTCTTTATCTTATTGTGCAATTTTTTGTCTATTACTTATTGATTATATAACACGATATTCAGTTTATCGCTGTAGCTAATATGATAAAAAAAAATATGAAAATTTTTATACACCAACTATTGTGCTCAAAGAAATATTTTGTCCATTGTCTTTTATTGTATTCCGTTTTTCCATTTTCTATATTTTTGTTCCACATATCTTTACGTATATGTGTGCATTTCTTACAAAAAAAAAAAAAAAATTACCCAAATTAAAATTCCTGAAATTTCACTCTATTTTTTGAAAAAATATTTTTCAGAACATAGTTTATTTTTTAAAGATAATATGAAATTCCTAACGATTTTCTGGAATTATTTATTAGAATAATTCTAACACGAAATCTAACAGAATTAATATTTCTATAAAGAAAGAAAATTTATTAAACAAATTATAAAGAAATAAATAAAGTTTTATAAAATCCGCAAACATGAGCTTTTCTATAATCATAATTTTATTAAGAAGCTGAATAAGTTAAAAAAGAATCAAAATGTATTCTAAGATTAATTTGAACTATATTTCATTTATTTATTTTGTAGCAGTTACATCAAACTGTTTATGAAACTTTAAAAAATGAGTTTAAATTGATACTGTACTAGACTTTTCAATTACTGTTTTCTAAAGAGTTATTTATTTATCTCATAAAGTTCTGAATATATGTTTTCAAAATAACTTTGGAATGTATTTATTTCGTATATACATATTTTATTGAATCACATTTGTAGAAAAATAATTACTTTGAACTTTAAATTGTGGAGTTGAAATAAAATTACATATGATTTTGCCAATACAGACATTTAAGTAAATAACTTATTTCTAAGGGGAATTGCTGTTTGTAAACAATATCAGATTCTTATCATTTAAATATGAATACTGTAGAGCAAAGTAAAGTAAAGAATTATTTGAACTTGAAAGAAACTGAAAAAAATCACACGAAAAGGTCTCATTTCAAATATTATTTGATCATATTTATTTAAGAGTTTGGGTAAAAAAAAGATTACGAAAATACCGTAGAAAATTTATTATAAAATTTTATAATCTAATAAAGAAACGAAAAATAAAATAAAGAAGAAATAAGAAGTTTTAATTTTTATTTTGATATATTGAATATGATATATCAATTTAATGATAATTAAAATTAACAAATCCAAAATAAAATTAACCACGCAGACAGAAAAATTGCAAAATCCAAAAAACTCTTTGTTAACAAAATATTTTAATCACAAAAATATGAAAAAAGAAAACTTTAAAAGAATACTCAAATTCAACAACAGTAAAAAAAGAATTTTGGTTGAAATTCTGCAGCCACTTCGCATTCAATAAACTTCAGAGCATTTAAAAGAAAAATCGATACAGTTACAGTTACTTCAGTTTTATAATAATAAAAAAAATCCTTAATTACTGCTTTAAGAATAACGTAAACAAAGGTGTTCCTTTCAAGTTTCGTTTCTTTTCGAAATATTTCTGAACATTAAAAGCACTCTTTTTAAATGGACGACAGATTTAATTACAATTCGTTTTGAAAAAACATATTTTCTTTTCCTAATTCTAACGGATTTATATTGAAAGTATAAATGGAATAACGCAAATAATAAACGAAATATTTTAATGAAGATGATAATTTAATTATATTTAAAAAAATCGTAAACTAGATGAAATGAGAATATGAATATGCAAACTGAAAAGTATTTAATTAAATTTAAAAATAAACTGAAATTAATTATATACATTAATTACTTGTATTTAAGACACAACATAATTATTCTTTAATTTGCAGAAGATTATCTCTTAAAATAGTCTTGCAAACATTCATTGGATTAATATATTATACATTATATCCCATGCGATTAAATTTACAATAATGCATTGCATCCTATTAGTTTATTTAAGAAAGTGAAATTTTTTTTATTACATATCTGCTTATATACTGACATCTAAGTAATTTCTTAATTTCGTTCTTTCTTTTGTAACCATTTAAAATCTGTCTTCAATACCTCCTCTTAAAGCCTCAATAACTCTTGTAGATTTATTTATTTAATATTTCGTATAAAAATAATTAATAAATAAATTAGTGTGCTTAATAAAGTACAATAAAATAATTGTTTAAAATAAAATTTGCGAAAAAATTAAAAAAATAATTAATTAAATAAAAATTTAAAATTTAATTAAAATTATTAATTATTTAAAATTTAACTTTGTTTTGCTATGTATACCTTTATTTTTAATCAATATTTATACACATAAAATAAACTTTATGTGTATAAATGATAATAAAATAAATAATATAAAAATAATAATGATAATAATAATATATAATTTAAAATAAATTTATACATAACAAAACAAACGAAGTTGAATTTTAAATACATCAAAAAGAGAAAAAAAAAATTAGATTTCTTTGGAGCACCTCAATTGAAACAATTGTTATTTTGGAAAAAAAAATCTTTATCAAATGGCGTGCTTTAACGAAAGTGAAATTTAAATAGTAAAATTTATCACCACTCATATGAAATGCATCTTAGATTACATTTAACGCAATTAGCGGTAAAACAGAAATAAAACCACTTTTCTACTCGCAACGAAATTTTTCTTAATTAAAGCATGCACCAGACATCCTTAGGGAGCCTTTGCTTTGAAAATTATACTTTGATGAACATTTTGAAATCATAAATATCGTAATTTCAGTTGCAGTTAATTGAGAAAAGAAACAAAAAATGGTTAAGCATAAATCATACCTGTATTTATTTTTCGACGAATTACTTAAGAACATTTGGTAATTTATTAATGAAAAATGTTTTCAATATTAGAACGGAAATTGCTTTTACGAAAGCAAAACAATTCATATAAGCTTTACTGTCTTTATTTATTTAAAAAACGATATGAAAGAATAATTGGCTAAAAGAATAGGAAAAAAAAATAAATAAATATCGTATGAATAATGTTTATTTTGGTTTCCCTTTTACCTAGCATTCGTCATTGAAATATTAAGTTTTAATGTTCTTATTTAGTATTTAGAATTAATTAAGGAAGAAAAGATAATCAAGACATGGAGAACGTTAAAATATTTCTAAGAATGCATCGTTTTTTTTCTAGTACAAGATAATCAATTTATTTCTTACACAATGTTCAACTGCAGTATCTTAAATTATATTGATAAAAAAAGATTCTGAAATAAATAATATATTCAAAAAGCAACATAAAAGAATTTAAAAGTTTGAATTAAATAATTATTATAAAATTAAAATAATTACTATTAAAATAAACTCACTATTAATATTAAACTCACTATTAATATTAAACTCACTA
>BPLQ01004376.1:96058-110362 GCA_021605075.1 Caerostris darwini
TAAACTCACTATTAATATTAAACTCACTATTAATATTAAACTCACTATTTCTATTAATTTAATATTCATTATTAAAATAAACTTACTCGCAATTGCTTTTAAGTGTTGTTAATGAATAAAAAAGAGCGGAAATCTTTATCATTAATCAATTGTGTAAATCAATAATAAAATAAATCGTTAAAATCGTTTTGTTTCTATTTTGATATCATTAAAAAATGTCGGTTTTAGCATGGAAAGAATTAGTCTTACATTTTAAAGGAAATTTCAATAATTGGTTTATCGTTATTTATAATGTAAGAATTTATTTTAATTAATGAATGCATTAAACTCAGTTATAAAAGATGATTCTATACATTAGTGTAATTTACAAATGAAAGAAAAATGTTTATTTGTTAGATTTATATTTTCACTCCATGCGTTGCCAAGTTAGTAATCATTCAGCAAAATTTATGTAATTTAAACTTTAATTTAAGTTAGTTTTGCGTGCTTAAATATATGAAAACGCTTTATTAAAAATAAATTAAGCAACAAATACTATTCTTTAATATTTATATAGCTAATAGTAATTTAAATCACGCAATTTCTTTTAAATATATATATATATATATATATATAATATTTGTATATAAATATATAATGAATATATAATATTTTGAATATATCAATATTTTGCGATCTAAGTATAAATAATGCGACTTCAAATTCGAATTAGACATATTGAGCTTCTTTTTTACTGAATGTGATTGATAATTCTAAAACGTGATTGATAATTTTAAAATATTAATAATTTTGAATGTGATTAATAATTTTAAATTTCTAAAAATGTATTGTATTTCAAAAAACTTGTAATTAGAAGCAAAATTTGAATTTTACAAATCCAAACATTTATTTTCTGGTTAAATAAACACTTTAATAAATTAATTAATGCTCACGTTTTTAAGCAGCATAAAAATACATCCCCTTATTTAAAATCTTTTATTTCTTCAAAAACCAGAAATTTCTTCTATTATCATCATCTGCTTTACTTTTATTTCCTTTTTGAAAGAAAATAGTTATGCTGTGATTAATATACGTTTTTGGAAGAAAAAAAAATAAAATAACAATACATGACTTCTGATCTATATGAAACCTCAGCAAACTTTGCTGAATTTCTTAAAGAACGCTTTGTCGAAATCAAAACAGCTTAAAAAAAAATAAATAAATAAAAATGGTTAAATGCTTTTGCTTTAACCAGACACCACCACCCTCAAAACTGAACAGAAATCGATATCGGTCCCATCCTTTAGTCACGTGTCTTTCATCACTGACAGTTTTATAACTAATTTAAAACTCTTTGAATTAAAGAAATGAGAATCTAAGTTTAAAACTGAGATACTTTAGAAAGAAATCGGTTTTTATTCATTGTTTTTATGCTCTTATATTTCATGTAGGTCTGATAAAGTCTGACAAAAAAGCCCTGTGAAATCGACATCAAAGCAATTCTACTTTAAAAAGTCTCTTAAACGTCAACGTATTTCAAATTTCTTGACTGCAACTGTCCCCGGGAGGTCTTTCTCTGGGAGAGATTCCAATTGTAAATTCGTTGCTGATGGAAGGGTTATAAACTCGTCTTTGGAATAAAATATCGTGAATTTTGGCGTGATTTGATTTTTCCGGTTTATTTTTTTTTACTTGGGATTAAAATATCTTCTCACATTTTATCCACAAAAAAAGTATAACTTAGATAAAGATTGTGCCTTTAAATGTTAAAACAATGCTTAAATGTATAGAAAAATAATCTGTTGAAATTTAATCTTGACAGATTATTTAAAAAAGATGGATTAAATGTAAAACAATTCCTTTAATATATGTTATTAAAAAATAGAAATAAAGAAAAAATCACTATTTCTACGAATAATATATTACTACAAATAATTTATTTATAGTACCAATAATATATTAATATATAATATATGTTACTCGTAGTAATATATAATATATATTACTGTACATAATATATATAATATATTACTACAAGATTTTATTTTTAAATGTTAAAACAATAGTTAAATGCATAGAAAACTAATTAATCAAAAGCTAATCTTGGCAGATTATTTAAAATAGATGGATTAAACGTAAAATAATTTTAATATATGTTATTAAAAAAAGGAAATAAAGAAAATATTTCTACGAATAACATATTACTACAAATAATTTTAAATAAATGATGAATAAATATCTAATTAAAATAATGTAGTGAGTATTTGAAATATTATAATGAAGATTAGATTGAGTTAATTTATTTCAATTTTATAAAAATCAAATAAAGCAATATCATTAATTCATTATAATTACTCAATTGTTTCATTATTCTTAAAAAAATATTTAATGTTATTTTAATTCAAAAATATGTAATAAGTGAATAATTAAATTCTTGAATATCATCAATTTAAAATGGTACAAAAGCACTAAGCATGAATCGAATTTACTAATAAATAATCTAATTACAAATATATATATTAATATTATAAATTATATGAAAAATTAATTTACAAAAATTGTATTATTAGAGATACACTGAAGAAGTTTATTGTTATTGCTAATATTCATTACCATTAACATTATAATTTTTCTGTTGAAAATGAAACAGTTAACTAAAAACTATATTTAAATTACTTATAAAAAATGAAAACAAAAAAACATTAAAAAAACTCCAAGAAAAATTATTCACATAAAACAAATTAAAGAAAAAGTAACATATAAAATGTTTAAAAAAAATTTTATATTCCATTAACTTGGAATTTTTTTTTTGAAGACAAACTAATGGGAATGATATTAAAATAGAGCTAAAAATTTAATTTGAATGTGAGAAAAATGTGAATTACTCATTAATTTAAATGAAAAATTAATTCAGAGAAAATAAAAGGAAAAAAATAAGTGTAATTAAAATATTATTTAAATCAATAAATACTTTTACCCTTTACAATAATTTGTAGCTAATGCTTAAAAAAATTTATTTATTTGAAATTAAATAGAATTTATTAAAATAATTAAACTCTGATTAGTTTATATTATTTTAAAATATAAACAAAATTAAAAAATTATTTTGCTAGTTTAATGTTAAGTTTTAAGCTCCGTAATTTTTTGTTAAAATTTACATAAGTTTATGCATAAAATTTAAGCTGGAAAATTGAACAAAAATTAAGAAAATTCTAAATCTATTAAAATTTACCATAAATAAGTGAAAAATAAATTTTGTTCTTTTCATCAATAAATTTATTATCATAAACAAATAAACATTCCTTAGGTTAAATATGAAATGTTTAACTTAAAACTAGTTTTAAAATTATCAGACATAATAAAAAAATAAGTAATAAGATTTAGAACCTAGCATGTTTTATGTGAACTGCAACAAATGAGCCATTTTATGAACAGCAATATAACATCTACAAAAATATGTCAAATAACATCTGCAGGAGAAAAAGAAATAACGAAACATTAAAATAAAAGTAAAAAGGAAATCATAAATATCATCTGTTTTTTTTTAATGTTTCACAAAAAAATGAAAAATATAGCTAGAAATAAAGATTTAAATAATAAAAACTTCATTCTACAGAATAATTTATTGAGAAACTCACAACTCCGACAAAAGAATGTAAATAAATTTACATTGTTTATTTTCTTTTAAGTAATCAATTCTCGAAATGAATAATACAAAATAAATAATAAACACATGATTATTTATTTCGAATTATAAATAAATACATAATTAGTCATAAGAATGTATAGACAAAAAAAAAAGAAGAAGAAATAAACAAATGACGTTTTTAAATGACTCACCGTGATATCTTTTGGTTTCTTCCTGAATAAATACATATTTGATAAGGATGATTACTACATATAACTTTACCGATAAAATTGATGAAACATTTACAAAAAGTAGAATAACAGATTTTATTTAAAAGAACATTTAAATAATTTTATTAAAAAATTTATTAAAAAAAAAATTACCTTTTTCATCAAATTTTTTAATGGTTTTTATCTCTATAATTTTAATTCCTTCATACGATTTTTCATACACGATGCCAAAAAAAAAATATATATATAATGGTAAAATTATGTAAATCTTTTAAAACAAATAATAATTTGTTTTCTTAAAGAAATAAATTGAAAAAAAAAAAAAAAAAAAATCGTTCGAAATTTTTTTTCGAATCGGAAAATTTGTTTACAAAAAGAAATTTTGAAGTTTTATTTTGTTCTTATTGTTGTAAGAATAATCAGGGTAATAAAATAATAATAATAATAACAGAAAATTAATTAAATTTATTGTGCTGATAGAAAAAAAAATTCTAAACGATCAAAGTCATTTATAAAAATTATTTTTTAATTTTATATTATTGTTAGAATATTTCGTAAACTATTGAAAAAAGCACAATAATTTGAATAGATAGAACAATATAGCCAAACGATTTTGCAAAAGTTCCATTTTTCCTTAATCTGGCTGACTCAGGGGGAAAAAACTATTACTCACGAAAGCGACGTCGTCGAGTTCGTCATCGTCATCCTCGTACTCAAATCCGGGCGAAAGTTCCGAATCCGGGATGGCCCGCCGTCTGGCGGACTCGCCCATCGAGCCCACTGACGATCGACCTTCTGGCACCGCCCCGGCATGCGGCCCCTCACTCTCGGATCCGGAGACGGCGCACTGGCGTACTGCCATGGAGCAGGTACATGAGTCCGTCTGGGATGCACTGGATTTCAGACGGGGCGCATTGTTTTTTTCACTTTTAAATTATGTAAATATTTTCGAAAAATAATTAAGGGTGCTCAAAATGAGAGTTTACTCATTTCTTTTTGGATTAAAGCAAAGTTCTTTATATTTATATGATAAAAAGAAAACGAATAAGAAATTATATTTTAATAAGAATTTTCTGATAAAGAAAAGATTTCAAGTAGAATAAAAAAATATTATTTTCAATTATAGTTATGCTAGTTTAAAAATTAAATTTTAGATAGATATTTAGCAATAGAAAATGAATTGAAGGCCATTGTTAATTTACTTTAATTGAAATTTTCTGTATTACGAAAAAAGAAGAATATAGAATATATAATTCGATGATATTTTTTCAATGTAATTTTTAATAGAAATCAATCAATATATTCAATATACTCAATCGATCAATCAATCAATACATTTTTAATCAAATCTTAGCATTATTATTATAAAAAAGTGAATTGTAATATAGCAGTAAGAATAAATCTTTAAAACAGCAAATAGCTTTAAAAAGAGATAATTCTAAAAAATTTAAACTCAAGACATTTGAAATTTAATAAGGCTTTTGATAGCTTTTTTTAAAAAAATAAATGAACAATTTAAAGTAGTTTTATAGTATAATTCTTTTTAGAAGAAGTGATTAAGAAATTGAATTTTTTTTAAAAGACATAATTTTAATTTCCTCGTTGTAGAATAAATGTAATATATTGTTGTTTCTTATCCAACTTGGTAGACAGCATCTAGACCAAATCCAAGGATCCATGTGCTCTCATGGAAGGAGGTATTGCTTAAGGTGGGGCAGCTTCTGTGATGGAGCACCAGTAGGTAGAAGTCTGACCTGGCTCCAGTATGCTGAAGTTTTACGGGGTAGGGCTGTCAGCCCATATTAGACAGGGCCTACGGCTTAAAGTGGATTGCGAGCCACTACAAATATCCATGGCACCGCCAGTGGTCGAACCCGAAACCTATGGCCCCAGAGTACTAGTCACTCGGCCATCAGACCTTATAAATGTGATATTATTCATGTTAAATGACTATAATTTTCTTAATCAAATTTTATTTGCTTTTCATTATTTGTGTTCTGTTGTCTTAACTTCTATTGAAATTTATTTACTCTTTCAAAGTATACTGTATGCTATGCTGATCCTGAAATAATTACACTATTAGAAATTATACTATTTTGCCCTTTTCACAATCCCTTACTCCGCTCTTTCTATCTTCTACATGTAGATTATGCGGCCATATAGACCATATGCAAACTTTCCAAAATTGAAGTAATTCATCGAAAGTATTTTAAGAAACACCGTGCGAATTACATGATTTAAAAGCAACCAAAACTTTAACTGTATTTTAATAAATCACTTAAAATAATAGAATATTATGAAAACTATATCATGTTTAAAAGCTTGATGAAGTAATTTATCATTGTTATTTGAATTAGTTCGTACAGATCATCAGTCAACTAGCAATTATGGAATGTCCTTATTATTGCTTATTTAAGTATGAAATTATATAAATATCTCATGTATTGTGATAAAGTTCTGAAATTTTATATGATACATTACTAAAATCTATCGAAAGGAAATGGCCTTTATCGGAAAAATTTGTAATGTGAAACTGATGCTTGAGAAGATAAAAATGGAAGAGCATAAATGCAATCGGAAAATTTTGATAAAAGGCTCAGTAATTAACTTTTTTTAATTTTAAAAATAAAATCTTAAAATATTGATGTGTAAAAAATATTAAATATTCTGTATTCAAAGATTAAGATTTTTCCTAAGAAGTCTTTGATATCAGGCAAGCTATCTTGGTGAAGACAGATTAACGTTATATTGCCACATCTGACTTCGAAATATCTATTGCAATTGAAAAATAGGTTTTACCAGACATTATTTTAAGATAAAAAAATAAAAAAATGCAAATGACAGTTTCAAGATTTTTAATTTCCTTTTGGAATTTAATATCTTTTTGTGTTAAAGTATTCATGTATTATGTATAAATATCTACTCTAATGGTCTTTAAAACTTTCCTTTCTGTTCCGAGCTATGCCAAGTTTAATTTCGGTTTAAAACTTATCGATGAATAATTAAGAAGTCTGGTTCTTATAAGAATTCCTATCCGTATCTTTAAGAAGAATGACTTACATCTAAAATTCATGATCCTTGAAAGAATGCTACCTTTTTTCTAATCTCTAGAAAGGGAAATGGAAAAAAAACCATTGTAAAGGAAATCTAATCACTGAAAAGATCCAAATAACAAACATGACAAAAAAAGGAGTTAATTTTGTTTACTTCGAAACTTTTGAGAAGTACCAGAAATTGTTTTTGCTTAGCTAAAAGGCAAATCAGATGTCTCGGAGACTTATTAAAATTGTTTTCCATTCAAGATAAGGTGAGAAGTACAAACTTTCCCAATTTTATAAAAACAAAACAATTGACTCCGACAAAACAGTTGTTATTGACAAAACAAACATACTTCATAAAAAAATAAAAGTAACAATCATCTACTATTCTAACGTATGGCAACATATCACCAGAAATTGTGTTAGCTTGGCTAAAAGGCAAACCAGATGTCTCGGAGAGTTATTAAAATTGCCTACCATTAAAGATATGGTGATAAGTACAAACGTAGATATGGTGATAAGGCAATTTTATAAAAATAAAACAATTGACTCCAATCCATATACAAACAAACTTCATAAAAAACTAAAACTTAAACTTCCATAAAAAACAAAAGCAACAATGGTCTACTATTCTAATCTATGGCAACATATCACCAGAAATTGTCTTGGCTTAGTTAAAAAGCAAACCAGATGTTTTGGAGACTTATTAAAATTGCCTTCCATTCCAAGATAAGGTGAGAAGTCAAATCCAACTTTCACAACTTAATAAAAAGAAAACAATTAGCTTCAATACATATACAAACAAAGTTCATAAAAAACAAAAGTAACAATCATCTACCATTCTAATCGATGGCAGCATATCCCCAGAAATTATCTATAGAGCTAAAAGCCATAATAGATATCTCGGAGACTTATTAAAATTGCCTTGCATTCAAGATAAGGTGAGAAGTACATACTTTCACAATTCTATAAAAACAAAACAATTGACTCCAATCAATATACAAACAAACTTCATAAAAAAAGTAACAATCATCTACCATTCTAATTTACGGCAACATATCATCCAAAATTGTCTTAGCTTAGTTAAAAGGTAAACCAAATGTCTCGGAAACATTATTATTATTAATTATTAAAATTGCCTTACATTCAAAATATGGTGAGAAGTAAATAGTATAAACTTCCACAATTTAAAAAAAAAAAAAACAATTGGCTCCCATATACAAACAAACTTCATAAAAAACAAAAGTAATAATCATCTACCATTCTAATCCATGGCAACATATCACCAGAAATCGTCTTAGCTTTAGCTAAAAGGCAAACCAAATGTCTCGGAGACTTATTAAAATTGCTTTCCATTCAAAATAGGGTGAGAAGTCATAGTATAAACTTCCACAATTTAAACAACAACAATTGACTCCAATCCATATACAAACAAACTTCATAAAAAACAAAAGTAACAATCATCTACCACTCTAATCCTTTGCAACGTATCACCTGAAATTATCTTAAATTAACTAAAAAGCAGACCAGATGTCTTGGAGACTTACTAAAATTGCCTTCCATTCAAGATCATGGTGAGAAGTGAAAGCACAAACTTCCAAAATTTTTTATAAACAAAACCATTGACTCTAATCCATACAAAAACAAACTTCTTAAAAAAAAAAAAACCAGAAGTAACAATCATCTACCGTTCTAATCTCTAGCAACATATCACCAGAAATTGTTTTAGCTTAGCTAAAAAGCGAACCAGATGTCTCGGAGACTTATTAAAATTGCATTCCATTCCAAGATAAGGTGAGAAGCTAAAATACAAACTTTCACAATTCTATAAAAACAAAACAATTGACTCCAATCCATACACAAACTGACTTCATAAAAAAGCAAAAGTAATCTCTGGCAACATATCACGAGAAATCGTCTTAGCTTAGCTAAAAGGCAAACCAGATGTCTCGGAGATCTATTAAAATTGCCTTGTATTCCAAGATAAGGTGAGAAGTACAAATTTTCACAATCCTATAAAAAACAAAACAATTGACTCCAATCTTTATACAAACAAACTTCATAAGAAAACAAAAGTAACAATAATCTACCACTTTAATCTCTTGCAACATAATTGTCTCAGCTTACCCAAAATACTATCCCACTCCACTTCGACACTTATTAAAATTCCTCTCCCTCCAGAAAAAAGTCTCGAAAACAAAGAAATCAATGAGTTCTTCCCCAAAAATAAGAGAGTTGATTGCTCTCGACCGGCTCAGAAAACAAAGAGGCGCGATAGCGTAAACACGGAAGGCACAGAAGCCAGACATTGTTATGTAATACAGCTGATGTTGACCTTTTTATCGATCTTGTGTTGTTAGAAAGGGTTTCGGCATTCCAGTGCCTCTTGGGCCTCTCAGATCGCCTTAAGGGATGAAATGATTAGATGAAGTCAATTATCTGACCTCCCACAACTGTAGTGGACACAATTATATTTATATTTTTTTATTAGGAGATTTTTCTTTTTCAAAGTAATTGTGATCTGTTTGTCCAGGCAATTTTTTATCCTTAATGATAATGTACTATAATAATTTTACGAAACCATTCTTATATAGATAATTTTAAGCAAACCAAGATAGTTATTGCATTGAATTTTGGTATAATGTAATAAATGTAGGAAGAGTTTTTGTAAATATGTTTGCCTACAGCGCTGTTATGGAGATAGAAAGGATCAGAACTGTCAAATTCAGTTTACACATTTTCTAGAAAGAGTTCGTATAAGTTTCTTTGTGAATTTATTTGTTAAAGTTCAATTTACATTTATATTTAATTTAATGTTAAATGATTTTTGAGAAATGTTTCGAATTCATTTTCTCTTTCAAAATCTGAAGAACAATATTAGTTGCATCATCAAAGGAAGTTTAGAATAATTGTTCTGATGAGTTTGTTCAAAATATTTAATAAATGTGTTGAATTTTTTGGGATTTTTTTGTGCACGTTTGCTAATTCTCTTCTTTGTTATATTTTTTTTTCGTTTTATATTTTGGCAATGTTCTATGGCTTATAGTATTGTGGTATTTTATCAGTTTATAGAACAAACATACATCTTTTGAAACGATACGAAAAATAGATAAATTTTCTATGATTCCTTTGAAAGTGCACTTTGACTTTCTAAAAAAAAGTGAAGTATCAGATGGTGAATTTCACAAAGTCTTTGTTGCTATAAAATTATATTGTTATTCTTTTCATTGGCACAATAGCCCCATGGTAGGCCAAAGCCGCCTGCCAACTGGCAGATTTCAAGACAAGAGATGTTTTTCTTTTTACAGGGTAGGGTTGTCAGGGGTTACAGGTAGGGTTGCCCAACGCTTTAGCCATATTAGAAGGGAAACTACGGTTTAAAAAAAGATTCAAGAGGAAATTAGATTATTTTTATTCTAAAACTAGATAATAAACTTATTTTGTTTAACAAGTAATTATATGTTTCATTTGCTTTATTCTATTGATTAATAGAGATTTAATTTAATTCTATATTTTGCTGTGGTAGGCGTTGTTGAGTTGGGCTGATGGCCTAGTGACTGGAGCTTGATAAAACAGGTTTCGAGTTAGAGTTCCAGCTGTGCCATGAATATTTGTAATGGTTCGGAACCCCCTTTAACCATAGGTCACAGTCTAATATAACCGTAGAGTGTTGGGCGTGGGATTGACAACCTCGTAAAAATAAAACATCTCATATTTCGGAACCTGCCATTAGACAGAAGGCCTTAGCCTACCATAGGGCTGTTGCGCAATTGATAATGATGATGATGATGATGATGGTCTATCATTCCGTTAAGGCGATAATAAAAAAGACCCTTAAATGCTCCTTCTTTGGAGACATTGCCGTTAGAAGCAGTCACAAGCCCTGGTACGATCCTATTCATGATATCTCTGAATGGCCTAGAGAAAAATCAGTGGCATTGCTATGGCTGTTCTGTGGTCACGATTGTCTCCGCAAGCACCTCCACAGAGTTAATCTGACTCTTGATTATCTCTGTCTCCTGTGTGATAACCAGATAGAAATGGATATGTGGCATCTTGCTTCCTGTTCTGCACGGCCCCCTGTTCTTTTATGGAAACGTTATTGTATTGTCAGACTTAAATTGGATTAACTGATGTCATTTGTTTCTATCTTCTTCTTTGTATTTATTTTCTTTTTTATGATATCTGTTGTCCTGTAAAGTCGCCATTGGAAATAATATATATATATATATATATATATATATATATATATATATCTGTTTAGCTTGTTATAATTTTTTCTTGAAATACTCAAATGTAAGAGAGTTTTTTTCTTTCGGGAGAAAATTTTTTAAGAAGTGTGGCATTTGAATTTAACTATGTCAATATGAAATAGATTGGGGGCCTGAATGGCCGAGTGGCTAGCGCTCGGTACCACTGGTTTCGGGTTCGAGTCCCGGCGGTGCCATGGATGGTTGTAGTGGTTCAGAGTCCACTTTAAACCGTAGCTCTCGATCTAACATGATCATAAAGCGGTGCTTACGTGTTTTTACTCCGCGTCCGTAGCCATCTTCAAGCTACACGCACCTGCTGGGTAGTGTTAAGTGAGTAACGTCGGTGCAGTGTTTGCCCTAAGGCGTCAAATACAACTGTCTAAGTGTTTGCCAGCAGCATTAGAAAAAAAATATATGAAATAGATTTTTTTATGTATCAATTTTTAAATCTGAAATTATGAGCATAGTTTTAAATAAACTGGTTATATATGGAATTTATTATATGGAATTCATCGAATGTTTCACTTACGAATTTAAAGAATCACTAATGTCTAACGTATGTATACATGAGTTTCGTTCAATGCATTAAATAAATGATTAGCTCGAGCTTGATAGTAGCAATCCAAATGTGGAGCATTTTTGTTTCCCTTTTAGAAAATTGCATCGGAAGATCTAAATAAAAACACAAAAATCGACTTCCCGGAAAAAGGTTCTTCGGTTTCGTAACAGCACTTAACGATAAGAGAGCATGCGACCGGATTTCTCCCTCCTACATTTGCATTGATAATTAGAGCCAATTTTAGTGCCAGAGAAAAGGGAACGTTTTTGAACTGTGAAAAATGAAGATAGAAAGAAAGAAACCTAATTACTTTGACAGTACAAATTTTGGAGAATTATTTTTTTTCTTCTTCTCTTTCTAAATAAGATGGACGATGCATATTTCATTGGATTTAAGCAGTGTCGAGAAAATTGTGAGGATTTAAAGCTATTTTGCAAGTCAAAGAATGTATGTTCGGTAATCAAATAAAAATGATAATTTATGTTAATTGGAATAATGTATAAGAATTAAAGTTATTATTTCTGGCGTTAATTATAACTTGACATAGATTAAGTCAGTAAAAGGACTAATGGATTATTTTTCCATATTATTGTTTGAAATTACTAAATACTTCACAAATTAATCATAAGCATCCTAATATTTTAAACGAAACGAATTTAAAAATATTTGTTCAACTCAAAGCTTTCTAAATTATTATTAATTATTATTATTATTATTAATTATTAATTATTATTGACATTAATTATAATTTGACATACAGGGGGATAATTAAAGTCAAACTTTCAAAATGCTCTAAAAAAAGTACCACTGATCACAATGAGTTCAAATGTGAACTGAAGATACTTGAAGAAGGAGGAAACGGTATGACATCCAAAAAAAAATTTCACAAATTTTTCCCATCCAATTTCGTATGACCTTGCCGTGGTGGATGGGCTTTCCACTAATAGTGTCACAACGGCTGAATGACTTAGAAGTCAGTTTTTCCGTCAAAACACCGAAACAATTAAGCACATTGAACACGTTGGCTTAATGTGTAACTCATGCCAAATACGTTGTAATTTCAATTCAAAGTATCACTGGCAGTCGAATTCCCTTTTTTATGTCGCTGACAGCGCCATCTATTAATATACTTTGGAAATGTTTTCGATGCCGTTCCGTTTCCCCCTTCTTCATGTATCTTCAGTTCAAATTTGAACTCATTGTGACGAGTGGTTCGTTTTAACAGCATTTTGAAAGTGGGACTTTAATTATAATCACCCTATCGATTAAATCAGTAAAAGAAATCATTGGCTAATTTTCCGTATTATTTTTTGAAATCACTAAATACTTCAAAAATCGAGCATAAGCATTCTAATATTTTAAACGAAACGAATTATGAGTTTATTTGTTCAACTCAACGCTTTCTAAATTAATTAATTATTATTTTTGATATTAATTATAATTTGACACAGATTAAATCAGTAAAACAAATAAGTTAATTTTCCATATAATTATTGTTTGAAGTCACTAAATACTTCAAACATCACTCATAATCATCCTAATATTTTAAACGAAAAGTGTTTAAAATATATACACAAGTAAATGCTTTTAAAATTATTTAATACATGATAAAAAAAATACTTATCAGTTGTTTTTAAATGCTTTCATTAAAAAAGTTTTTAAATCATTATTTCTTTTTTTACATCTTTAAAAGTTAACCCAAAATATTAAATTAGTTTATTTAAAAAAGATATTATTTCAATACATAATTGAGATATATAATTTATAAAAATATCGAACTTCAGTTACAAATACCTATTTTGGGAACTATATTGTTACAATCAGTGTTATTGTAATAAGCAATGTTTTCTGAATAAAAAAATATATACCCATATTAGAAATATTATTGAAAATAGATATAAAAAGTTATACCTATATTTGAAATATTTTTTGGAATATATATAAAAAATTATACCCATATTTTAAATACTTTTGAAAATAGATATAAAAAATTATAAGCACATTTAAAATACTATTGAAAATAGGCATAAAAATTATACCCATGTTTGAAATATTATTTTGAAGAATTATAAGAAAAATATTAAATACAAAAATAAATAAGAAAATAAATAAAAATTTATAGCGAACTCTATTTGTCCTACAAAAAAACAAACAACAACAACAAAAAAAAAAATCAGTATTGTTTAGATTAATCTTGAATGTTATTATCTCTGTAACATTAATTACATTTATATTCGTGAAATAGAAATTGAAAAAAGATGAAGGAATAAATAATAAAATAAATAAAAAGATGAAAGAGAATTATTTAAATAAATATTTTTCTTATTCATATATTTTTTTTAAATAATATAACATGAATTCTTCCAAAGAAAACTCTACGTTTAAAATGAGAACAAACAAACAAATGATAAAAGAAAAATGAATAGAATCCATTATTGAAAAAATCTTTACTTTATATATACACAGAAGTTTTTCGAATTTGGTAGGAATGTATAAGTTTTTTGTTTAAAAAATTCCACGCAAACATTCGAATGTTCCAAATTGTTTCTGTCGCTTTTCACACTCAATTTCGCTCGAAGCCAACTGCTGTCGGGAAAATACAAAGGTAAAAGAGTTA